>OX328123.1:150488679-150498679 GCA_946811695.1 Gonocerus acuteangulatus | reverse complement strand
GTCGGCAAACAGAGAGAGATTTGTGTCTTTAGATGAGATAGGATGGTGTGCCAATGTTTATGAGTTTGTAAATTAGTCCTAAGTGCCAAACTGTGAAATCGGTTAAGATTTGGAAGCTGTAGCTTTCAGGCTGTAGGCTTTTTGAAACACGAAAAGTAGTTTGGCCCCACTGTGCGGCGGCAGGAATTTTCTTATCCCACGGCTCGGAAAAATTCCTTCGATGTCGGCGCTAATGGCCTAGGTGTCAAGGCGCCGTAAAAACAAAAAAAAATAAATAAATAATTACTTCGAAATTCTGATCATTAGGTGAGTTCTATTGCTTTAAATTTATTATTTTAATGCCTTTATAAAGTAATTGAATTTCATTTTTTCTTCAAACCTTCTTAAATCCAAAACTAGGTGGAGCAAAAATAGTTGAGGAAATGTTTATTAAGTTTTACTGAAGCCTAGTTGATAACAAAACTTTTCAAACTTCAAAAACAAAAGTGTGTTTTGCTCCATTCCTATTTAGATTTTAGGCATTTAAAGGTACTTTTTAAAAGCAAATTTAATCCTCTACAACGTTTATTTTAACTCCTTTTTTCGTTACGGGCATACTTTCTTTGTTATTGGCAGAAAAGTGACGGAAAACAAGCGTTTTATGGGTTTTTCGCAATTTGTTACTCATTGGTGCACTTTAGCGAAAAAATGACTAATATAAAATCGACATAAAATTCTATTCTCTACAATATTCCGTCATAAAAAGAACCCCTTTCCATTAGAGATTCCAGAGTTAGGGTCTCTGGAGAAGAACTGGAGAAAGTTGAGAGGTCGTGCATTAGGTCCACTGAAAGTACATTCGACCACGTTAAGACCCACCAAGTTTCGTTTCTAAATTTCAAAAATTGTGGAAAAAAGGGGGGTGTCAATCGAGTTTTGAACACCCAGTATAAATATTTGTTTGTTCAAACACTAATGGATTTACTCTTCTAGCATAAATGTTGTGAGGTTAAGACTCCTGATAGTGTACTGTAGTAGAGCCCTGATGGTCGACATATCGGTGCTATTGAGAATCTGATAAAACTCTTCTATTGATTTATTGATAAAGTTGGGAAGATACAGGACATACTGTAGGGTGAATAGATTGGGCAACGGCAATAGAAATGTTGAAGGGTTTCATTGTCTGAAGGTTACAAATATTGCATGGATCTTGTGGTGTTAATTGTTGAGAAGTTCTATGGTATGAAAGTCTGATCAATTTTATGCTGGCTGTTCGAATTTGAGTTAGAATATTCTGCAGTGAATAAGAGAGTTTCATCTGTAGATGAGCATTATTCAGATAGATTTTACTTTTTGGTTCTCAAATTTTACAGAAATCAACTTGAAAATTAAACAACTTCTTATGTACCAATTGAACATACATGTGATGGTTAATTTTTGACGACAGTTGGTCATGCACCCACAACTGTTGTTTTTTTTAATCGCATGAAGAATATTGAATATTTATATCTAGTTTTTTTCTGAATATTTAAAAATCATGCACGCAATTCCAAATACTGTCAATTCATGTCGTAATTTTACCGAGTCCCTATACTGGAGCAACATCAGGTGCAGGCCTTTCTGGAAGCATTTCAAGTGACATAATACCACCTTCAATGTCCTTCCTAATACCATCTTCAATATCCTTCCTAATACCACCTTCAATATCCTTCCTAATACCACCTTCAAAACCTTTCCTAATACCACCTTCTATACCCTTCCTAATACCACCTTCAATGTCCTTCCTAATACCACCTTCTATACCCTTCCTAATACCACCTTCAATGTCCTTCCTAATACCACCTTCAATATCCTTCCTAATACCACCTTCAAAACCCTTCCTAATACCACCTTCAAAACCTTTCCTAATACCACCTTCTATACCCTTCCTAATACCACCTTCAATATCCTTCCTAATACCACCTTCAAAACCTTTCCTAAGACCACCTTCTATACCCTTCCTAATACCACCTTCAATGTCCTTCCTAATACCACCTTCAATATCCTTCCTAATACCACCTTCAAAACCCTTCCTAATACCACCTTCAAAACCCTTCCTAATACCACCTTCTATACCCTTCCTTTTACCACCATCTATACCCTTCCTAATACCCTCTTCAATGTCCTTCCTTCAAATGTCAATCCTTTTTCACAACCAGGATCTTGCTAAAGAAGAAGAGCGAGGGGAACAGAGCTATTCCCCCACATACACCAGAAAATATAGTAGGTCCCCTTTAGGGGAAAAGCGGTACCCTCTTGAAGATTGGTCAAGTAGTTGTTCCAAGAGGGAACAATACCAGAAATGAGGGGTTTTTGGTGGGTGAGAGTCCCACGCACTGGGGATTTGCTCGTGGCAAGCACCCTGAAGGCCTTGTAGGCTTTCCCCTCATTGCAAAACAAAAAAAAAAAAATGTCCTTCCTAATACCACCTTCAATACCTTTCCTAATACCACCTTCTATACCCTCCCTAATACCAACTTCTAAAACCTTCCTTTTACCACCGTCTATAAACTTCCTAATACCACCGTTTATATCCTTCCTAGTACTTCTTCAATACCCTTGCAAATACCATCTTCGATATCCTTCCTAATACTAGCTTCAATATCCAGCAGAATACTGCCTTCAATAATCTTCCGAATATAACCTTTTTGTTTATACATAATTTATTTTGTAAATGTTTTTGTGAATAAATTCTTATTCAGAAATTTTAATGTGAATTTATTTGAATTCCTTATATTTAAATGTGAATGTTTCTGTAATTACTCGATTTTTTGTGAATACTCACAAAATGTATGAATATTCAAAATGTTTGTGTATATTTAGAATTTTTCCTCTAAATTAAATTTTATTTACAGGAAAATTTGTGAATACAATTTTATTTGCATTTATATATATGACATTCGTGAATACAAATAAATTCGTATTCAAACTTATGAATACGAAATTATTTATATTCGTATTTACAAATAAATGAGGTACAAATAAATTCTTATTTTTATTTCTAAATTAAATTATGCCCAACTCTGATTACCATCCAATGTATAGTAGGACTGTAATGATGCGGACGGTAATGATATTTGTTACAAAAATATTTTTAATTTTTTTTCTAAAATAATTATATTAATAAAAAGTATTGTAAAATACGTAGTTTATGAAGCACTATTTAATTGTTAGACGAACAAAAAAATTTCATGGATGTTTTGAGTATTAAAATGGGAGACGGTAATGACCAGCAAAATACTCTAATTGTGATTTACCAGATAAAACACATCGAAAAAACAGATACGTACGAAATTTCTCTTCCGTAACTTCTGGACAACAAAAATCACTTTGAGAGAGCTGCTCCAACATGTATTTGGAAACAGCTTGCTCCATCTTGATAGGTTTTCTCGTTAATTCAAAAAGGCGGACGGTAATGATGTCAAAACTGAGGGACAACTTTAAAGGCACTATTACGAAGTTAGATTTTTTTTTAATTTATTTAAATTTATATGAATTCACCTTAAATATTATTATTTTAAAATGAAACATCACATGAGCAAAAAATATAATATCCTTCCCCCCTAAAAAATAGTAAAGTGTAATAAATGTGTTCAGGGACAGCGGACGGTAATGATTTTGGGTCTATAAAATTAATAATTTGGACATTCAATTTTGAAATTCAAAATTTAATTTTGGTAGCATTAATTTCCTCTTTATTCTATTAGTCATGCCAAGAAGAAAAAATCTGGCCGCCTCAATTATATCGCTAAGGAACAAGAATGTTAAAACTACTTGAATAATGCTCCGATGTTGTATGCTTTGGGTTATAAATCGTTTTGTAATTTTGGCAAAACATCGAGTTTGTCATCCTTTCTAAATCTTTATTGTGGAGTTTTTCTTTTATAGCGGTTTTCTTTTATAACGAATAAAGAATGAAAAATAATTAATTATTCATTCAATCAAAAATATTAGTAAAAATATAAGTAAATAAATTCCTATTCAATAAAAAAATTGTTGGTTAATGTGCCAACCCTGTTATTCCTTGAATAAAAAATAAACCAGTGGATGATTAATTTATTTATTGAATAAATTCTTATTCAATAAAAATTTATTTATGTGATTAATGAATAAAAAATAAATAAATTATTTTCTTTAGAGCCTTCTCCTCACATTCAGGAACATAAATATGCTTTAAATCCACCCGACAAACCGTATGTAATGTACTGTATACCATATAGTCTTCTTTTTCGTACATGGCCACTGCGCATGAGCACTGCGCATGGGCAACTGCGCTTTCGCGAACGCTAGTGGACACTTTTTTGTAACAGTTTTTTCCAGTTTAGTCACCGCTAAAGCATATTTTTGCTAAAATGTATTAAATAATGCCCAACTCTGCCCTGAAATGAGATCTGCTTTGAAATAATCTGATTTTTACGTCATCGAAATCTTTCAAAAGAAGAAAGACTCCTTTTTCTAACCATATAAATGACTATTGTGTTATCTCAAAAGGTTCTCAAAATAAAAAAAAAGTGTAAACGTTTTTACATATAACGTCAATCCCAGAACACGTAGAAACACCCCGATTGGAAGGAAATGTGTCACATTAGAGCTTTATCGGCCATCCAAGTTTCGTTTGAATCGGGTAAATCTTTAACAAAATTTTAAGAGTCCACCCTCAGCGAAATTTAAAATACATTTTTTGCCATTTTAGTAATATTCCCAAAATGTGAATATAGGGGGTTTTCAATGTAGTAAAAACAAATCTGACATCCGTTTTTAAATCAAAAATTGTTTACATATTTGACTCTAGAGAAGTCATTATTTTGCCAAAATATTCCATAAATAAAATGTTATCCATTATAAAAAAAAAAAAGTTGATTTAAAAACGGATGTCAGATCTGTTTTTAGCAGATTGAAAAACCTCTATATACCTGATCGGTGACCCCACCACTGTATACTTCTCTTGTTAGTGGGAACAAGAGAAGTGTGCGTGAAAGTGAACAACAAGTGAAAAACACTTTACAGGACGATGGTAACCTTTGACGTTCTTCGTCCTTAAACCCCATTCATACATTCATACATTGTTAGTGGGAAACGTGTTGGTGAAAAAACCCCATTCATACATTCATACATTGTTAGTGGGAAACGTGTTGGTGAAAAAACCCCATTCATACATTCATACATTGTTAGTGGGAAACGTGTTGGTGAAAAAACCCCATTCATACATTCATACATTTGTATAATAATAAAGACAACCTCACTGCTTGATCTGTGTTTATTAACTAACTTAACAAGGCTCTCAATAATTAGAACAGCTGGCATATAACATATGTAACATGTCCCGTTTTTATTAACAATTTAGATGGGGAACTTAACTAAATTAAAATAATAATAAAAATTGGCTTAATCTCTTTTCACTTTAAGGTGAATCCTATTTCGCCTATAAACACCTCCATCAGGAGTCTTCACCAGATAGGACCTTGGTTCAGGGAGTTTCTTAGTAATCCTCCCTTCTATCCACTTCAGACCTTTCTTCCCCAGATCTCCTCTCATCCAGACCGGCTGTCCAGTCTTAAGCTCTGATAGCTTCTTCTTTCCTCTATTATGATAATATATCTGTTTCTTCTGATTCTGATGAAGGATCCTTCGAATGCCAGGTACACCTGACTTTAAATCGTCCTCATGTGCAGGAAGTTTCGTCCTCAATTTCCTCTTCATTAGGACCTCTGCTGGTGATGGCTGGTCTGCCTTCGGAGTTGCATTGTAACTAAGGACGATGTAGAATAAATCAGTTTCAGAACTAGCTTTCTTGATGAGATTCTTGATTGTCTGAACGTGTCTTTCAGCCATTCCATTCGAACGGGGATAATGCGGGCTTGATGTCTTCAAAGAAATACCCCATTTCTTGAGAAACTCTCTGAAACTTGCAGAATCAAAAGGTGGACCATTGTCTGAAAAAATCTCTGAAGGCAAACCATGGGATGAAAATATTGATTCTAGAGCGGATATTACATGATATGCATTCTTTTGTGGTAATTTTTGAAGCTGTACAAATTTTGAAAAGTAATCTGCAACGATAATGTAGTCTTTAGAATTTACAGAAAGCAAGTCTATGCCGATTTTCACCCCGGGTCTCGAAGGAATTTCATGAGGAATGAGTGGTTCGGAAGTATTAGCTTTCCCAAACTGCTGGCACTGAAAGCACCTCTGGATGACATCTTGCAGGTGATCAAGCAGCCCTGGCCAGTAGACAGATTCTTGAGCACGACGAGTACAGCTGTTTATGCCTTGGTGGCATTCGTGTAACTCATGTAGTAATTTTCGTCTTAGAGTTTTAGGAATTACCAGCCTTCTTCCGAAAAATAGCAATCCATCCTGCTCAGTAATTTCTGTCTTGTGCTGGTAATAAGGTCTCACTTCTATCTTGACTGAGTTCTTGTGTTCTGGCCAACCGTTCTTGACGTAGTGCTTGAGAATCTTCAGTTCTTCATCCTGCTCTGTTTCTTTCAGGAAAGTTTCCAAATCTTCTTCTGATGCCACAAGAACTGAGTCAATCTTGCAGTGGTCCAAGTATTCAGTTTCAAATTCGGTTTGCTCAGGAGCTCTTGATAAGGTGTCTGGAATTGTCATTTCTTTTCCGGGAATATATTTGAGAGTTATTCTATACCTCAGAAGTTTGATGACCATCCTTTGCAGCCTAGGAGAAAGACTATCCAAAGGTTTGTTGATGATCCCTAGCAGTGGCTTATGATCCGTCAGCACTGTTATGTCTCTGCCATAAAGATAAAAGTGGAATCGCTCACAGGCTGCGACTATAGCTAGAAGTTCTTTCTCTATCTGTGAATAACGTTGTTGAGCAGAGTTGAGTGACATGGAACAGTATGATACTGGATGTCTATCTTGCAACAGAACTCCACCAAGACCGTAGTGGCTTGCATCCGTTGCTACCTTAACCTCTTTTGATGGATCAAAAAGTGACAAAACTGGATAGTTCACTAGAGTATTCTTCAGAGATTCGAAGCATTTTTGTTGAGGTCCTTCTTTCTCCCAAGTCCAATGGGTATCTTTTTTCAAAAGATCTCTCAATATTGATGATTTATTAGCTAAATTTGGAATAAATTTATGTAAATAGTTAACCATGCCGAGAAACGTTTGCAATTCTTTCTTCGATATAGGTGTTTTCATTTTCAGAATAGCTGAAATCTTGTTTTCATCTGGCTCTATTCCATTATTTGATATATTATGTCCAAGAAATTTAACCTTTGTCTGTGCTAATTGGAGTTTGTTTTTGTTGAATCTTATATTATGAATGCGAGCTTTTTCGAAAAATGCTTCCAGTCTCTGATTATGCTCCTGTAATGTCCTTCCGAATATCAATGTGTCGTCTACATATGCTATTACCCCGGTGAGCCCTTCAATCACTGTGTTCATGTAACGCTGAAACACCTCGGATGCGGAACTGATCCCGAAGGGTAACCTCTTGAAACGGAATCTGCCAAAAGGTGTAGCAACCGTGCATAGTTTTGAGCTGGCTTCATCTAAAGGTATTGTGTGGAAGGCACTAGATACATCAATCAGAGTGAAATATCTGGCCCCATGAAGCTGTGAGAGTGTATCGTCGACAGTTGGGATCTCATTGTACTCCCTCATGATGTGTTTGTTAAGAGCTCTAGGATCCATGCAGATTCTAACTGATTTGTCTGGTTTCTCTACCACAACAATAGGATGGACCCAATCTGTAGGTTCGTGGACCCTCTCGATAATGCCCAAAGATTCCATGAGATTTAAGGTATCTTTGACTTTATCCTGGAGTGCTAAAGGGATTCTTCTAGTTCTAGCAATGACTGGACAAGCTCCAGGTCGAAGGCGGATATGATAAGGTTCTTTCTGGCAACCCACTCCTTCGAAGAGGTCACTATAAAGTTTCACAATGTCATGAGCATTCGAGATTTTGGACGAAGGTGAATCGTTCAGTGTATCTATTCTTTTAATAAGATTTAAATCTACTGACTATTGCAAGCCAAGAATAGGTTGGCACTCATTATCGATTAAATAAAATAATATTTCTTTTTTACGTTTTCTTGATGAGCACTCCAAGAGGCAGGTCCCATTGATTTTTAATTTATGTTTTGTATAGCTTATTAAACTATTTTTAGTTCTCTTTACTTCTGGTTTTGATTCTAATTTTAGAAATATATGGTATGGCAAGATGTTGGCAGCACTGCCAGTATCAATTTTAAAAGGAATTTGTATATTTTGTATTTTTAAAGGCTGTATCCACTCAGAAACAGCTGTTTCGATATTACCTAGTGTGTTCACTTCAACCGAGCCTGCATATAATGTATCGATTGACCATTTATTACCTTCTATTCCTGTAACCCCCGATTGATTAGGCTCATTGTTATTGTATTCCTCAACCACTGTTATCTTCTTGCTTCTACAAGCCCTTGCATAGTGGTTGAATTTCTGACATGCCTTGCATCGCTGTCCATAAGCAGGACATGCCCGTGGCGGATGAATCCCAAGACAATTGCTACATGTTTTGTTTGGTTTTCTCAATCCATCAATTTCTAATTTATTTTCCATTACCAAAGACTTATCAACAACAGCTGTGTTTACTTTACAGCTGTTCATAACCTGTACTTGCTTCATAGTTAATTCTTCTATTTGGCATATGTTAATGCATGTGGATAAATCTAAATTTCTGCTACTCAGTAACTTTTGCCTTAACCTATCATCACATGTTCCTGTGATGATTCTATCTCTAATCAAGGAGTCATGGAGATTACCAAAGTTGCAAAGCATTGCTCTGCTTCTCAGTTCAATTAAGAAATCATTAAACGACTGGTTTTCTGATTGCTCATAGGAAAAGAATTTATATCTATTGAATGTTTCATTATTAAATGGGTTAAAATGATCATTAAATTTATTGAGTATTATTTTCACTGTTAATTTGTCATCTTTTTCCTTAAATTTAAAAGTGTTATAAATTTTAAGTCCATATTCACCTATAGTACTTAGAAAAACTGCTCTCTGCTTTGCAATGGGTGCCTCAGATAAATCTGAAGCTTCCATGAAGAGAATGAACTGCTGCTCCCAGTTTCTCCATGCTACAGCTAAATCCGCTCCTGGGATGAATGCTGATGGTGCTCTTATAAAGTTTGTAAACATTTTAAAACCGCTGCCACCATGTATAATAATAAAGACAACCTCACTGCTTGATCTGTGTTTATTAACTAACTTAACAAGGCTCTCAATAATTAGAACAGCTGGCATATAACATATGTAACAACATTGTTAGTGGGAAACGTGTTGGTGAAAAAATAGATATCGTACAAGTATATTTATTTATTGAATTAATTAGTGCTTTAAAGTTTTTCATTCAGCCTTCCTCTACCTTGGTTTTTCCTTTCCATTTTTTCTAGACCTTACCTGAAATAAAAAAAATAGAGAAAGATACAGCCGGAAAAAACATATTAATCATGCATTACTAAAAAAAATATTTGAATCGTAATATCTTCGCCTTTCCGGAAATTCCTTTGACTACAATGGATAATTTTTCCATCAATGGATAGCGCTAAAATAAGGACAGAATATATATTTAATGATAGTAGCTGTCAATGTTAATAGCATGATTGTGGTGGGGTTAAGGGTAGAAAACAGCTCGGTCATCATTGACTATAGTTAACTGGTGTAATGTAAGGATACTTTGCATCTGACACTTCTCGCAGGAAATATTTCTGAGCTGTCGGATAGATATTCTCAATATTCTCATGCAAGTTTATATTATGACAGCTAGACATTTATATCATGGTTATGTATACGACAGTTCTGGTTTTGTTCAAATTTGCGATAAGGTCATAAGTAATGGCCCAAATAACCAAGGTTTACATCTGGTCGTATAGAAGTGTCGACAGTACAGGTAGTAGCAAGAATATTTATCTCTGAAATTAAATTGGTTTCTATATAATCAGTGTTTACACCCGTTGGTATAGAAGTG
>OX328123.1:150431850-150488479 GCA_946811695.1 Gonocerus acuteangulatus | reverse complement strand
AAATATATATATACAGGGTGTCCCGTAAATGTCTAGTCATATTGTGAGGGGTGATAGAGGACCCTTAGGGGAACAAAAAATGTTCTATGACGATTTCCCGAATTCTCGCCCATAAGGGAGAAAACGTCGTTTTATTGTTTTTTCGAGACAAACGTACTTTTTAGAAGAATAATCATTGTAGCTCCCGTCCCAGATGGTACTACTAAAAAGGGTGTGAAACCAATCGAAAGCTGAGTAAATTTACTATAAGACTAGTTGAGAGTAAACGTAAAAATGAATGAATGTAAATATGTATATCTTACCAAAAGAAGGCAATTCTAAATTTCCTGACATTTTATTGATATTTCTTTCCAGCGTTACTCCTCAATGGCAGGATCTGAGATTTCCGGGTTTTAGAAAAACTTCCTCATTTAACCAGCTTTCCATTCATGTATCACAACCCTGTGTTATTGGAGTATTTGAACGATTTAAGAACAAAACTTTTTAAAAAAAAACATGGATCTGTGAAAAGAAAATTATATTTTTTTCTTCAATTTATTCAAAAAGCTGAAGGGAAATATTTTTTTTATAAATTTTTACATAAATATTAAGTAAATATTTACTTAAAAGAATAAAAAAAAATACTTCCACGGATATAAAAAAAAATCTTAAAACAGTAAATACATTTATTTTGAATTTATTAATTCAGGTAACTAATACTGGGCCCAGGAGGCGGCCATTAATGAACCCCAACCATACATTAACCTCAAAAATTACTATTTTTACCTATATCACGCATTTGAACACATTTTTACAGGACTATGTACATATTATTTATGAGGGATAGAATTTTTAATTACCACAACAAAAACGCATGGGCTCAGAATCCCAGTGAGTTTCACAAGCGTAGCCATGAGTATTAATTTAAGGTAAAGCATTTGTTTTCTAAATATAAGTACCTGTAAAAATGTGTTCAAATGTGTGATCTAGGTAAAAATAATAATTTTTGAGGTTAATGTATGGTTGGGGTTCCTTAATGGCCGCCTCCTGGACGCAGAATTAGTTACCTGAATTAACAAATTCAAAATAAATGTGTATTTTATTTATTTACTGTTTTAGGAATTTTTTTTATATTCGTGGGAGTAATTTTTTTTATTGTTTTAAGTAAATATTTACTTAATATTTATGTAAACATTTATAAAAATAAATATTTCCCTTCAGCTTTTTGAATAAATTGAAGAAAAAAATATAATTTTCTTTTCACAGATCCATGTTTTTTTTTAAACTTTTGTACTTAAACCGTTCAAATACTTCAATAACACAGGATTGTGATACATGAATGGAAAGCTGGTTAAATGAGAAAGTTTTTCTGAAACCCGGAAATCTCAGATCCTGCCCATTGAGGAGTAACGCTGGAAAGAAATATCAATAAAATGTCAGGAAATTTAGAATTGCCTTCTTTTTGTAAGATATACATACTTACATTCATTCATTTTTACGTTTACTCCCAACTAGTCATATAGTAAATTTACTCAGCTTTCGATTGGTTTCACTCCCTTTCTAGTAGTACCACCTGGGACGGAGCTACAACGATTATGTTTCTAAAAACCACGTTTGTCTCGATAAAACAATGAAACGACGTTTTCTCCCTTATGGGCGAGAATTCGGGAAATCGTCATAGAACATGTTTTGTTCCCCGAAGGGTCCTCTATCACCCCTCTCAATATGACTAGACATTTACGGGACACCCTGTATATATATATACATATATATATATAAATATATATATATATATATATATATATATACAAATTTGAACCACCGTTATTTTCGGTCTCTAGGGGTTCTGAAACACGAACTTTTCTAGTCGGGACTTCCGGATTGTTTCATTGTATCAACCTTATAAGCGGGGTTCCTCCCTATGGGGGAGGGAGGAACCGCGCTAAAAAACACTCTACTACCAGTATCCAGCGAGGTTCGATATCTAGGATTATACCTTGACAGCCGACTGAAAAGACAAGAACTGAACAAAAGATGCGGACTACTTAGACGACTCCTTGGACCCTCATCTAAATTATCAATACAGAACAAACTAACGATATACAAAATAATCATCCGACCAATATGGACATACGGACTTGAACTCTGGGGGTCTGCAAAACCATCCAACATCAACAGAATACAGGCATTCCAGTCAAAAGTGCTCCGTAAAATTGTGAATGCCCCTTTCTAAGTAAAACCCTTCACAATGACCTTAACATTCCATTTGTCCTTGACCTTGCTAAAACCCGTTTCCAAATGTTCCACTCCAAATTGTCCTACCATCCTAATCCCGAAGGTCTATCCTTATCATCCCAATCCCATCCAGACAATCCTCCGAGGCGGCTCAAGAGACAGTGGCCCCGAGACAATTTACTTACCTGATGTTATCGTGACCATCAAAATATTTACTGCGTCGTCTGTGGAAGTGTCAACAGTTGTTGTTTCCTTACATATTTTGTATGTTTTTTATTTTATTTTACATTTACCGTTTTTGTCAACTTGTACATAATATCTGCATCATCAAACTTGATCATTGTACTGTTTATAATTTGTACAGATTTCAAATAAATAATTAAAAAAAAAAAAAAAAAACTTTTTTATTTTATTTTTTAATTAAGCTTGACTAATATCTAATTACATTATTATTATTTATTATACTTATTTAACATTAATTAATACTATTAAACTATTTTTTATTATTAAATTTACAAATTTTGTAACCACGTTCTACAATATATTTTGAGATTGTATATATATATATATATATATATATATATATATATATATATATACATTGACATTAATTTGGCTGAGCGGTGGTGGTACTGTATCAAAATAGGAAAATAAAAAACTCCAGGTCTCCACTATAAATATTTTATTTTTATGTTTAAAGCACGCATTCAGAGTCTACAGCTCCATCCTCAGTGCATGTTTAACACTATGCCACCAGCGCCCAACCAATGTCAAGAAACCTTCGACCTCGTCAGGCTTCGGCTGGAAAATCATGCACTGCCGGTGCTGTAGACTCGGAAAGCGTGCTTTAAACATAAAAATTAAATATTTATAGTGGAGACCTGGAGTTTTTTATTTTTCTATTTTGATACAGTACCACCACCGCTCAGCCAAATTAATGTTAATGTATATATATATATATATATATATATATATATATATATATATATATATATATATATATACCTATATATTATTTTTGAAATACATGATTTTGAATACACTATTGTTAATAGCCACATCATTGGAACATTATTAGGCATCTGTATGGTTAGTTCCACGAAACTTTTTCATCCGTTTTTGAGATTTTTAAGAAATTATGTTTATTGTGACTAGAATGCTCTCCCGCCTGAGCGGTTAGCATGCTTATGAGTGACTGCTACCTTCCTTATGTTAATTAAAATAAACAAAATGACCAAACCATGAATTTTAAATTTTTAATGGGTTTCATAAGAGCTGTCTGCTATGTAGCGACTGTATCTGCAATACTGCAAATAATACGGCTTCTAGGGAATATTAATAATTTCTTTACGTAGTTGTGGGTTTCCGGTGAACTGTCGACTCGTCAACCATGATAACGATCTCGTTTTTTAGTCGAATTATAACCTCAATGAATCAATGTTCTTAAGGTTGAACTTCAATTAAGTCATATTATATTTCAAGGTCCTTTGACGATCGACTTATCAAGAGTTAAATATATATATATATATATATATATATATATATATATATATACCTTCGTTTGTGAATATGCATATATTTTAAAGAAATGATCCAAAAATTACGATAAAACGAAAGTGTTTCCGTTTATATACCTAGTGCCATTAGTAAAGGAATAGAAGCAGTTATTGAATGAATGAATGAATGAAAACAATACTTTATTTTGGTACTTCATCCCATAAGAATAAAAATAAACAATAAACAAATTTAACTTAGAAATATGAATATAAATAAAGAAAAAAGTATAAAAAAAAACAAAAAAAAAAAAAAACAAAAACAAAAACAAAAACGAATACAAATATTATAAGTAAAGTCTTAAATAATAAAATAAAATATAAGAAAATATGTAAATAAATTGGATTGGGGCAATGATGATACAATGTTCAGAGGGGGATGGGAATATAATTAGACAGTTTAAAATAAACAAATAAATATTAAAAAATTAAATAAATATTAAAGAAATGGGGGCTATAAAACGATATGATTAAAAATAAATACATAAGCACGAGAAGGAAACAAAAATATGATTTACAAAGCTAAAATGGTCTTCCTGGTGGTCAAATCATAAGAAGCGTCTTCCTGGGAGGGTAGGAAAAAAGCAAAGAGGCGGTATTTAAATATTGGTAAGAAAGGAGAGTGTCGAATGGAAAGAGGGATTCCAGGGGGAGGGGGGGGGGTTCCAGAAGGAGGAGTCTCGGGAGATGAAGGAACGTATGAAGAAGGCTGTTTTATGAGTGGGAGGATAGAGATCGGAGGGACGGGAGCGGGTACCAAGGAATGGACAGAAGATTTAAACTGAAGGGGGTTGTTGATATAGAAAGGAGATTTGGAAAAAATGTTTTGTTAAAGGAAGGAACCTAGGAAGTTATATTGATAGGTTTTGATCTTTCGTTGCAAATATAAACTAAAATCTCAAAGGGTAGGATGTTTTCAGGCGCCTCAATCTGTGAAATCTGACAGTGTCATAAGCAGAATTAACTGTTATTTTCTTACCTTGTATTAATAGAACATTCATTTTACTGATAAATGCAATTTTAAACAGAAAGCAAACCAATTTAAAAAGTCAGTTAGACAAAAACAAAAACCCGTTGAAAAGAAAGAAGCAAACATTTTCGAATTTTTAAGCACTTATTTCTCCGTGTGACATCGGTCCATCAAAATTTGCTTCAGAACCCTTTCTTTAGAGAATTTAGTAAGCATTCGAGTGGTCACTTTTCACTTACCCCGATTTCCCCACCGTTTCCGAGATATTTACGAAAATTTAAGAAGATCTCAAAACTTTTCATTCTTTTTAATTTAATATTTTTTGTTCGAGTTATTCCTTGACTCCAAATGTAACAAAAACTTAAAAAACAATGATTAGATTAATTTCAAACATTTAGAAAATATATCAATTAAATCGCAAGACTCTAATGTCCCGAACCCAAACATTTATCGAATACGGTTACCTTGAAAATGGTTTCATTCGTTTCACTAAGTTAGAGAATCTACACGAAGAGTACCTGCATACGTATTAACTCGTAAACGTAAGGGTGCGTTTACGCTAGGAAAGTTATTGCAGGATATTTATATTACAGAGAAATTCTGGCTAATGTAAACCATGAGCAATTTGTGTCAGACACACATTTTACATGGTTTCATTAGTGAGAATTTCTCTCTGATATAAATATCCTGCAAGAATATCCTAGTGTAATCACACCCTAAGAGTTGCGATTTTTCTTCGCCCAAATTTCGCTCAAAAACCATTTTCTGGAGTATGTTTTTTTATTAATTGGATTAACCTTACAAATTATACGAAAGAGTTAACAGACACACATATGTATATATATATATATATATATATATATATATATATATATATATATATATATATTCTTTTTTATCCTAGGAGGCATAGGGTCATTAAAGCAGTCTTCCTTTATTACACCACTTTATTTATTGGGCCCGACATGTTTCGAGCATCTTTTCTTCGCACCTCTTCAGGGGCACTTCTTGCAAGGAAGTCCTCCCGTTACCAAGTACTCCCTCTGGAGTCCGGCTTAATACTTAGTATCCGAGTATTAAGCTGGACTCCAGAGGGAGTACTTGGTAATGGGAGGACTTCCTTGCAAGAAGTGCCCCTGAAGAGGTGCGAAGAAAAGATGCTCGAAACATGTCGGGCCCAATAAATAAAGTGGTGTAATAAAGGAAGACTGCGATATTTCGGGTCATCTATAAGAATAAATAATATATATATGTATATATATATATATATATATATATATATATATATATATACCATTATTATTTTCCTGATATATGGGTTCAAAACATGTAATTTTCTAGTCGGAACTTCCGGATTGTGTCATCAGGTCAGCCATATAAGCGGGTTTCCTCTAGTGGGCGGGAAAAAATTTGCTGAAATAATCAGAACTAAATATTTCAATATATTTACATATATATATATATATATATATATATATATATATATATATATATATACTATATATATATACTATATATATATACACGCGTAATTTCACAGAGGAAATATTATCCTGAAGGTTTTTCCATCGAGATATTGAATGCATATGATAAACGCCTTTGGACTACTCCTGGTCATTCATTATTCCACCACGGGGAGCGCTGGAGGATATTACAGCTATACATTTCCTTGCCAATTTCTTTTTCATATATACCGTATAAATCTAATATATTATACCCTTTGACCTGCCAATATCACCTCAATAAATTTCTTGTTAGAATAATATCATATTGTTATAAAACGAAAAAATAATTTCTACAAGCGTTTGCTTTTTAGCGCGGATTATTTTTTTTTAAGGGACTTTCTGAACATAATAGAATCTTCTTGAGAATCCTGAATTTCGTTTTCTACTGAAAAGATCCATATCCTGTTGCTCCGTCATCATGAGCAATGTGACCCTAACCCGTCGGATTTTGGAAGGCTAGACATACTGGAGAAATAAGAACTTTATTGATAGCTCCAGGAAAAATATAAACGCCAATGGAGATGGTGACGTATTGACAATTGTCCCAGGAGCTTACAGTACTTCGACAGGTTTAGCCAGGCTTTCTTTTTTTTTTCTCTTTTTTTTTGGATGAAATCAACCACATGGGTCATGGTCACCGTTAAACGAGAAAGAAAAAAAAAAGACTTAAAAGTTGGATTGTATTTGAATTGTATGAATTGCATTTATTGAAATATGCGTTTATTATGGATTAAGAGAATTTGGAAGAAATAATAATTAGTATTTTATATTGACTAAGATTACCTGATCTCAGCTGAGGCGAGGCAACCCCAGCTTAACAAGGCTACTCGTATACTTTTTTACAATTACATATTTTGTGGAGAGGTACGAAGAGATTCTATATCCTCCTAAATTAATGCATGATGAGTGTCATATTTTATTAAATAGTCCGGTTTCCTTCATAGAATTGATTAAATTGTTTATTGCCTTTTTTTGTATCACCCAATGTTTCATCTAATGTTCCTGAAATATCGTGAGTTCTTTTTTCAAGTTCATAATTTCTACACTCCGTCAGTACATGCTTAACACTTAATTCAGTTCCACTGGTGATGCACAAAGTTAGTAGATCTTTTGTCATTAAGTGTGAGTGTGTAAGCCTCGTGTGTCCGATTCTGAGGCGTGTATGAACTACCTCTTCCCTTCTAGCCACACGTATTGAAGTGTCCCAGGTAGATGTTGATGTTTTAATTTCTCTTAGCTTGTTTTCTCTAATTTGCCGCCAGTCCCCATCCCAGGTAGAGCGAACTTTCTTCTTCATCGAGCAAATTAAATCCTTCCTAGGTACATAATTTATGGTCGAACATTCTTCAATCGCCAATTTTGCATGAACATCTGCTATTTCGTTACCTGTTATTCCGGAATGACTTGGTATCCATGAGAATATAACGTGTGTATTATTTTTCTGAAAATTATCTAGGGTAGTTCGAAGTTGAACTATGAATGGATTTGTGGAAGCCAGCTTAGATATTGACAATAATGTTGAAAGAGAGTAAGAGAATACATAAAGTTTTGTACCGTTTGGAATAATGATATTTAGTGATTTTAGAATGGCAAGCAATTCGAAGTGTGAAAAAAGTATCGAATGTGAAAAAATGCATCTTTCATTTTCAATCTGTACTAATTTCTGCTCAACTTATGCACGGCAAACGATTGAATCTTAGTTCACTCTATGTAAGGGAAAGTATTCCACTGTCAAAAGGTCAAATCTGCCGAATATTTGACTGTCCAAAAAAAGTTATGAATAAACGCTTTTCCAATCTGAAAAGTGGTGATTTTCAAATTCGATACTTTACATTTGTAACAACGATGTGGTAGGAGGTCAAATTTGAACCTGTCCTTCACTGTTCTCTTATTTTGCTCTAAGAGTTTCTCGTTTTTCCCCCTTGTATTGGGTTCCTCTCATTATCTAATATTTTAGATCTGTCAAAATAAAAAGTTTTACTATTTATGATACGTTTGATATAAACAATAGGCACACTTTTACTTCTGGCACAGTTAAATATTAGAAAAGAAGAAAAACCCCATGAAACATAAAATAATATATTCATATTATTAAAAATCAAATAAAATAAAATATTGATCTGCTCTAAAACGACGGTCCTCTGGACACCAGCACATTCAGGAATAGCGGGAAATGAAGCAGCCGAAGAGGCAATAGAAAGTGCAAACATTCCTGTGTTGCATCTCTAAGAAGAATTCCACACGAAGACGTGTTTGAATTGCAGGGTTCTGAAACGACTAGGAGAGAATGTGGTCCAAATCACAACAAAGTTATGGAGGAATGCAGAAAGAGGTAATAGAAGATTGGAAGTGGTAATACACGAATTCGAATAGACCCTAGTCATATGACAAACGGCCATCTCATGAAGAAATTAACTCCACCTCGATTCAACTATGCACTCAAGTTTAAACTATTTGCCACATAATCTAGGAATGCCCGAAATATGAAATAAGGTTCAGACAACTAAATACCTCGGTATCTAGCAGAGGAAACATTATGAACAAAATACAGAAAAAATGTTTCAACATTTGGAAATCTGCGGTATTTAAGAAATACTATAAATTATGATGAATAAATATAAAATAATATAAGAAGTAAGGATGAAAAAAAAATATAGAAGAAAAAATAAATAAAAGCGTGGAAGCGGAGATTGATTTCACGTGTGCATTATGTTGGTTTACATACAGGATCCTAATGGATAATATATTATAAAGAACAAAAACAAATAAGGAACAGACATAGATAGATTATGGAGTGTGATATCCTTGCAGTTACCCATCCAAGTGAATTATCATCTCACTTTAAATCGCCTGCATTTTGTGCTGCTGTTGACCCGCATAGCATCTTCGGGGAAGTCCTTCTGGCCAGTATCTAAATCGCCTGCATTTTTTGCTGCTATTGACCCGCATAGCACCTTCGGGCCAGTATCTAAATGTTTAAGGCAATTATTAACGAAAACTGAACAAATCATTAATAAAATATTACTCTCTTATTTTAATAATCTTCCTCTGGTCAATAACATATTTTTCTCAATGTTCTTCTGTCTGAGTTATCATTTTGTGTGATGTCTGCTGCTTTCAAATATTTCTTGATTGCTGCAATCCATTTAATTATGTTTATTCCTTCCTTAATTTTACAAAATTCAACGATTGGTTTTTTTATATATATATATATATATATATATATATATATATATATATATAAATATATATATACACAAACACAATAACAACAAAAACAAAAACAAAAACAATATCATTTTGTGTGGACACAAGGATTCACGAAATTTTGAAACATTACAAATTGTTAATATAGAAATAGGCGCTGCTTCTCTAAGCATATACTATCGAGGAAAAATTAAGGAAAAAGCGGATTTGGCAAATACATTGAACGAGGGAGAGATAGGAGCATTGTATTTGATATCAGCTACCGGCCAGGCCTGGACTTCTACAATAACCTATTGTACGTAGGATCTGTCCAATCCACCACATGGACAGAGGCGAGACATCTGTGGTGTTCCGTTTACAGGGATTTAGGGATCTTTTATGCGATGGACTCTGGAAATATACTGTTCTTTGGTAGAGCTTAAGATTAATCCAGTTGAATTTTCTGTTATTATTTTTATTTTGTTTTAAAATTATTATATTGTTGAAAGTTGAAACTTCGATTAAAAATGCAATAGAAATAAATCAGCTGAAAAAAACACTTATTATTGTCTGTTATTTCCGGAAATCTCAGTAAATCTTTTTAAATTTATAGCAAGAATTAGATACTTTTGGTTATTCAAAGCATTATTATTTAACAAATACATATTATAAAAAGTCCGACTCGCAGGAACAGCTTCATCTTAGCGCGGTTCCGTTCATATCTCTACTGCTATTATTAAAATAATAGAAGCAGTTATTGGTGGGTTTTGATCTTTCGTGAAAAATATAAAATAAAATCCCAATTGGAAGGTCCCCCCACCTTCTCAAAAATAACTGTCTTGGATAGACTATAACACTGTTTCAACTATTCTTACCTGGTTTTCCTAAATGCTCATTTTACTGTTAAATTCATTGAAAAAAAATACATCAAAGCGTTACGTAAACAGATAAAAAAACCTGTTCAAAAGAGCAAAACTAACAATTTCGACGTTTCAAGCACATATTTCTCCGATTGAGATACCCGATATATATATATATATATATATATATATATATATATATATATATATATATACAAGTTTGAACCACCGTTATATTCGTGATCTATGGGATCTGAAACGTAACCGAACGAAATAAGGAAGCTATGGTCCATGGCTTCCATTTTCGTGTAACCTCATAAGCGGGTTTCCTGGCTATAGAGTGGGGAAGGAACCGCGATAAAAAATGTACAAATAATCACACGGGGAACAGCCATTTCATTGTCTCGGATCTGTGACTTGTTTTTGACTACTATTTGGTCCTCTAAGCTCTGAATAAGAAAGTAAGTTTTTATCTATCACGTAAACGTTTTAAAGTATATTATATGCTCTTTTAGTCGTAAAAGCAATACAAAATGTACTTATAAAGGAACTTATAAAGAGAACGTTCCAAATGTATTATTCCCAAGGTTGGAACTTAGTTTTAATAATTTAGATTGTTATTTGTGTATTGTTCTGTTTAATCAATTTGTGTAAGCTACTTAAAATTTAAAATTAATTAATGATACTTGAAACTTCTTCTTCTTCTTCTTCATCCAATGCCCGTCCTTGGCTTTTCAGCCATTCGACGCCGTGCCTCCGAGTAAAGCCGTGCGTGTCCTTCTGTGGTGTCATGGTCGCCTGCAGACCTGAGCAATGTGAAAGGTGATCCGCCGTCCCGTTCTCCTGGGAGCACAGTGGACAAGTTGGAGAATCTGCTAAACCTATCCTATGTAAATGGCTTAGCAGGTAATCGTGACCTGTAGCCATCCCAAAGATAGCCACTGCAATTCCTAGGGGAAGGCTGTCGGGGATAGGTTCTGATATTATTGGCTCCCATCTTTTTCCAACTGCAGCATTTCTCCATGAATCCACAATAGCTTTCCTTATACCGGAAGAGATTACGTGGCATATATTTGTGAAAGTGACGGGAAGAAGTGGTTGGCTCATTTGGCATCCTGAGTTAGGCATCCAAGTGGTTGGCTCATTTTGCATCCTCCTATATGAAACTTAATAATAATAGTAAACAATACAAAAATCAGAATTATAAAATAAGAGTTTTAATTCCTGGAGGAGATTGTTCGAAGTCCATGATCTACGAGGGAGAGTTGTAAAAGTATAGCGTACAGGTGGCCTGGAGGGTGTATCCCGTACAGCAGAACCTTTCTTCGTACTGCTCTCTTCTTACGGAAGGGTTAAGAAAATATACGAAAATCCTACAACTGCTAATGTTTGGTATTAAAATAATTTAATCTCCAATACTTCCTTAATTCCCAACCTAAGAAAAATGTTAATATCTTTCTTTGGATGAGTGTCAAACATGTATAAAAAATTTCAATTGAGTCCATCTTCTCTTACAGTCCAGTCAACGAACATTTACAGATGGAAATATTTGGAACACAATTTTTGACTTCGTAACTTTGTTTGGGCTGGATAGGAGGTGAACATATCAAAAGTCCTCGCCCCTAGCTTTTAAGCCGGGGGGAGGGGGGGGGGGGTTATAAGGTCCCATTTTTCGGGTTTTCACTTATATCTCGGAAACCCTGCATCCTAGCGACATGACTATTCTATAACAAATGAAAGCTGATTAAATTTCCTACAAGTTCTATTCAATAAAGTTTTTCGAGATATTTTTAGTTTTCAAAATATCCGCTCTTGAAAGTCTGTCATTTTGAGGAAAAACACTTTTGCCGCATATTTTTCCCCCGTTTTGACCGGATAACTCTTCAACGATGTACCAAAATAATAAATAGCGGTTATAGGGTTGTAGAGTATTGCATTACCTTCAATAATATACATTACTTTGCTATTTTATGTATTCTCCTTCAAACGTAAAAATAATTTCAGTGTTCATCGTGAAATCTGAAATGTATCTCCTATCCAGCCCAAATAAAGTTTCGAAGTCCAAAATTTTGTTCCGAAAATTTCCGCCTATAGCTGTTTTCGTTGTCTGGACTGTTTTTTTTTTTTTTTTTTTTTTTTTTAATGTCGCATCTACATCTTGGCCATTAGCGCCGGGCTATCTACAGGTTGCCACCCTTTTCTAATGCCAACAGCACCTGGTCGGTTACCCATTCAGGTACTGACCACGCTCGACGTTACTTAACTTCGGTGATCTACGGGAACCGGTGTATTCAATGTGGCTATGGCCGTTGGCGCCTGGACTGTTAGTCTCAAACAGAAAATTAGTTAGGAAAACTAGTTTTATTGAGTTTTCTCGAAAACGACTTATAATTTTCTTCGTTCCATCCATAGCAAAACCTATTATATGAGTACCTGGGACGCCCTATGAAAGAAAGAGAGCGAGAGGAAAAGAGAGGGAGCAATAATTGTAGATAGATACATTTTAACCTCTAAAATCAGCGCCTTATTATTCCAAGAGGGTCCCGAGAGGGGAAATACAAATTCTTAAAGATACAGTCCACACTAGGGAGATAATGTGGTCAGTACTGTACTCCGGCCGTCCGTTTCATCCTTTGCAGATACTCATTAAACACCTGGCAAGCCTAAGGATTGTCTCGCAGTGTTATTTATAACTGATCTTGCTGGACAAAATTCGAAAAATTCATGAAAACAAATCCCTAATTGGACCTTGCAGTATTTTCTTAGATAGTATATAGATTACAAACAAGAGTAAGTCGGTTCGAATACGTCCCCACATTTAGAAATGACGGATTGTTTATGATACTGTATGTCATGCCACATAGTTCATTTCTCCGTCTTTGGATGAATACTGCAGTTAAAACTGATTTCCCAGATGGTATAATTAATTTTTTGAATGAACCGTTACTTGGCCAAGAATGATTTATTAGTTTTGATAACTAATTTTTGATTACCTTTTTTGTTCTATTGTACCTAGTGATTTCAATTATTATTATTATTATTTTTTCTAATACCTAGTTTTAAGGGTTTTTTTTTTGTTATAGCCTTTGGAAAAGGTAAATCATTTATAAAACAAGCATAGTAATAATACAAAAAAAATAGATTAGATGCTTTTGGTTAAAACTTAACCAAGTAGTAAAAAACGGCTTTTTCTTCAGAAAAATACAATAAACAACGGTAAGACTTTATTTAAGACCGCTAAAATGGTGTATATTCGTTATCAGCAAGTCTGGACCGTAAGGTTCTTATTGAACTTGTAATTGGTAAAGTTCAAAGCCATATAACTACCTCCTGAAATCAAGACAAGCTCCGTCAATAGACTGGTCAACATTTCCCGTTAGTCTTAGCAAATATTAATTAATAGTAGTTAGGAACAAAGTTTGCTATGTTTAAGGAGGATGGCTAATAACAAGAATCAATACTAATAGTTAGGTTTCTCGTAATAAACAATATGAAGCAAGTTTTCTTTGGGGCAAAAATGCATTTCTACGTCACATCTTTGTGTGACATTTCAATTCATTTCAAAATTATTGATATCGAAGTTTTAGTCATGAAAGTTGACGAAGTTTAGTACACCTTTAAGAATAAGGAATAAGTATGAGCCTTGTTTAGCAACAGCATGTAACGAGGAAGCAAATAGTCCAACAGCTGGTAACGCACGATTCATGAAGTGTTTTATGCACGTTGAAATTTTGCTATAATGAATCTCTTGGGTAGATAAGATGGTAAATATATGTTGGCTAGTGGGAAAGGTGCACAAAAGTATTGCCCAAAAATAGATTTTTTTCAGAAGCCAACTATCTTTAATGTAAAATTAAGGAAATTCTAGAATGAATAATAAATAGGGCAGACACTTTTAAGGGGATAGCATGTAAAAAAAAAAAAAAAAAAAAAAGAAACCGAAGTTGTTTTACATCTAATACGAAATGAGTTTGTGTGTGTTTTTTTTTTTTTTGTTTTTTTTTTTCTCTCACACTCCATATTTCACTTATAACTAATCTAGAGGCTACCAGGTCCAACGAATTGGGCCCTGGTGCCGGGGGTAATTTTTATCCTACGCTTATGTACTAGAAGGGACGATATATTTACAATAGGGGGTCATAAGCAGACTCAGTGTCTAATACTAACTATAGGGGGTGTCTGGGATATTAAGCAAGGGACAAAACATGGTTATCATTTAAATCTTAGCCTACACTACAATATCTCTATACTAGCTTAAATCTAATGTGCTGCCTGTTCTGCTAAGTCCAGTATGCGTCTGGTACTTCCTTGCCATCTCTGTCGTAGGAGAGGGGGTGTCACATCTCTGAAGAGGGCGATGACGCAGTAAAGAGCCCGTCATAGAATTTGATATGACGTCTCCTTATAAACTCGTAAACTGTGGGCAGCTGCAGTTCGTCATGTAGCAAGGACGGCTAGTAGAACACCATTTTGGAACTTCTGTAGCCACTTCAGTGTGGATGCTACATGTAACGAAGAGCTGGCGCTCCGTAAAGAAGGGTGGGCCTGATGATCGCCTTATAAACCTGCAACTTCAAGCGTAGCGAGAGCTGGGCTGATCGCAGCAGGTGGTTGAGGCGATATGTCTTCTGTCAGGCTTCCTTCAATTGACTGTTGACATGGGGGGGGGGGGTGACGGACAGAGGCCGGTAAATGTGTAATTCCAGGTAGTTTTCTTGGTGGAGATCTTAATTTGCTGACTCCAGACTTAAAAGCACGATCGTAGTTCTCCTCGGGGCCTGCTCCCATTGTTCCCCCGGAAGGAACATACAACGGCATCTGTCTTCGAAGGGTTGACGTCTATCCCTGCGTCTCCAAGAGCGTTGACGATTGATTTGCCGGCAGTCTGTGCCTGTTCGACAGCTGCTCGTGCGTTGAAGCTGGAGGTGTAGGCGGCTTCGACTCTGGAAAATTTCATGCTCACGATGTGGGCGGTGTAGATCCTGAACAACACTGGACCCAACACCGATCTCTGGGGCACACCGCACGATGACGGTCGACTGCTGGATGTATCAGCACCGATCCTACCGGAGAACGTTCTTCCAGACAGGTAGCTCTCAAGAATCTTGAAGAGCTGTGCTGGGAAGCCGCAGCTGGTGTGGGAGAAGCTGATGGGATACACAGTCGAACGCTTGCGTGCAGTCCAGGGATGTGAAGGCCGTTGCTCTGTTCTTATTGAGCTCTGCGGACTCGGTGTTCTGGAGCTTGGCGATGTGGTGGTTACAAGAGAGCCCGGCTGAAAGCCACTCTGTTCCGGAGGGATGATCTTTGCCTCCGTGCGGTGCTTTAACACATGAGCAAGGGTCAGCTTTTCGAAGATGTTGTTCATATGGCTCAGCAGAGTTATCGGCCGGTAGTGCTCTGGCTTGTCTCCTGGCATCTTGAATTTGCGAAGAGGAACCACCACGGCGTGCTTCCAAGTCCCCGGAAAGTATCCAGTGTCGTACGATGCATTGAAGATGTTCAGTAGGAAGGCCTTCACTTTCCTAGGGAGCATCTTCAGCATCATTAAAGGTACACCGTCCAAGCGGGAAGACTTGTTTTCCTTCGTTCGCCATAGCGCAGATTCCATTTGCCTCATTGTGAAGTGTAGAGGGGACGTGGGAAGCTCTTTTGGGACCCGTTCGTTTCTCAGGATCTTCTCATTCTTCCGACGACCATTTTCCTAATAGTAATCCACCATTGCTTCGGCTTGGTCTGAGAGGGAGAGAAGATGATCACCGTCGGAGAGGAAAAAGTCTCGCCGTTTGAATACTGTGCACCTCAGGAGCCGCCAGAACTGTCTTGTGTCCGTCGCAACTGCTCATGCTATAGGGCCGTCTTCCATTGGACTGAGAGGAGCACAATTTCCCGGGGCACGGTGCCATTTAAATCTGTATAGCTGTACAAATATCATGCGAGGAAGGACCAATGAGAGCCCAGAGAACAACTACAACTGCCCAGATGATCCGTGCTCTCATAGTTTTGATTGGAGAGTCTATCGAAGGGAGATCGTCGGAAGGAGTGGAGCAGCTTGGAATGATGGCAGAAAACGAGGTTATACAAAATGAATGAAACAAACCTGGGCACGAAGTTTCAACAAACTTGTGAAAAAACTTTAAGCGAAATAATCGTATACTTCCCTTGGTCCTACCTGGCATCTAGTTGGTTGCTGAAACACCCATTTGATTCGAGTCTCTCCAGTGGTAATGTTCCTGTTCTTGCAGCTATATTTCGCCGCAATCTTTGGTAGGCTAACGCCCATCCTTTATGTACCGTTATATTAGGGAATGGTGGCCGCTGTTGGGAGAAGCCGCCTCATGAACCAACCATTTGCACACCAGTTAACAAAATATATATATATATATATATATATATATATATATATATATATATACATATGCTAAATTTGTTCGCTGGTGTGGAAATGCAAGATGGCTTCTCTCTCCAGCAGCCATCATGTCAAAAACTCCCTGTCAAAAAAAAATCGCCTTTAATTTTGCAAGATCAGCAGGTTTTCATTTACAAGAACCCTCATAAATTTAAATCAAACAACTTGGAGATATGTTGTGTTCAAGTACTTAAATACTCACGCTGTCGGGCATTATTATGCATAAGCAATGCGTGATGGCTAATTAAAGACATGTAACGAACTACGTGATCTTGTAATATTATTGTCACAAACCCAAACTCATTCAAGGCCTCTCATTTGAGAGGCAATAACTCAAGAAGAGCATCCCAAAACATGCCACCCAGAAAATGATAGAGCCTCCTCCAAATTCCAAAGTTACTGATTCACAGCACTGACTTGACTGTTCTCCAGGTTCTGTCCGCACTTAGCACGTTAGCTTAGGCACAAAATTTCAGTGGCATCTTTCCTAATACCTTCTTGAATATCCCTCCTAATACTACCTTATATACCCTTCCTAATACCACCTTCAATATCTTTCCTAATACCTTTTTGAACATCCTTCCTAATACTACCTTCTATACCCTTCCTAATACCACCTTCAATATCTTTCCTAATACCTTCTTGGATTTCCTTCCTAATACTACCTTATATACCCTTTCTAATACCACCTTCAATATCTTTCCTAATACCTTCTTGGATTTCTTTCCTAATACTACCTTATATACCCTTTCTAATACCACCTTCAATATCTTTCCTAATACCTTCTTGAATAGCCTTCCTAATACTAGCTTATATACCCTTCCTAATACCACCTTCAATATCTTTCCTAATACCTTCTTGAATATCCTTCCTAATACTACCTTAAATACCCTTCCTAATACCACCTTCAATATCTTTCCTAATAATACCTTCTATAAACGTTCGTATTCCACCTTCTATACCCTTTCTAATACCACCTTCAATATCTTTCCTAATACCTTCTTGAATATCCTTCCTAATACTACCTCCTATAACCTTTCTTATTCCACCTTCTATACCCTTCTTAATACCAACTTCAATATCCTTCCTAATACTACCTTCTATACTCTTTCTTATAGCACTTTAAATATCTTTCCTTATACATCCTTCAATATCCACCAAAATACCACGTTTAATACCCTTCCTAATATTACCTTCAATACCCATCCAAATACCATCCTCGGTATCCTTCTTAATACTACCTTCAATATCCAGCCTAATACTACCTTCAATAATCTTCCTAATATCAACTTATCGTTTATACGCACAAATACATAATTTATTTTGTGAATACATTTTTATTCACAAATTTTAAAGTGAATTTCTTTGTATTCGTATATTTAAATGTGAATGTTTTTGTAATCACTTGATTTTTTTTGTGAATATTCACAAAATTTGTGAATATTCACAATTTTTGTGTATATTTAGAATTTTTTCTGTAATTAAATTTTATTTACAGGAAAATTTGTGAATACAATTTCATTTGTATTTATATATATGACATAAGTGAATACAAATAAATTCGCATTCAATCTTATGAATACGAAATTATTTATATTCGTATTTACAAATAAATGAGGTACACATAAATTCTTATTTTTATTTCAAATCAAATTATGCCAACTCTAATTACCATCCAATGTATAGTAGGACGGCAATGATGCGGGACACACATGGGGTATGTACAATGGAACATTGGTGGCGAGCTGAGCACACATGGGGTATGTACAATGGAACATTGGTGGCGAGCTGAGCACACATGGAGTATGTACAATGGAACATTGGTGGCGAGCTGAGCACACATGGAGTATGTACAATGCAACATTGGTGGCGAGCTGAGCACACATGGGGTATGTACAATGGAACATTGGTGGCGAGCTGAGCACACATGGGGTATGTACAATGGAACATTGGTGGCGAGCTGAGCACACATGGGGCATGTACAATGGAACATTGGTGGCGAGCTGAGCACACATGGGGTATGTACAATGGAACATTGGTGGCGAGCTGAGCACACATGGAGTATGTACAATGCAACATTGGTGGCGAGCTGAGCACACATGGGGCATGTACAATGGAACATTGGTGGCGAGCTGAGCACACATGGGGTATGTACAATGGAACATTGGTGGCGAGCTGAGCACACATGGAGTATGTACAATGCAACATTGGTGGCGAGCTGAGCACACATGGGGTATGTACAATGGAACATTGGCGGCGAGCTGAGCACACATGGAGTATGTACAATGGAACATTGGTGGCGAGCTGAGCACACATGGGGTATGTACAATGGAACATTTTTATTATAATATATTTTAACAATAGATTTAAGGTTAGGATCTGGAATAGGAATTGTAATGCTAATATGTTTATAATATATTAATTAATTACAAGTAATTTTAAGGGATTTACTAAAATGAAAAAGGTTTGTTAAAAATGTTTAGGATTTTATGGCCTCTGAGGAGATGGCATGAAGGCCACGAAGCATGTAGGACAGCCAATAATAAAGAAGTACATAAGGAAAAGGAGTACTATTTTTATTTGACCTGCGCCATATATATCCAAATATATATATATATATATATATATATATATATATATATATATATATATATATATATATATATATATATATATATATATATATATATATATATATATATATATATAAAAAGAAACATACGTATTGTCAATTTGAAATTGTTAATTCTTAGTAAATCGCTGTGGAGTCCATGTTCAATAGCTACTGAGAATAAAATGTGCTAAAACAAAATTCCTCCAAAGAGATTTGTGAAGTTTTTCCTCTAATTATTTGATTATTGGAGGGAAAGAGAATCTCCGTCTACAACAAAGAGGACTTGGTAATTGGATTTTTCTTTTCAAGTAAGCCGGTATTAACGTCAACAGGAGGATTATTTCCTTAATTTAAGAGATTCAATTACTAGTTTGCCTTTAATTAATTATTAGGTTTCCAATAGTATTTGCATATCAGTTCATGTCGATGGAGTTTTCTCATTTGACGATGCATTTTTTTTTTTTTTTTTTTTTTTTTTTTTTTTTTTTTTTTTTTTTTTTTTTATGGCGCATCTACATCTAGGTCATTAGCGCCGACATCCAGGGTGCAGCGAGGAATTTTACCAGCAAGCCGTGGGATGATAAAATTCCTGCCGGAGGTTGGGAATCGAACCCACCATCTCCCGCTTATGAATCCAAGGCGCTAGCCATTAGACCACGGGAGACCCCGCATTTTTTTTTTTTTTTTTTTTTTTTTTATTATTGTAACTTTAATATATATATATATATATATATATATATATATATATATATATATATATATATATATGTATATATATATAGATTAGTGTTCTGGCACTGTAGCTTACCATATTTAATTTTTTCAAGGTTCTAGCTTTACATTTAATATTTTTTATTTATTTTTAAAAAAATAATCGTACAGTGGTCAAAGGTCAAACATGTAGTTGTACCTTTGACCATGGGGCGTTGAACCTCTGACCATGTAAAAACAACACAACAGTTCAGAAAAAATATTGTATTCAGTAATATTGTAAATGATTGTATATTTAATAAATATAGGACAAGGATTTAAGAATAATAAAAAAAGCTATTATTGGTATTATGTTATGCTTAATATGCTGAAAAATCCAGTCCAACCGATAAACGTTTTAACTCTCAAGCTGATCCACTAGCAATAGTAGGGTATGGAAGTTTAGCCACATTGTCTTCAACATTTTCATTCTCCCGTAAACTTGTCACTTAACACGTTAACTGCGGTGCCCCCGGGGGCATGTACCGCATATAACGTATGTGCGGTTTCATTTTCAAAAGGTCATTACCTGAGTGCGGCTGATATTTTTCGCATTTTTATGAATAATTTTAATAGTAATGACAAATGGAGCCACTACTGCGTTTGTTTTGCGAAGTAACAAAGAGATATCATGCATTTCATCATACATGCCCCCGGGGGCATATGCCCCACTGGAGACATATCTTCTTTCATCCAGTGCAGTGCTTGTCCGTAATCCACGCAAGATTTCACAATAATAATAGTAATATTAAAAAGTCCAACTCGCGGGAACTGCGTCATCTTTGCGCGGTTTCGTTCATATCTCTTGTGCTATAGTTAAGGAATAAATTCAGTTATGTGGTAGGATTTGATCTTTCGTTAAAAATATCAAATAAAATGTCAAAGGGAAGGAAGTTTAAGGCAACATAAATTTATAAAACCGGATGGGCCTGGAAGGGAAAAAAGAAGAGTCTGTATGGGATGTTAAAAAAATTTCCGAAAAATCATGTGCAGCAGGGTGGTTACGAAAAACGTCAGGCGTGTTATAAGTTATTTTGACTCGCACCCCAATAATCCAGGGCTTTGCTTAGACTCGTGCCCGAATAATCCAGGGCTTTGCTTAGACCCGCACCCCAATAATCCTGGGCTTTGCTTAGACTCGTGCCCGAATAATCGAGGGCTTTGCTTAGACTCGGGCCCCAATAATCCAGGGCTTTGCTTAGACTCGTGCCCCAATAATCTAGGGCTTTGCTTAGACTGATTCAATAAACATCATAATAATAAGTGCCTTTATTAGGATGAATAATGAGAATTCTGGGTCGATTTATTTGAACTAAATTAAAATACTTTTTTAATATTGAACTTTTTCGTATTGTATTGTTGTATATTGTAATAATGTCGTTTAAAGTGGCAATAATTTATTTACTTATTTTAGAACAACAGAATATTCCGTATATTTGTAAAATACGTTTTTTTAATTATTTAGAATTTTTTATTTGATCATATTTGATCCACCTCCATTGAATGTATATTTACTGATGTTAGATGCAATGATTCTGGGAAAAATCAGTGAATTATCTCTTTCCTTCTGATTGCTAGACCACAGATCTCTGCGACTAAATATGTAATAGTCTTTTTACTTTTATTTTTAACAAGTATAAAATTTCCTTTTTCCAAATCATATTTTTGAAATTGTTGCTGGTCGTCGACTTAAATCACAACATATGTCATACAGATCAACGTCACTTTCTCCTGTAGAAATTTCGGTGTCAGTATTAGAATTTGAACTGTCATTAGAATAATTTTCTTTTTATTTACCACGTTTTTAGGAAGCGGTCTATTTGTTTGTGGTCCAATACGTTTAGGGTGGTACTTTCGTTTTTTTTTTTTTTTCACCTTCAATAATTAGCTTTTCAGGAATATCTGTCAGGATACGAGGTTTCCCTTTAGGCCGGCCCCTAGTTGACATTTTCTTTGCCTGCGCTTTTCGATGAGGCCTTACAACTCCAAGCGGAACGATAAGGGGCGATAGGTTTGAACTGCTACACTGAGGATTGACAAAGTCAGTTTGACCTTATTTCATTTATTATTTTTTAAATTCTTTAAACACTTGAAGCAACCAATATTAATTTTTTTTTTAAATTGTAGCAGAAGAACATAAAAGTTAAATTATGAAAAAATTACTGAGGGGTGTTGTACTTTTACATAGTACAAAAAATATTATGAGGCAAAACGTCATCAATAAATAACTTACATTTTTATGATAGAAATGGATAAGTATTTTTTGCAAGAATCCTCTTAGACTTGAATAATCCAAAGTAGGTTACACAAGCCTCCTAGTGAAGGAGTTAAACACTAATTACACCAAAATGTTGCTACATGCCGCCACAGCCTCGGTGGCCAAAGGTACAATATGGTCAGAGGTACAACACCTTCCCCTATATATATATATATATATATATATATATATATATATATATATATATATATATATAAACATAGTAAGTATCATGTTTATAATTAAAAATGATATTAATTTATTGTTCAAGCCTCTCATAACTCAGATGATTCGCTCGATAATTAAAAATCTGTTCCTATTATTAACCAGTTATTAAAAATGCTTATTGACATATGAAATGTCATTTGACATGATCAAAATTTAGGATATTTTACACTACAATATTTTTATTCAAGTCTTTATCCAAATTAAACGACTATTTCCTTTATTCTGCTTTTTAGTGCTTACAATTACTCATTTTTTGAAACCTCAACGAACTCGATTAGTCTATTTGGAGCGGAGTTACAGCCCTTTAAATATATGAATTTTCTAAAAACTTCGCTTTTTCGCTTATATTTTAATAGTTAACATGCTTTCTAAGGCATACAATCTTTGAGTTTTTATACAAGAATTGGCTCATTGCTTTCGCAGGTGATTCTTGAACTGATGCTATCCGTAAAATCCCAAAATACAACCCTTAAAAATCTCCCCATATTTTATTCGAGCAATGTATCAATTGAAGTAAATTAAATAAACGACCTAAAATTATTTAATTTAGCTTCTATTTTCGAACTATTTGTTTCTATAAATTTGCCTACATGTTAATTAAAGTGTCCTCTATGCATTGGAAAAAGATAGGACCCTCCAAACGATATTAGTTTTCGAGATGTTGATCCTCAAAGATCCACTTTATAACACGGGAGACGGAGGCAGGGCGTATCCTTGATTACTAAATAAAAAAACGAGCTTGCTTACCATTTTTCTCGGAAACTAGTATATGATAGATAATAGTGTTGGGTTATGTAAGCTTGTGCATGATTGTTTACATCAGAAGGTCCCAACAAGAATATTATTGCATGTTCAGAAATTAAATTAACTAATAACACAGTAAACAAAAGAAACTGGAAATAAACATGTAGAACGTCAACAGTATATAAGGTAAAAATGCAGTTTCCAGCCCTCCAAACCGATTTCTTTCAAACTTTGCACAATAACGTATTTTGATGCACTAAACACGAATACGATAAAAAAAAACGTCGGATTTAACTAGGAAAGAAGTTATTAAGCACTTAAGTTCACAGTTGTGCAGGTTATGAGAGCTAATGTAAACAACTAAATTTGTCAACATACGCATGCGCGGGTATGGAAAAGTTCGTAATAAGGAAGTTTAATTGAAATTTACCATAAATTATCGAAATTCATCAGCAGTTATTTATTTACAATCATTTTTTTAAATAATTAAACACTCTTCACATTTCTTGTTTCGTTCATGAAAAGTATTATATATCAGAAATCCCTTAATAATTTGCTAATGCCTTTATAATTATCGTTCTAATTAGCGCCTATCGAACTTCAATTGTCAACAAGTCAATTGTCAAACAAATATTTTGATGCTAAACAGAAGAACATTTAGATGGATATTTGGCCGAATTTCTCTTCAAACGCGCTCATAAATATGAAGAGCGTTTAAAGGCATTTTTCAGTGCGATTGGGGATTTGTATCCACCGAACATCCAGTCTCAAGAAGAAGAAGAAGAAAAAAGCTAAAAGAGATGTCTTGGAGGATTAGAGGAATGTCTAGGAAGACTTTAAGGGCATACGTGCTATGCGTTTCCGCTCGCTCAAGAAAATAACAAAACCCCAGTCAATCCAACTCGCTAAAATTAATACAATTCTATTAATTTTAGCGAGTTGGATTGACTGGGGTTTTGTTATTTTCTTGAGCGAGCGGAGCGTAGCGGAGCGAGCGGAAACGCATAGCACGTATGCCCTTAAGCGAAAGGTGACGACGGGTGAGGATGCCCTTAAAATTAACAATATCTTTGAATAAATGGTTTCTGAACATTTCAAATGAGAGTTCTCTGTTTCCCAATGTTACATATCTGCGCATGCGCGTGTTTACAAATACGCTGATGCCTAGTTTTATAACCTTCCTAACTTTAGTGCTTAATATTATAGTCTATTAATTTTAGCGAGTTGGATTGACTGGGGTTTTGTTATCTTTTTGAGCGAGCGGAGCGAGCGGAAACGCACAGCACGTATGCCTTAAAGTCGTAATTTATGCCTTAAAGTCATCACAAATTTAGTTGTTTACATTAGCTCTCATAACCTGCACAACAGTGAACTTAAGTGCTTAATAACTTCTTTCCTAGTTAAATCCGACGTTTTTTTTTTATCGTATTCGTGTTTAGTGCATCAAAATACGTTATTTTGCAAAGTTTGAAAGAAATCGGTTTGGAGGGCTGGAAACTGCATTTTTACCGTATATAATTAAATGTAAAATAAAAATAACATATTTACATAAATTGCCTAGAGCGGAAACGAAAATAGAAATTTTAAATAGTCCAAAAATTGAGTAGATTACTTGTAGTTTTATGAGCTGGGTATGGGTTCCTGGAGGCTGCTGTGTTTGCTGAGGGTAGCTACCGCGAACAGTCCAGAGCAGTTTAAATTGTCTGTTTTTATAGATGCACTCACAAGAGAAGAAGAAACAAGACTGAGGTTATAGTACTCTGTGTGAAATAGTTTAATTAGAACAGCTGGTTGCTAGATACTGCTCACTTAGGCAAGTCCCTAGCAACCATGCTTTCTGTCAGTCTCTTGCTGCTGCAGTAGCAAACCTAATCTTGCTGACAGAAGTTTTAATAGGGCAAGCGGTACCTGTTTTCATGATACACTCGAAGTCTCAATCCCGTGTTATTAGTAAGATAAATTAAAAGAAATCGTTTTATTTAGCAAAATAATGAGAATTTTAAGCGGGAAGAATATATAACATTTCTAGAATTTCAAATGTTTTTTTTTTTTTTTTTTTTTATTTTTTGTAACGAGCATTTTCAGATTTGAATGTTTTTTTTTCAAGTAAAATCCGTTTATATTTTTCGACAAATGCTCAAATGAGCATTTCTAATCAAGGAGGAATACTTGGAGTGGGCGAAGATAGAACTTCTTGTTGTTTGTTTGTGGCATTTTTGGGCGAAAGAACCCCACGGTCGTCATCGCCCTACCGTGCAGACAGCTACACAAATTACTCACCGCATGCTCACGAGTTTTATTTTTTATTTTTTCCTTTTCTTTCTTTTTTTTCTTTCCCCCTTTTTTTTTTTTTTCCTCCCTCTTTTTCTTTTTTTTTTTTTTTTTTTTTTTTTTTTTTACAACTGGTACTCTTTTATTTCCTATTTTTTCCCCTTTATTCTATTTTTTCAGCCATTTGTCTTTTCTATTTTTTTTTTTTTTATTATTTTTTTTTTATTTTATTTTTTTTTTTTTTTTTTCCTTTTTTTTTTCCTTTTTTTTCCCCCTTTTTTTCCCCCTTTTTTTTTTTTTTTTTTTTTTTTTTTTTTTTTTCCACCTTTCTCCCGGCACTTTTAGTCTCTTTACCTGAACATTCATATTATTGCTTTATTAATCTAAAACTAAGTTAACAGGAAATAAATTAATCTAAAATTAAAAATATACACTAACTAAGTCTTAATAGCTAAAAAAAAAAAAAAAAAAAAAAAAAAAAAAAAAAAAAAAAAAAAAAAAAAAAAACCTAATGTAACACAAAATATCACAGAAATGATTTAAGAGGGAACAAATGTATCACAAGGAGAAAACAGTTGGTTCTCCGAAAAAAAAAAAAAAAAAAAAAAAAAAAAAAAAAAAAAAAAAAAACTAAGGATAGATAAATAGGTAGAAAAGTAAAACAAATAAATAGAGATAAGAAGACACCTAGAATGATAAAATAAATAGCTAGAACTTATATATACCTATTATTCAAGGATTTGAACTAAATAAACACATATACCTGAACAATCACAGTTATTATATGAGACGATTAAGTCCAGTTATTTTTAAAAATTTGAGCACCTTATCAACTGCTGCTGAATTATTACCTAGTGCCTCCTCCATCTTTCTGGGTATTCCAAGCCGTCTTAGCACCATTGTATATTTGCGGCATTCTTCAAAGATATGCTGTATACTGAGTAGTGTCCGACAGGTAGCGCATCGAGGTGGGTTTGTTCTGGACATGAGATAGGAGTGCGTGAGACGAGTGTGACCAAGCCTGAGTCTCGCCAACAACACTTCTTCTCCTCGGTTTGATCTGGCCGATGACGCCCAAGGGAGGCAATCTCTCTTTACCATCTTAAGCTTGGTAAAGCCTGCTTCGTTCCACATTTCCTGCCACCGTTGCTTAATTGTCTTTAACAGCGGTGAGGCGAGTTCGCTTGCCGTGAGAGTGGTGGGTGTTATAACTGGCATATCGTGCGCAGAGGACGCTGCTCTGTCTGCCATCTCATTCCCTTTTAATCCTCTATGCCCAGGGGTCCAGACAAGGTGCAAAGTTTTGCCTAAGTCACGCAGCATGGTGGAGTATTGCAGCAGTTTGATGATCCCTGGATTGTCACTGTACATGTCGTGGATATTCATCAAAGCGCTTCTGGAGTCGGTACAGATCACTACGTTGACCTCGGGAACTGTCATCCCATGATACACAGCCGCTGATAAAGCAAACAGTTCCGCGGAGTAAATACTGCTGATTCGATGTAATCTAAATTTGTACTCATTTTGTCCATCTATAAAAGCGCATGCGGAGGAAACACCAGTGTGTGACCCGTCGGTGTACATCACTCTCTTGTTGCCAATTTTGTCCAGTAGTTCATGGAGTCGATACCTCAGTTCGATCTCACTTGAGTCGTTTTTCCGTAGGGCCAAGAAGTGACAACTGGGTTTCATATATTTCCATGGAGGAATGTGTGCATCTTGTTGACAAGAGGGGGACTCTGCAAGTTCGGCTACTATTTCGGCTAAAATAGTTCCAAAGGCCTATTTGCAGCATTCCATTTAAGTTGAATATGTAGCACCATTTCCTTAATTTCCCGACAAAACCGTTTTTTGCACTATGTGTAATCGCAAAGCCATCGCCATGTTTTGAAATTCTTGAAATGTTATATATTCTTTTTTTTTTTTTTTTTTTAATTATTATAATGGCGTGTCAACCCTTAAGGTCACTAACGCCATTGCTGTGTGTAGTAATTTTCATTATAATTCGCCAACAAGTATCAATATATATGCATTATGATTAAATTGCTATCAATAATATTTCTTTTTGCAGATTTTATTAATTCGAACGATAAACGAGAAATGCTCAATTGCTTGTAAATAAAATAAAATATAATAATAAAAAAAATATATATATAAATGAATAAAAAAAGGAAAAATAATAAAACATAATAATAAATGTGATGAAAAAAAAAAAGAAAAAAAATAATGTCAATAAAATAATGTATAGAAATTATATGTAAATGAAATAAACAAACGAGCATTTCGGTCTTTATGTTCTGTCTAGATTTTGTCCATTAATTGAGCGGCCCTTAAAAAGTCAAAGAGTCGCTCGACTTGGTTGGTATGATCACCTAGAATTTCATCTAAGGAGTCAGACAGTTGGTGTTGCTCTTTCAGTTGCTCATAGGCCCGGCAATTAGTCAAGATGTGCTTCACAGTTAGCAGCACATTGCATGACTACAAATTGGTGGGGGGTCCTTAGACATTAGGAAGGAATGCGTGAGGTTTGTATGGCCAATTCTCATTCGGGTCAAGACTACTTCTTTTCTCCTTGTATCATTTGTAGATGTTTTCCATGGCTTCACGTTTCTTTTAGCGCGGTTCCTCCCTCCCCCATAGGGAGGAACCCCGCTTATAGTGTTGATACAATGAAACAATCCGGAAGTGCCGACTAGAAAATTTCGCGTTTCAGAACCCCTAGAGACCGAAAATAACGGTGGTTCAAATTTGTATATATATATATATGTATATATTTATTTATATATATATATATATATATATATATATATATATATATATATATATATATTTGTCTGTTCGCTCATTTCTGGCTTCCCTGATGGTCCGATTTTGATGAAATTTGGTACAAAAATCTTTCGTCCAATTTGAAAGGTCAAGTTCGTTAACCAGCAAAATCCGCCCACTGGAAGATGGCGTTTGGGGCGAAATTCGCGCAGAAAAAATCGTAATTCTTACGTTTTTGAGTTCATAAGCTTGTAAGTACTCTTTTTATAGGCTTCTTGGGCTAAAAAAACGAATGAAACCATTTTCAAGGCGATAGCTTTAACCGTTGTCGAGAAAATTGGGAAAATAGTTTTTGAATTCCGTTTTTGGTTTGGGTACTTAGAATCACGGGATTCAGTTGAAACATTATCTGCATGTTCTAATTTCATTAAAACTAATATGTTGAAAGTTATGTTACGTTTGGAGTTAAGGAAGGGTTAGAATAAAATATTTTATGAACAGACATGAAAAGTTTTGGTAACTTTGTATACTTTCCTTAATATCTCGAGAAAGGTTGAGAATCTTGGGAAACGGAAGATAACCATTAGAAAGCTCACTAAATGCTCTACAAAAATGATTCTGATGAAAGTTTTGATTAGGCGATGTCAATCGGAGAAATAAGTGCTTAAAACGTTAAAGTAATTGATTTCGCTTATTCGAACTGTTCTTTTTGTCTGTTTTTTATTCCTTGTTATTTTTAAATTGCTTATAGTCAGATAATGTATTTGACAATAAAACAGATTAAGTAAAATAAGAAGATCAATTTATTGTTAGAAATGTAGCGTTCAAAGAGAGAGATCCCAAGGCTTTCCAAATGCCTCTGAGCGGAGGCCTTTCTGCCCGACTTATGGTATAGCTGATCCATACAGGTAAGATTGTAAATCAAGACCTTTCAAGACTGGTTTGTTTGAGATTTCATTTGGATAGCTGTTTCGCTATTGATCTAAACAAAGTAATAACTGTTTCTATTCTATGCCTTCATAAACACTAGAGATAAGAACGGAACCGCGCTAAGATGACGCAGTTCCTGCGAATCGGACTTTTTATCTCTCGGAGCTTGTTATCTCTCATTTCGTGCCAGACAGTTTGCCATCTCATCCATATAGAGTCTTTTCCATGAGCTGTTAGATCATTTTTGGGAACTTTGTCAAATAGCATGCCTTCTCTAATTGCTTTCCCTGCCAAGGTATCGACTTTTTCGTTCTGATTTATTCCACAATGTCCGGGAATCCATATAAAATATATATTATATATTCTTCCAGCTTAGAATCCTCATTATTTTACTAAATAAATCGATTTCTTTTAATTTTTGCTACTAGATATATTTTTCTGTATAGTGTAGCACCACAAACGTAAACTGACTGTCAACATCGTAACCTGACTGCTAACAACGGGAAGGTTACGCGGGGTTTGTATTGCCGGTGCCACAATAATTTATTAATTAATATTTAAAGTTCTTCCCGCGTCTTTGAGGTAACCCGAAAATTACCTAGCTAATTTAAGTTTTGTATTTAGAAGTGCGACACCGTGGTGCCTATTTCGGTGTGGAATTATTAATATACATTCAATAAACTATTATTTAATTTCTGGCAGTGGACTGTTTATTTATTATTTTTTTTATTTTCAAGAAGATAAGTATTATTATTTTTCCTGCAAAAAGTGATTTATTTTTGAGCCATTTATTTTTTATAAAGTTTATTTTATTTTTGCCTGACACTCCTCTAAAATAGTTTTAATTTTGCGTTTGTGAACTTGTGAAAAATGCAAAGAGATACATAATATGTATGTACCCATTTAATTGTCATCCTACCCATTATATCGTAAATAGTGAAATTACTTAAAAACTGCTGATCCTGTAGTTGAATAGAGTACTGGATTTTCTTTAAAAGCACACCAGAAGCAATATTCTAGGACTAGCACAAACTTTTATGAATGTTTATGAAAAAAAAAAAGAAAAAAAAAACACTTATAGCATACTTATTGTCAACAAGTAGCCCCAACATTTTCAACATATACTCCAAAAATGAATAAAACCGATACAATTTAAATAAAATTAAGTTTTAATTATACTTGTATACATACAATATAATTGTCATTAACATGCATCTAGAGCAATATTACAAGTCATTATACGTATTATCATGCATCTAGAGGAATATTAAAAGTCATTATACGTATTAACATGCATCTAGAGGAATATTACAAGTCATTATACGTATTAATCGATTTTATGTACTTATTATTATTATTTTTATTTACATATATTTATTTTCAATGATTTTATTTATAATGATTTTTTTTATTATTATTTTATATGTTTTATATTTATTTCTTATTATCTCGGATGGGGACCTATTTTCTAAGTTTTAATACTCTTAAAAGAGGGCATCAAGGTCCGGGACTACAGAATTAAATAAATAATGGAAGTGAAACATGAACGAACTATTAAATGATGAATTTGTGGGGTAAATGTAAAGGGCGGGGCGGTGTTGAAAATGCCTAATACCTCCTTTCCTGCCCGGTATTCACCACCCCACCCTCTTTTTGCTGATCCTATCTCCCTCCAAATTATGCACTCCCCAACAAATCTTCATCATCAATCATTGTTCATTGTAATATCACTCCTAAAGGGCAAGAAGAATGATTTATAATTTTAGTTGTATTGTCATCCGTCTGTAATATTATCTTGAATGTTATATTTGAAAGGGGCGAAGTTAGCTTAGTGGTAGAGCGCTGGACTCACATGCTGGAGGACCCGAGTTCAAATCCCGAGCAAGCACTTAAGATTTTTTCTTCTAGTGTTACGGGACAGATTTTTTTTTTTTTTTTTTTTTTTTTTTTTTTTTTTTTTAATATTTATTGATGCATAATACAGTTCAAGAGCCCAATAACCGCAGGTTTCATGAAGTGTTTTATGCACCTTGAAATTTTGCTATAATGTACCTCTTGGGTTGATAAAAAGGTAAATATGTGTAGGCTAGACTTACCTTGGGACACTAGATACTGGGCATAGGGGAAAGGTGCAAAAAAATATTTCCCAAAAATAGAGTTTTATTCAGAAGCCAACTATCTTTAATGTAAAATTAAGACAATTTTACAATGAATAATAAATAAGGCAGACACTTTAAGGGGTATAACATGTAAACAAAAAAAATTGCTTTTATTCTAATATTAAATGAGAGTTTTATTCAAGCTACCATTTAAACCGGGACAGCTGTACAAGATTATGTGAGCAAGAACCGCAGCGCAGAAAACAACCACAACTGCGCGGTGCTCTCATAAACTCTTCCGGTTACACGCAGTTTATTGTAATCTATCATAGGCAACATTTATTTTTATGTGTCATGATAATTAAACCTCACAAAAGTGTCTGCCCTTTTGTAATTATTTTCAAATATGTTTACTGAAGACGCTGTTTAAATCGCAGTGTGAATAAGCACTTCATTTAATATTAAAAATTAGGTACTTTGGTGAGTTTTTTTTATTTAAATTTTAACCCCCTTAAAAGTGTGTGCTTTATTTATTATTCATTGTAAAATTGCCTTAATTTGCAATTTTTTTTACATTAATGATAGTTGGCATCTGAATAAAACACTGTTTTTGGTCAATATTGTTTTGCACCTTTTCTCTATGCGCAGTTCCTGGTGTTCCAAGGTATGTCCAGGAAAATCATGCTTACCTTCTGATCAACCCAAGGGGTACACTATAGCAAAATTTCAAGGTGCATAAAAGACTTCATGAAATGTGCGCTACCAGCTCTCCTGACTATACAATTAAATTACTCCATGTTACCAGGAAACAGCTACAGAAAGCCTGCTACGGACATAAAGTGTCCAATGTTCCAATATTAATCCATACATGTTCCAGAGAGCTATAGATATTCGCAGATGGTCAAACACTCGACGGAAGAGGAATATAGGAAAATCATGAATAATATGTTATCGCTGATACTCTGTCTCTACGAGTAAGCACGAATGTTTAAATCCAATCCATTCGCCAGACTTATCCCATCGTCACGGCTTATTCAGGTCTAACAACGCCATTTGTCCTCAGCAAATAAGACCTAAACATAATTCCGCATTACCGAACAACGTATATATACGTGCACACACACATATACACTTATAAACAAAGAAACGCGCTAAAATAGAGACATTTTTCATATAAATTATCCATATTAGCTTAAATGTAATAGTTACATAGTAACAGGCCGCGAGGGCCCTGAGGGGCAGATACTATAGAGGTATCTGATTCATGAACAAACGGCACACTAGGGAGATAGTGTGGACAGTACTATGTTCCGGCCGCCTGATTTTCCCCTTGGCTGCTTCGACTGTTAGAGTCATTAGCACCCAAGGTACTCATTATTAATTAAATTAATTAAAGGCTGGGTTGGCCTAGGGACGGCCAGGGAGGCCGAATTCAACCCATAAACGAAGACACTAGAAGAAAAAATCTTTAGTGCTTGCTCGGGATTTGAACTCAGGCCTCCAGCTTATTAGTCCAGTGCTCTACCACTGAGCTAACCTCGCCCCCGTATATATATATATATATATATATATATATATATATATATATATATATATATATATATATATATATATATGCATAAATAAAATACAATTGTAACGGATCGCTGTCTGTTTATGGAACATAAATGGGAAAAATACTATTGGGCGCCTTTATGAATGCAATAGCAACCAAAACAATGATTTTTAGAATTTTTGTCTGTTTATCTTTGTGCGCTAATCTCAGAAAAGGCTTATCCGATTTAGTTGCGGTTTTGATTAATATTTTGTGGCGTGCTTCACTTAACATTTAGTGCTTGTTTCATGTCAATCGGTTCATAAATAAAAAAGGTTATGGCAATGTAAAGGATCACGTCGAACATTTCATGAACTATCGATAACACAGCAGAGTTTTTCTTATTTTTCCTCACGAAACTTGGTATATAGTATCCCCCTAGCAAATGATTGAACGAGTTCGTTAACCAGCAAAATTGGTTGGTCTGGAGGCGGGCGGGGGGAGGGTTAAGCCGGACCCAAAGTAGTTATTCGCCCATACCAGCCGCAAGCATTGTTGTATTGCAACGAAACTCGGTATTCGTTGTAGAAAAATATGTTGCAAAAATAAACTAAATCGGTTCAATAGGAGGGGGGGGGGGGTTTACTCTGGACCCACATTACCAACTTGCCACTATCAGTCGTAATCTATCTATACATATAATAAAATTCTAACGGATCGCTGTCTGTACATGGAAGATATATGGGAAAAAATACTATTGGGGGGTTTATCATCACAATAGTACACAAAGCAATGATTTTTAGAATTTTTGTCTGTATGTCTGCTGCCTGTCAGACACTCTATACACACTAGGGTTTATAATCCCTAAGGGGTCAGTTTAGCGGCTATACGTCAAATATCGTGTACAGAGAAGCATTATTGTAAAGTAGATTATAATTTTTTTTTTTTTTTAACACCCATACTACGTTGTTTATAATCCAAAAGATATATCATCTTAGTCGGAAGTCTTTAAAAATATTATTTCGAGGTTATAATAATAGTAATCTGATTTCAATTAATAACCTTTGTGATGGTGTTGATCGCTTTACCGCCGCCACCAATGTGATTGTGTTGATCGCTTTCACCGCTGCCACCAATGTGATGGAGATTCGGGGGCTCTGCATCCCGTCCAGGCCAGTTGTCCTATCAATACACGCTACTACTTACACGCTGCCTTTCATTCTGAGCCCCCGAATCTCCATCACACTGGTGGCAGCGGTGAAAGCGATCAACACCATCACACCTTCTAAGAAAACTTTTTCTTTGTTTTGATAACTTAATATCTTTTGATTTTACTTGGGCACCACAAAAATGTTGCGTGGTTTATGGCTCAATAAATCATTAAATAATGTTAGTAGTTTACAATGGTGCAAATAGAACTTCTGTTAATAATGTATAATATTTAATTCTGTACAAAAATCTGATAAATTTTGTTTTTTGTTCTCTTCAAACTTTTGTTGTATTTAGTTCTCTGAGTTACTGATACTTGTGGACATATTTCATTTGCTTGTTCTTTAAAGAAGAGCAAATCCCAATCGCTGCGGAGCCCGAATAAATAAAAAATTCTTCATATCCAACAGAATGAATTCTCTTGAACTGCCTTAGAAGTTATGTCGAATCTGTGTTCTCCCAACCGTATTACTAAACCATGTAGGAACTCCTCTCCCCTATTCCACCCCTAAAACATAAAATGACAGGTGCTACACACGTGGCGGATGCTGTCCTTTACCTGACGATGTACCCGAGGTCCCCACTCCGAACTCCGAGGTACCCCCTCCTACTTGGCTGTGGTTCAGTCCGACTAGTGCCGTCCGTCTGTTCGTACTACTGCCAGTTTCTCTTTTAGGCTCTCTCCAAAACTACTGCGTCCGTCCTTATCAGCTGGGAAGTTATTGACACAGGTATGTTTTGAAAGTATGTTATCATTCGATCATTTATTTGGACATTATTGTTAATTTAATTGTAAACATTTAGAATATCATTTAATCGTATGCAGGAATAAACTAAGTATATAGGTAAGGTAAATACGTTAACGTATACATATGAATATACAAGCGTTTTATGTTATATATATATATATATATATATATATATATATATATATATATATATATATATATATATATATATATATATATATCATGTATGCTCAAATTAAAAAGATTATATGTCTACAGTTAGTATGCGCCTGTATACTCTTATTTATACTACAAATGCTGAAATAATTTACACATTAAACATATTTTTTGGGCTTTAGATTTAAGGCGTAAGTTTTAATTAAATTATTTTTTAATTTTTAAGGATCAATTATGTTTCCCTTCATGCTTTGAAATCATCATTATTATTATTTTTTTTTTTTTTTTAGAAGTTTATTAATATAATTGTTTTCTCTCTCTCTCTCTCTCTCTCTCTCTCTCTATATATATATATATATATATATATATATATATATATATATATATATATATTCTGTAATAATTACTAGATTAGGGGTTTGTCTTGAATATGTAGTTGCCAGACACGCTGAATTTAAAAACTTTTATGCGGGGGTTTTGCGCTTGAGGAAATGGAAATTCTATCGTCAGTAAAATCATATTTCCCCAATCTCTTTGTCTTAGAATTTGTTCAAGATTGGTAAACTAGTGTTTTCAAAATATTCTCCATAAGTTTCAAATAAGAATGAATCATTAAGGTACTAGATGACAAATACCTATTGTTATTTTTTCTTTTATTTTTTTTTTTACGGCACATTGACTTGGCCATTAGCGCCAAATATTACTAATAAATTTTTTTACTGAAAGCCATTTTTCTACCTTTTCATCACACTTTCTCTATTGCTGATCGAAGGAAAATTTGATAACAATTAGAAGGAAATAATGACAACAGATTGGGCCTACCCCTGGCCCAGCAGCTGGCACACTGATTACTTTGGCGAGATGTGGATTCGAATTCCACCTGTGGAAGGTTGATTTTTCAGCAATACGCTCGCTGGAGAATTTCCCACTATGTTTCCGAAAGATGGATAGTCAAGAAGTCGATGCGACTTAAAAAAAATTACATTAACTGCAAACTTGAAAAATAAAGTCAAAATAATAAACTTTAGTTTTATTAAAGATTTTGATTATTGGCTGGGTAAAAGAATAGTAAATAAAAACAACAACGTTAAACTGCGCAGTCCTAATGCGTAGAAGTAAGAATCTGCACGATTGTTGTACACCAATGGAAATATAATTATCACTCTGTTTTGTTAGAGTGTGATCTAATGATTTAGTCACTCGGCTATTTCTATAAACTTAAATATACCCATATCATTTCTAAGTTTTAATGTGTTGCTAAGAATATTGTATTAATGAGATTTTACGCTCATATGACACAGCTTTACATATGATAGAAATTTACATAGATAGATGACACAGCTTTACATATGATAGTAATTTACATAGATAGATGACACAGCTTTACATGTGATAGTAATTTACATAGATAGATGACACAACTTTACATATGATAGTAATTTACATAGATAGATGACACAACTTTACATATGATAGAAATTTACATAGATAGATGACACAGCTTTACATATAATAAAAATTTACATAGATAGATGACACAACTTTACATATGATAGTAATTTACATAGATGGATGACACAACTTTACATATGATAGTAATTTACATAGATAGATGACACAGCTTTACATATGATAGTAATTTACATAGATAGATGACACAACTTTACATATGATAGTAATTTACATAGATAGATGACACAGCTTTACATATGATGGTAATTTACATAGATAGAGTACACAACTTTACATATGATAGTAATTTACATAGATAGATGACACAGCTTTACATATGATAGTAATTTACATAGATAGATGACACAGCTTTACATATAATAGAAATTTACATAGATAGATGACACAGCTTTACATATAATAAAAATTTACATAGATAGATGACACAACTTTACATATGATAGTAATTTACATAGATGGATGACACAACTTTACATATGATAGTAATTTACATAGATAGATGACACAGCTTTACATATGATAGTAATTTACATAGATAGATGACACAGCTTTACATATGATAGAAATTTACTTATTATGTTTGAAGCAAATGTAAAACTTTTTTTGCTTCGGAGTATGTCTTCTCAAACCTGAAAATTTAACAATTATTTTAAATATTCTCTCAAATTAAATACATATAGCACTTTATAGAGTAGTGTGCGTTATATTCTCAAGAATTGGTTCTTTCTTGAGCTAAACAATTTTTAAGACTGCACCATTTTTTATTAAGTCCGGAGCAGCAGTAAACAAATTTGGTAATGGGCAATGTTGTAAATGTAAACATTATAAAGTATATAATTTTTTGATAAAGCACTTCTCTATAATATTTAACACACCAACACTGGAAAATATATTGAACTTCTTTAGACCTCAGAGATATTATATTAACAATTTGCCATTTCTTCAACCATATGTTATTTGATATCTGACCTGAATTATTGGTTCATTGCTAGCATCATGGGCGTATGAAAGGGGGGCTGCAGCCCCCCCCCCCGAAATTTTTCTTTAATGGTAAATATGTGTCATAAAACCCTTAAAAATAAATTAAATTAGATCATTTAGTTTTATAAAAATTATCTATTTTACGTGTAATAGCGTTTTAGTTGCCTAAAACGGTGCATCAACTATTTGGCTATTAGCGCTGGGCTATCTACAGGTTGCCACCCTTTTATAATGCCAACAGCATGTGGTCGGTCACCCATTCAGGTACTGACCACGCCCGACGTTGCTTAACTTCGGTGATCTACGGGAACCGGTGTATTCAACGTGGCTGTGGCCGTTGGCTGTTGCCTAAAACTATTCCAAGTTCTAAATTGTTAGTATTACATACCCCGGAAATGGTCCCCCCCCCGAAATAATTCCAATATGGGCATGTTGGGCCCCAATACATTTACAGAATGCTACTTAGTGACCAGCCCCTATATTCTAGAGTACCAAATATCAGTGCTCCTGAAAATACTCTCTGTGATTCATGGCCTGGAGCCGGTAGAAAAAAACGCCGACAGCCACGGCGCCCAGTCACTCTCCCGTCTTGCTCGTTCGGAGTATTTTAGTCAGACGCTCAGCAAAAATCGCAGTGCCTTCTTATTGAAATCTTCAATTCGTTTGGAAATACCTTGTTCTTTTCATTGATTCGAAGATTATTTGGTCCTGGTATGTCTATCCCAAAGAATGGCTTGCTTTTTTGGTTTTAGAAAACGGCCTGTTTATGTCTATGTATATACCGGGTGGCCCAGATAAGCGGGCCAAAAGAGAAATAACTACTAAACGGGTTGGGATATCAACATTATTCATAGGGGCAAAGTTGTAGTTCTCGTCGATAAACTGCACTTGAAAATGAGAAAATAACACATCTAAGGGCTCAAATAGGCCTTTGAAGGGAAGAGTTTCCTCTTTACAATTATCATATTTTGCATTATACTTTTAAAATGTACTAACAAAACAAGGAAGAACCGTGCAAACGGGATTTCGATGCGTCAAGTAGTTCTCTGTCAAAATACGTTATTATTTGCATGTATTCCTCATCTGAAATTCCAAAATAAGGCACTTGAATTTATTTAAATAGTATTTTTGTTAAGGGACAGGTAATTCAGCATAGGAGAATGTGTCCAGCACTCAACAAAACAATTCCCATTAGTGTAAACTAAAAAATAAAATACATAAAAATTGGAGCTTTAGGTAAAAGAGTTGCCAAAATTACAGATCACAAATAATGAATCATCTTCTTTTCTTGTTGTTTTATTTTGCAATAAATACAATTTTTTATGCTGAGCTAATATATTATTATTATTATTGTTCTTGTAGCCAAACATGCTCATAAGTAACTATTTTCTGTAATTCTCTGAACGGTTTGGATCTATTCTGTTCCTCTTCATAGAGTATTTTACAAACATACATTTATATAAATATTGTTGATCTCGAACTTCTAATATTTTATTTTTTGTGCCATAGAAGGCAGACATAACTCCTACTCTCAATACAATTTACAATATTCCACGGGAGGGATTAGTAATTTAACCTCCGATGTTTAATGTCCGCGATGGGAGGGATTAGTAATTTAACCTCCGATGTTTAATGTCCGCGATGGGAGGGATTAGTAATTTAACCTCCGATGTTTAATGTCCGCGATGGGAGGGATTAGTAATTTAACCTCCGATGTTTAATGTCCGCGATGGGAGGGATTAGTAATTTAACCTCCGATGTTTAATGCCCGCGATGGGAGGGATTAGTAATTTAACCTCCGATGTTTAATGTCCGCGATGGGAGGGATTAGTAATTTAACCTCCGATGTTTAATGTCCGCGATGGGAGGGATTAGTAATTTAACCTCCGATGTTTAATGTCCGCGATGGGAGGGATTAGTAATTTAACCTCCGATGTTTAATGTCCACGATGGGAGGGATTAGTAATTTAACCTCCGATGTTTAATGTCCCCGATGGGAGGAATTTAACCTCCGATGTTTAATGTCCGCGATGGGAGGGATTAGTAATTTAACCTCCGATGTTTAATGTCCGCGATGGGAGGGATTAGTAATTTAACCTCCGATGTTTAATGTCCGCGATGGGAGGGATTAGTAATTTAACCTCCGATGTTTAATGTCCGCGATGGGAGGGATTAGTAATTTAACCTCCGATGTTTAATGTCCGCGATGGGAGGGATTAGTAATTTAACCTCCGATGTTTAATGTCCGCGATGGGAGGGATTAGTAATTTAACCTCCGATGTTTAATGTCCGCGATGGGAGGGATTAGTAATTTAACCTCCGATGTTTAATGTCCGCGATGGGAGGGATTAGTAATTTAACCTCCGATGTTTAATGTCCGCGATGGGAGGGATTAGTAATTTAACCTCCGATGTTTAATGTCCGCGATGGGAGCGATTAGTAATTTAACCTCCGATGTTTAATGTCCGCGATGGGAGGGATTAGTAATTTAACCTCCGATGTTTAATGTCCGCGATGGGAGGGATTAGTAATTTAACCTCCGATGTTTAATGTCCGCGATGGGAGGTATTAGTAATTTAACCTCCGATGTTTAATGTCCGCGATGGGAGGGATTAGTAATTTAACCTCCGATGTTTAATGTCCGCGATGGGAGGGATTAGTAATTTAACCTCCGATGTTTAATGTCCGCGATGGGAGGGATTTGCATAGAAGATTGGATTGAGCTGGGTCAAATGGGAAAATTAAGTCTTGCAGGAACTTCTTCATCTTAGCGTGTTACCGTTCTTATCACTACAGTCATTTGGAAAGGTTGAAATTGAAAAAGTTATAATTTTGGGTAACCTGACAGAAAAACTCCCTAGCCTTGTCAAGGTACGCCCAAGAAACACACTACTTGCTCTTTCTTATTTCCTTTTACAATAATACTAATTTCACAAATAATTGCAATCTAAAAAAAAACAAAAAAATCAATTAAAAAGTGATTTAAACAAAGACAAAACCCCGTTCCAAAGAACAAAACTAACACATTTAAAGTTTTAAGCACTTATTTTTCCTATTCTCCTCGCCTTTTTGTAGAGCATTTATTAAGCTTTCAAATGGCAACCTTCCGCTTGCGAAGATTCTTAACTGTTTTCGAGAGATTAAGGAAAATATACGAAGGTCCCAAAACGTTTCATGTCTATTAATAAAATATTTTATTCTAATCCTTCCTTAACTCCAAACGTAACCAAAATTTAAAAATCTTTGTTTATATGCATTTCAAACATGCAGCAAATATTTTAACTGATTCCCATGATTCTGAGTACCCAAAACAAAAACTTGATTCAACAACTATTTTTCCACTTGTCTCGAAAACTATTAAGGTATCGCCTTAAAAATGGTTTCTTTCGTTTTCCTAGGCCAAGAAGCCGATAAAACGTTTACTTACAAGCATATGATGTAAGCGTAACAATTTTTTTCGCACGAATCTCGCTCCAAAAAACATGTTCCGGTAGACGGATTCTGCTGGTTAGGAGAAGGTTTTTTTATTTTTTTTTTAACCAACTAAAACATTTTTATCACCTAAAAAATCTATAATGGCTGTTGTAAAAACCTAATTGGATGCTTATTTTATACTAAAAATCCGGTCCCTATTAGTAGCGTCGATAGAAGTCTCTTTTCTTCCTATATACAAATATATATATTCTTGAATAGGAATTCAAGAATGTGACATCTGGGCCATTAGCGCCGACATCCAGGGTGCAGCGAGGATTTTTCCCAACCAGCCGTGAGATGAGAAAATTCCGGCCGCCGGTGGGGATCGACCGCTTTTGAATCGCACAAGGTAGTATTACCCATTAATTTCACCCTAGCAAATCGGCGTTGAATAAATAAACGGTAATATAAAAAGCACCGTCCTACTGGGTGTAAACCCTTTTTCGAACACCGAAAAGAAAAGCAATTTCACCCCCTCCGGATTTTTATGTCTGGATTTTGGAAGGAACGACCGGCACTCTAATGAGGTAGTATTAGAAGGCTTTATCTCCTTGCCTGGCAAATGTTTGCCATCCAATCTCTGAAAGTCAAACACCCTTCCAATCCAATCCACTGGCCCATTCTCAAAGGAAACTCCAATACTTTTATATCAAAGGGATATAAAGAATACGTTTAAAATTTTTTTACTAAAAAAAAAAAAAAAAAAAAAAAAAAAAAAAAAAAAAAAAAAAAAAAAAAAAAAAAAAAAAACTCTATGACTTCTTTCAAGGGATAACGAGATCGGGTTTTCTTCTTGAAAGGTGATCCAATATATCAATGATTTTTGTAATCAAGCCAGAAGGTAAATCAACAGAAATTGTTAAATAATTTAAAAATTTTCCTTTCCTTCAAGAACAAGGGGGCGAGGTTAGCTCAGTGGTTGAGCACTGGACTCATATCCTGGAGGACCTGAGTTCAAATCCCGAGCAAGCACTAGAGATTTTTTCTTCTAGTGTCTTCGTTCATGGGTTGAATTCGGCCTCCCTGACCGTCCCTAGGCCAACCCAGCCTTTAATTAATAATGAGTACCTTGGGTGCTAATGACTCTAACAGTCGAAGCAGCCAAGGGGAAAATCAGGCGGCCGGAACATAGTACTGTCCACACTATCTCCCTAGTGTGCCGTATGGACGCGAATCAGATATCTCTAAAGTATCTGCAACTCAGGGCCCTCGTGGCCTGTTACGGGACTGGTTTTTTTTTTTTTTTTTTTTTTTTTTCTTTTTTTTTTGCAAGAACTTTTAGAGAAACTAACTCAAATAGTGGTTTTACAGCCTAATTACAGGTTCTGCTCAATGGGCTACGTGAAGACCCCCCCCCCCGTACAATTTTTATTATTTGTACGTTTTATTATTTGTACGATTTACATTGTATGTGTATTATAACATTGTATTCTATAATATACATTATATTCTACAAATAACAAATAATAAAAATTGTTCGGGCGTCTTATTTCTGTATTTTATGTGTAATAATATACATAAAATATAGAAATATATACAAACTTAATAGACACATATTGTAATTTAATAATTTAATGAAATAATCAAAAATATGGCAGGAGACATGGTACAGGACAACAAATATTAAGTTGAGAGAAATTAAAGAAACAATTCATAAATGGCCCTCAAGTAGCAGAAGTAACAGACGAGAAGAAGTCGTCCTGTGCCGGCTGAGGATAGGCCATTGGCGACTGACTCACTCTTACCTAACGTCAAGATAAGGCATACATGTCAATACTGCATAACAACTCTTACCATTACACACATCCTCACCGACTGTAGACTGCAATACAACTCTTGAATTGAGCATCCATTCACAGGAGATGGTTTCATTGGAAGAGCTTGGTTCGACCACTTTATGAATCGCCACAAGAATGTTTTGTCTGTTTTGAAACCAGCTGCAACATCGTTTTCAATAGCTAATGGAAGCAATCGACAATTTCTTTGATGTCCAGAAAGCCGAGTACGCCAAACACAACTATCCAGCTGATAGGGTGTTTAATGTGGACGAGACTGGAATAGCAGCTGTTCAAAGTAAAATCCCGCGAATCATTGGATTGAGAGTAAAGAACCTTTGTACCTCCGTTCATGATTATCCCCCGGACAAGGATATTTACGTTTCTAATTTTTGCAAATAGAAGAGAAAGTCATAAAGCAATTAAATGGTTCCTTAATAACGCTTTCCTTAAAATAATTTAATAAATTATTTTCTACTTTGTAATGCATTTTGAAGATTTTTTAATAAATGAAAATGTCATACATAAGTCCTTTTATTTCTCTTTCTTAGGGGTCCACATTACCAGCACGAAAAGATTTAATAACAAATTGACATTTGTCAAATTTTCATATACCTAAAGCCACTGAAAAAAGTTCTTATTTTATAAGTATGTTCACAAATAATTGTAGTTAATTCTATGAACGAATTACAAAAAAAGGCACAAACAAATTGGGGGCTCATATTACCACCTTCTCCTCTACCAACTACTCACAGATGACAGTCAATACAGTACAATTATTGGATTAGCTTAAGAAAGTAAACCTTTAAAACTTAATCTAAACCCTACTTATTTAATTTCTCTAATATTTTACTTCGCTTGATTTCATTTATTTTATTTTATCTATATATATAAAAATCTGGTGTCCGTCTGTTTGTTCCTTTAAAAAATCTACACCGTTTAACCGAACTTGGCTCACAGGTAGGGCTTGATACGAGAAATCTCCTAGGCTAGGTCAAAATAGTAAAATTTTAAAATTTGGTCAAAAGTTTTGTTCAAGAAAAATTGGCTACACAGAACCATTCAACCATATGTCAAGAGTCACTGTCTGACTAAGGAGCGCTGGCCTTTCTATGATAAGAGCTGTCTAGTCGCAGGCTGTGCTGCTGGCCTCTGTGGGCTGTTTTATGAATTGTTGTGATGCTGGCCTCTGTTGGCTGTTTCACCAATTGCTAGAGAGATATAAACAAATTCATGCCGTTTGACCGATTTTGACATAACTGGGTATACAGGTAGATAGATCCTGATTCGGGGAGAGTCTTAGGTAGAAAGTAGGTGGAGCATGGCACACTGGATAACAGCTAGTTTCACATAAAAGAGATATAAATACAACTTTGTGAGAAATTAAAGTCAACATCTACACATGGCAAAAACATGACCATCTTGTATAATTGTTTTTATTTATTGTATTTCTTCTGTAGGCGCATCAAGCAGTTGATGCGCCATAGTTGCGAACAACTAAAATATATAAATAATTTAATTAAATTTAGAATATGTAAATATATTTTTTTTTACATGTTCTAAATTTTATTAAATTAGTAAATTAGATTATGTGTCTATTACGTTTGTATTATTTTCAGTATAGGGTCAATCCATTAGAAATCACCCAAACTGAATATAATTTGTTGCTCGACATTTTTGATTTTCCTAATTTATTTTACCAGTTATTCCCCTATACTAGATGTGTTCAAACCTGCAGTAAAAAATGTTTCTAAATTTTTTTTGTCGGCCATTTTATGTTTGCATTTTAACTACTTTTTGTCCGGAAACAAGTTTTGCGTAAATGTATCTAACTCTCTTAATTTCATAGATATCAAAACAGAATATACTCTGAAATTATCAGAACGATATGCTCTTGATTTTTGTTCCTGCATTGTTTTTAGCGCGGTTCCTCCCTCCGCCATAGGGAGGAACCCCGCTTATAAGGTTGATACAATGAAACAATCCGGAAGTGCCGACTAGAAAATTTTGCCGAAAATAACGGTGGTTCAAATTTGTATATATATATATATATGTATATATTTATTTATATATATATATATATATATATATATATATATATATATATTTGTCTGTTCGCTCTCTAAATAGAAGACGAATGGTCCGATTTTGATGAAATTTGGTACAAAAATCTGTCGTCCAATTTGAAAGGTCAAGTTCGTTAACCAGCAAAATCCGCCCACTGGAAGATGGCGTTTGGGGCGAAATTCGCGCAGAAAAAATCGTAACGCTTACGTTTTTGAGTTCATAAGCTTGTAAGTACTCGTTTTATAGGCTTCTTGGGCTAGAAAAACGAATGAAACCATTTTCAAGGCGATAGCTTTAACCGTTGTCGAGAAAATTGGAAAAATAGTTTTTGAATACCGTTTTTGGTTTGGGTACTTAGAATAACGGGATTCAGTTGAAACATTATCTGCATGTTCTACTTTTATTAAAACTAATATGTTGAAAGTTATGTTACGTTTGGAGTTAAGGAAGGGTTAGAATAAAATATTTTATGAACAGATATGAAAAGTTTTGGAAACTTCGTATACTTTCATTAATATCTCGAACACGGTTGGGAAATCGTGGTAAGTGGATTGAAACTATTTGAAAGCTTACTAAATTATCTACAAAAATGATTCTAAAACTATTTTTGATTAGGTTATGTCAATCGGAGAAATAAATGCTTAAAACATCAAATACGTCTGTTTTGTTCTTATGAACGGGTTTTTGTCGTTCTTTTTGTAATTTTTGTCTCTTTCCCTTGGTTTTTTATTGCTTTTTATTAGCGCGGTTCCTCCCTCCCCCATAGGGAGGAACCCCGCTTATAAGGTTGATACAATGAAACAATCCGGAAGTGCCAACAAGAAAATTTCGCGTTTCAGAACCCCTAGAGACCGAAAATAACGGTGGTTCAAATTTGTATATATATATATATATATATATATATATATATATATATATATGTATATATTTATTTATATTTATATATATATATATATATATATATATATATATATATATATATATATATATATATATATATTTGTCTGTTCGCTCATTTCTGGCTTCCCTGATGGTCCGATTTTGATGAAATTTGGTGCAAAAATCTGTCGTCCAATTTGAAAGGTCAAGTTCGTTAACCAGCAAAATCCGCCCACTGGAAGATGGCGTTTGGGGCGAAATTCGCGCAAATAAAATCGTAACGCTTACTTTTTTGAGTTCATAAGCTTGTAAGTACTCTTTTTATAGGCTTCTTGGGCAATGAAAACGAATGGAACCATTTTCAAGGCGATAGCTTTAACCGTTTTCGAGAAAACTGAAAAAATAATTTTTGAATGCCGTTTTTGGTTTGGGTACTTAGAATCAAGGGATTCAGTTGAAACATTTACTGCATGTTCTACATTCATTAAAACTAATATGTTGAAATTTTGGTTGCGTTTGGAGTTAAGGAAGGGTTAGAATAAAATATTTTATTAACAGGCATAAAAAAGTTTTGGTAACTTTGTATACTTTCCTTAATATCTCGAAAAAGGTTGAGAATTTGGGAAACGGAAGAATACCATTAGAAAGCTTACTAAATGCTCTACAAAAAAGGTTCTAATGAAAGTTTTGATTAGGCGATGTCAATCGGAGAAATACCGTATGAAATGTCAGTTTTGGATTTGTCGATTTCCTTCAAATGTCTTGAAACTGTCGAGGCTCCTACTCCGAGTTCTTTGGCATATTCCCTAGTGTTTTTAATTGCTTATAGTAGTCAAATGTATGTGTCAATGAAACAGGATACGTATAATTAGAATCAATATTTTGTTTGTTAGAATTCGAAGATGCCGAATGAATATCTAGATGTGACAGTACTGGTGTTGATTTCGTTCTTTAGAATTACTCTTGGTATTCCCTATTTTCATCTGTTACCCATAGTTTTTTATTGTTAGTAGATTTTTCTTATTGATTATAGAATATTAATCTATTTGGCTATAAAACAGGATACGTAAAATTAGTGACAATATTTCGGAGATTTCTGAGCGAAATACGTTTAAGATTTTCTACCACCACGAACGGCTTTTTTCCTCTATTTTTATCCACTAGATAGGCTTTATTTTGCTTATTATTCTATATAAGTTTTATTCAGCAGGGGATTCTGGTGAAATGTCGTGTTTTTGCTGTGGATTTTAAATACGATGTATCTAAGATTGGATAACATTAGCGAGTCTACATAATTAAGAACCGACGACGGAGGATTACTTCTTGCTATGATTTAGTCTACATACGTATATTAAGTCCTAAATCCAATCCTCCTAAAGTTCAATGCCCGGAGAAACCAGGGGGCCGCAGGAAATTTACCTGCTAAGAGTTAATCCTCAAGAGCTGTAAATATACCCCAGGTATCTGCCGACACAAATACAAAGCCTAGGCGGAGAGCACCCCAAAAACTCAGATCCAAACATAAGGTTATATACTAAATATTGATAAAGACTACTTAGTTGTAAACCGATTCATCAATTAGCAATCAATAGTTTTCAAGAAAGGTTATATACGAAATATTGATAAAAAGTATTTAATTAGAAAAAAAAAACCAATATTCCACAAGACTTGTTTTTGGTCCATTTGTGTCTACTCCATAGACTTAATTAGGTATATTATTCTATTGTAGTTGGGCAACTAAACTTTGTTTTATTTTGTTAAATAAAGTTTTTTTTCTTGATTTGTTATTCGTCAAGACTTTTATTTGTCCTTGTGTATTTACTAGATAGGTTTTATTCAACATATTATTCTATATAGGCTATATTAGGCTGGGTATTCTACTCAATCTTGTGTACTTCTTCTTGATCCTTCTGTACATGGGCGTATATAAAAACAATTTCGGGGGGGGGGCTGAGACCATTTCCAGGGTATGGAATACTAAATATTTAGAGCTTGGAATAGTTTTAGGCAACTAAAACGCTATTACACGTAAAATAAAATATGTTTTATGAACTAAGTGATCTTATTTAATTTATTTTTAAGGGTTTTACGAGAAGTTTTTATCATCAATTCAAAATTTCGGGAGGGGCTGCAGTCCCCTCAGCCCCCCCCCTCATATACGCCCATGCTTCTGTATCCTCTAGAAAGGCTTTATTAGGCATATTTTGTATTGATTTATAGAGCTTTGCTTTAGAATGAGAGCCAGATTCTGTAATTTCCGCTTCTGTGTAAAAGTTAGCTACTGTCGGTGTCCCTGACGCCTTAATATCACTTTTATTCGAGATGTTCGAGAGGATTTTGACAATTTTCACGAGATATATAAAAAAAATAAGTTTATTTTTTTTTCTAAGCTTATCAAATGGCACTAGGGACATGAACGGAACCGCGCTAAGATGCTGCAGTTCCTGCGAGTCGGACTTTTTTGTAAATAGAATGGAAATTGAAGAAACAAATTCAGTTCAGTTGTTTTAGAGCTGCAAAATTATTAAAAGGAATAAAGACACCTTCAATTTTTTTTCTTGCGTGTATGTATAATATGACCTCTTGCTGCACAAGTTTCAAGCTTGAGAACCTTTTCCTTTTTAGCGCGGTTACTCCCTATCTCCATAGGTAGAACCCGCTTATGAGGTTGACCTCATGACGCAATCCGCCGACTAGAAATTTTCACGTTTCAGACCATATAGATCATGAAAATATAGGTGGCCCAAATTTGTATATATTTATATATATATATATATATATATATATATATATATATATATACACATATGTATATATTTATATATATGCTTGTCTGTTCGCTCTCTAGCAAGCTCAAAAATTGTCCGATTTTGACGAAATTTGGTACAAAAATCTGTCGGCCAATTTGAAAGGTCAAGTTCGTTAACCAGCAGAATCCGCCCACTAGAAGATAGTGTTTGGGGCGAAATTCGCGAAAAAAAATCGTAAGGCTTACTTTTTTGAATATATATGCTTGCAGGTACTTGTTTGATAGGTTTCTTAATATGAGAAAACGAATGAAACCATTTTTAAGGCGATATCTTTAACCGTTTCTGAAAAAAGTGGAATCAATGTTTTTGTAAGTCATTATTTTTTTGTGAGTACTTAGAATCGCGGGATTCAATTGAAATATTTTCTACATATTGGAAATTCATCCAAACTAAGATCTTTTAATTTTGGTTATATTTTGAGTTAAGAAAGTATGCGAAAAAAATTATTTTGTTAATAGACATGAAAAGTTTTCGGATCTTCATACATTTTTCGTAAATATCTCGATAACGGTTGGGAAATCGTGGTAAGTGGAAAGTAACCATTCGAATGCTCACTAAATTATCTACAAAAAAGGTTCTAAAGCAATATTCGATTGGGCGACGTCAATCAGAGATATAAGCGCTTAAAACATGAAAAGTGTTTGTTTTGTAGTTTTGAAAGGGGTTTTCTCTTTGTTTATCTCACTTTTTAATTGGTTGTTCTTTGTTTTAAATTTCATTTATCAGTAAAATTAGTATTGTAGTAAAATAAGCTTAGAAACGGTGAACGATATTGGTAATACGTTTGGAGTGGCTGTGCTAATCAAGATGGCTGTGGCTAATCATGATGACGTATACATAGGTTTGAATTCTTCCTATCTATATAACCTTCCTCATAGCCTACAACTGAAGTTACCGTTATTTCTTATTTTATAGAAAGATTTAACCCACGACAGAGTGGAATTTTATTCGCCTTGAGCACATATTTACAGTTGATTGTAACAGTAAAACGAATTTGCTAGTAAAACAAGATACTTAAAATGACAACGAATTTTTGGTTGTTTAGAATAGAGCAACTTCTCAGCAGTAGTCAAAGAGTAAGTACGTTTTCAGTACATAATTGTATTGACTTATACAGATTAAGAATTATCCGCTTCTGTGTATGTTGGCTACTGTCAGTTTACTGTGATGTTAATGATGCTAATCTGTTCCAGTTCTTCGAGATGTACGTAACCGCGCTAAGATGACGCGAGTCGGACTTTTTTTTATATAATTTTTCAAAGTTTGCCATAATCGTACTTTTTGCGATATTTGAAGTTCAATATCTCAAAAGGCCCTGACTACAAAATTATGAAATTTATACAGATGAGAACTCTTTATGAAATAAACAAATGATATCAATTTGGTGACTGAGGCTCAACTGGTTATGGAGTTATAGTGCATCAAATTATTGGGCTAAAATTACGTTATACTCACACAACATTTAATGACAATTCATAGTATAAATGGATTTACCTAGTATTTAAAAGGAACAAAATTTTAATTATGCAATTAATATTATTATATTATTATTATATTCGCTATTACCACAAAATCAAATATTTACAAACGTTTAACTACAAATTTTTGACAAATTTGGTGACTGAGACTCAACTGGTTCCAGAGTTACAGTCCATCAAAGTTATGCTAAAATTACAATATACACACTCAGAATTTAATGATAACTAATCGACATTGCAATGTTAAATACAAAATATTATGGTGGTGATAATGATCTGAGCAATCAGTGCACAAAAATAAATAAATAAATAAATAAATAAATAAAATAAAAAGTGAGCTTTGACGAATAATGAAGATAAAATCAAAATAGGCGCTAATGGTCCAGATTTGTCAAAGCGCCAAAAAAAAAAAAAAATAATAATAATAAATAAATTTAAAAAAAAATAATTGAACGATAATCCTGTTGTTTAATAATAAACATTAACAACAAATAATGAAAATTAAACGTGCAGCATTTAAAAGCATCGAAATTGTTCTTAGTTTAAACAACTTCTGAGTGATGAACTTTTTTAATGTAATGTTCCATAAGACTGCAAGGAGTAATAATCTTTGTGACTAATTTTAGGCATATTCAATGAGCTGATGCACTAATGACATCGATAATATCGAGATTGAGACGAGAATCGATTTGGCTGCTATATTTAGCAAATTTCCAATCTGCTAGATTCTAATAGCCAAGGCGTAGATTGGCCAATGATTGGATAAAGATTCTAATTACTAGTACTTCAGGTAGTTTGCTCAATAATTATTCCATTTCTGACAACTAATGCTTTTATTTTAATAATCCATTTTGCATCTTGAGCATGAAAAGCTGTTTGTTGTTGAATATTAAGGTGAAGTAGTTAGACAAGGAAATTTACTGCCAAGAAATCGCCACACTTAGTTCGCCATCGTGCTTTAAACGTCTATTTATTTATTTTTTTCCTTTACTATTATGTTATTTATTGTATTAAGTAATTATTATTATTTTATCTTTTAAAACAAATTTTTCGCATATAACTTTTTTTATTCTAAAAAAAGTATTTAGGTACTATACAATAAGACTGAAAGTTTTAATGTGTATAAATACTTACGTTTGGAATACACTTTAAAATTTGTTTTATCATTAAAATATATTGAAATAAAAGTAGAAATATAATAATTAGATTTTATGCACATTCGTTCAAGTGTTACAAGTTTTTTACATGTAAATTTATTTCTTATATTAGGCGTTATTGTGGTGTTTATATTTTTTTTTCGTCCACAAACATGACATCGCCCTTTCTTAACCTTCGGAGGTGGTTCTTCCATTGTTGCCTCATGACTCCTTGGAAATTGTCTTAAAAAAAAAATTTTTTATTGCACAAAAATTGTACTCTGGACTGTAAATGTTCATTCATCAGCTGAAATGCAAGATTCTTTACGTCATCAGACGTTTGACAATCTGTAACTGAGGAATGCGTGAAAGGGTAGAACACCACTCGTCGCAGGAGGCGTAGCAGGGTTTTTCCTTGGCATACCTGAAGGTCTGTGGGCTGTAGGGTTTCCCGGCAGCTACTCACAAGACGAAATGCTGGCTATGGCACACACTGTACGCCAGCACGACTGCGGGAAGAATAAGAACAACCTATTGACAGCTCGGCAGTTGCCTAGTTGCAGTCGTGCTGGCTATGGCACACACTGTACGCCAGCACGACTGCGGGAAGAATAAGAACAACCTATTGACAGCTCGGCAGTTGCCTAGTTGCAGTCGTGCTGGCTATGGCACACACTGTACGCCAGCACGACTGCGGGGAGAATAAGAACAACCTATTGACAGCTCGGCAGTTGCCTAGTTGCAGTCGTGCTGGCTATGGCACACACTGTACGCCAGCACGACTGCGGGGAGAATAAGAACAACCTATTGACAGCTCGGCAGTTGCCTAGTTGCAGTCGTGCTGGCTATGGCACACACTGTACGCCAGCACGACTGCGGGGAGAATAAGAACAACCTATTGACAGCTCGGCAGTTGCCTAGTTGCAGTTGCTCCGTAAATACATAAAGAACCTGCAATTCTTTCTTCACAAAAGACAAAATTAAGAGTTTCTATGTTTATCTGCTTTTTAATTGACAATGATAGCCACAGACATTTTCTCTTCTCAAGACATCATTGTCCACGTATCATTCTTCTCTCCCGGATAATTTGACAACGTCTCTGGTAATCGGCTGAAATCTGAGGGGAAACCTCAGGCATTGTAAAAAATATACTCAAATTATTAAATGATATAATACAGTTTCTCTTGTCATATACATTTAAATATTAATATAAAACGAACCTTCCATTAAGATCACATTAGTGGTGACAGTGTTATGAAAATTCGCTAAGATGACTCAGTTTCTACCTGTCCGAATTCTGTTTTTGCCTCTTCAATGACTTGATTTAAGCTAAGTATGAACATAACCGTTTTGAAAGCGCATCTACTTCTAGGGGTCATTAGCGCCGACATCCAGGGTGCAGCGAGGAATTTTCCCAGCGAGCCTTGAGATGAGAAAATTCCTGCCGGAGGTGGGAATCGAACCCACCATCTCCCGCTTATGAATCCAGCGCGCTAGCCACTAGACTACGGGAGACCCCTTATTTATTTGTTTGTTAAAGTGCAACAAGAAATTCCAAATACTTTGAGGTTGCTGGCAGAGAAGGAAGATCTTTAGGTAAATGAAAAACGTCCTGTTCTACGCGAGCGCTTTCGGTAGCTCCTGCTACCATCCTCAGAGCTATGACAAAATTAATACAATAAAACAGTTTTTGTTGCATAATGGTAATCTTCTTAATATTAAAATCCTAAACCTACACGTAAAATAATAAATAAATAATCACAATAATTTTGGTTCGTCAACACAAACATTAAAAACAATACAATGCAAACAAAAACAAAAACAAAAGTCATAAGTGATATAATGAAATGGCTAAAGTTGAGGAGAGAGAATCACCTATAATGAGTTCAGCTTCACTGCTGAGGGCTGACTGAAGGGAAGCAGGGAGAGAGCCTGCACAGAGACGTGACTCAACATATCAGTTTGATACGTATCTGTCCTTTTATTTAAATTACAGGAGCTCAGGATCTTATCTATACGTATCTCTATACTTTCAAGGACGTTCATCTGTGCAGACTTCTTCCGGCAATGTAAAATCATGATAGGTGAGTCTCTCTCCTCAACTTTAGCCATTTCATTTTATCACTTATGACTTTTGTTTTTTTTTTTTTTTTGTTTGCATTGTATTGTTTTTAATGTTTGTGTTGACGAACCAAAATTATTGTGATTATTTATTTATTATTTTACGTGTAGGTTTAGGATTTTAATATTAAGAAGTTTACCATTATGCAACAAAAACTGTTTTATTGTATTAATTTTGTCATAGCTCTGAGGATGGTAGCAGGAGCTACCGAAAGCGCTCGCGTAGAAAAATAAACTTTTGTGATGGAACAGGACGTTTTTCATTTACCTCAACAAGAAATTTGTACCTCTGTACCACACAATCAAACTATTATTCGGCATTTTTTCCACAAGAACAATCAGTTGCAATTCATAATTTACACTTAACAATTAGGACAAAAAGAAATACTTTTATAAAAATATTTAAAAAAAAAAAAAACTGAGGCATTGTTTTGTTTAACTAGTAATAAGAGTATTATTCATTCGGTTGCCTAGATATCCTAAGATATGTAGAAAAGTTAAAAAAGTAATAACAATTAAATGATAGTTTAGCAAGAAATTATATACTAATCAGTAATAGAACTGCTAATTAACAATTAAATGGTAGTTTAGCAAGAAATTATGTACTAATCAGTAATAAAACTGCTAATTAACAATTAAATTATAGTTTAGCAAGAAATTATATAGTAATCAGTATTAGAACTGCTAATTAACAATTAAATGATAGTTGAGCAAGAAATTATGTACTAATCAGTAATAAAACTGCTAATTAACAATTAAATGATAGTTTAGCAAGAAATTATGTACTAATCAGTAATAAAACTGCTAATTAACAATTAAATGATAGTTTAGCAAGAAATTATATACTAATCAGTAATAAAACTGCTAATTACTTAAATAATTAATAGACATATAATTGGTACAGAAATTATAAATAATAAAGGTAACTATAACTATAAATTGGAAGATTTAATTTATGGCTTCCGCCAGATCATTACTTTTAGTAGTATGTGACTGCTACACGATATTTCTAAATAGTTTCCCACAAAAATCCGAGGAAACCCTCTCTTTATATAGTAGTCCTTCAAGAATTAAGTTATTGATACTATGGCCGATGCGGGCTCGTGTTGAATGCATGCATTCGACCGTGTCTCCTCGCCAAGGACGGCTATCGAAGATTGAAGGGTCCTTTCATGCCCTCATCCTCCAATCTAGAACAAACTCTGGCTAAAATACTTAACTGCTGACTTATCAAAATCTTGTATCATTCAATTTGCGATATTGTCCTATTTCAGCATTAACCGTAATTCTTAATGTTAACCCAATTTACATTGAAAATTGTGCCAAAAGTGAACGTCTCGTTTTTACCGTTTTTATTACGCCCAGATATGGATGGCTCAATAGGCTTGGCTCTGGAAGGCTGCAAAAAGAACAATTTTTTTAAAATTACAATATATATAGTATTTTTTTTTCATAACATTATCCAGGTAAACTCGGGATTTCAGAGCAGCCCCCCAAAAACATCTAGCTTAAAGTATTAAAAAACTATAGTCTAATTAGTATTAGGAGCTAAAGCAAAATTATCACCGGTTCCCGTTAATCACCAAAGATAAGCAAAATCGGGCGTGGCCAGTACATGTTGTTTGCATTACAAAAGGAAGGCGACCTTTGGATAGCCTGGCGTTAAAAGCCCAATTGTCAATAAAAATATATAAATAAATAAAAAAAAGGGCGATGGCCCAGAATATTCTTACATTCTTCAGCACGAAGATATCTCGGGCACGCTCGTTAAACGTTTTCAAGCATTACCAAAAGATAATAAAGGCTTCAATGAAGCACCAAAAAAAAAAAAAAAAAAAATCATTTTACCGGTCCGATAGAGCTCTACATATGTAGCTTTGTAAACCACAAAGACAACAATTTTATCGGAAAGAAAAGAAAAAGAAGACACACTTCCCCTGAGTTAACATGGGTTTTAATCAAAGAGGCAAACAATAATATTTAGCTAAAACTCCCTATTGGCGAATTGGCTTGAGGATTGTTTCGGCGGTAAAGGGTGGGGTAGAAATTACTCTATCCGCCCTTTCAGTGTCGGTATTCAACACGGACCCCCCTTTTAGCTGACACTGTTCCTTTCTAAATTATCAACTAAATCAACAATTCTTCATCATCAATCAGCTGGAATTATCAATGTGGTTCTAGAATAATTCCTATCTCCTAGAGGGCGAGAAATATGTTATTGTACAATGAAACGTAGGACCTCTAGAGATAAGAGAACAACTAACTCAATGTAAAATAGAAGTTTTCCCATCTGCTATGAGATGCACATAATGCTAAATCTTATTTATATCAAATTTTTCCCTTACAATCCTTTTAAGGAAGACATTTATTGTGCCAAAAGGGGTGGAATTTATGCCCAACATTTACCAATCGGATGGAGCACAAATGACACTTCAAAAGAAACGGTGATCTCGAGAAGAGATTTTGGAGCTTCTGTTCGATTTCTACTCCACTGGGGCTGCAATGGAGGGATGTGTTGTAGAATTGCTTAGATAGTAATGGTGGTTATTTGAATTTTATATATTTTGTCAAAGTTAAGCTATACCTTCTTTTTAATACGAATTGCAACGAAATTCGGTGGGCATTATCCACAAACGATGAGGAACATGAATTCAGATTAAAAGTTGGGATTCACTCCGTATAATATTCGAATTGAATTAAAACAAACCTTGATCATTGGTTGTTACTGCTACTACCAGCGCTGAAAAGCTATAGCAGGAATCCAGTGTACACTACCTACCTCAATGAGTAATGTGCCAAGTTAAGCTGCTCTTGTGCGAAGGACTTTTGTTGATTAACAATTTTGCCTCAATCCTTATACATTCCTTGGGCTTTAACCCTTACACGAACGAATTTCCAATTTATTGATTTCTGGTGAATTCTATTGGTGATGAACGACCCTGGCCAAGACGGCGAAGTACCACTATATTACTGGTGAGCGGTCCTGGCCCAGACGACGAAGTACCACTATATTAGTGGCGAGTGGCCTTGACCCAGACAACGAAGTACCACTATATTGGTGGTGAGCGGCCCTGGCCCAGAAGGCGAAGTACCACTATATTGGTGGTGAGCGGCCCTGGCCCAGACGAAGAAGTACCACTATATTAGTGGTGATTGGCCGGGGCCCAGACAAGTTGCGCATGTATTTCACCCGTAATAGAGTGACGTGGGTGAGACTTCTCAGGAGAAGATATATCGTAGCCTGGTCCTTCCTCAGCTCCAGGAAGTGTTTCGGAAGAGGTTATTTCTGATGCGTAAACAATTACAATTGCAGTAGGAGCATCGCAGTTTCGAGGAAAATAAGTTTTCTTTCAGTAACAGAAAGGGGTCGGAAAAAATAAGAATATAAGTATATTAATATACGTATATTTCTAATAAAAGAACACAAAAAC
>OX328123.1:150091850-150426850 GCA_946811695.1 Gonocerus acuteangulatus | reverse complement strand
GACATATAAATGACGGCTCGTTGAAATGGCATTCTTAGGTTCATTGCAAATACGTCCGTCACGTCATAAATAAGCACTTTCCTCAAAAGGTGTGTAGCGTATGCTGCATAGTGAATAATCTGATTGAAATAACCTATATAAATGAATAAATGTTTTTTTCTCTTTTATATTTGTCCATCATTATTATGTTTTTAAATAATTTTCTTCCGAGGAGCCCTAATCTACTTAATAAATAAAAAAGAACTTAATAATCTGTTTATTGATCAGGATAGCAATAAAAGCATTTACATGTAAAAAGAGAACATCCTACAATCATAAGAAAGAGAAAACGGACACAGCGCCCCTACTGAAAGGAGTAACAACAATGCAACGTTTGGCGAGTAAATTTCACTTTCAACATAATACAGAGTAAATCCAAACCTCTAATGAAACGTCTTAGTTTAATTAAAAAAAAAAAAAAATGGTTCTCTTTAGGTACTCACGTAACTTACCTCACGTATTGTGCGTTTCGTTACAATACAACAGAGATTACGGCCGGTATGAGTAAATTAGTAATTTTGGTTTGTAGGAGTGACCCTCTCTTTCAGATGGACCGATTTAAATGTTAGCAAGGCTCACAAAGTTTACCAAGTTTTGTTGCAATATAATAACATTACAGCCAGTTTGGGCCAATTATTGGTTTTGGTCCTGAGTAACCTTCTCCACTCCAGATTTAACGATTTTGCTGGTTAACGAACTGGTTCAATCGTTTGCTAGGAGAATGCTATAGAACAAGTCAAAGGTTCTGAGTATGATGCCTACATATATATATACATATATATATATATATATATATATATATATATATATATATATATATATATATATATATAATTGACCTGTTTGTCTGTCTGTTTGTTCCTTATACAAATCCACAGCGGTTGACCGATTGTGACTTGGCTCACAGGTAATTCACAGGAAGAGTAAATTGTCAGAAATCGTCACTTTTGAAAAAATGAGACGGAACGTAATGGAACACCATTTAATCATCTGAGACATATTGTCAGTTGTTTGACAAGTGAAGTCCACAGGTAAATATGCTATCCCCTCCATGCTGCTTTATTATGTCTGGTAGCCGATAATTGCAAGGTTCCAAGTTCGAGTCGCCCTTTAAGACGATTTTTTTTTTCTTTAACTTCGTTTGCATTATTAGATTGTAATATTACTTATTTGGTTTCAAATTTATTTCCTTTGTCTTTTGCACTAACTATTAGCACAATTATTATTTAACTGTTTTATGCAACGGGTTTTTGTGCTCTGTGAATATAAAGTAGGTGTACTGCTTAATGGTGATATCACCAGAATGCAAATGGTGGAGAGGCTAGAATGCAACACCCAAGCATGATACATCCAAATATGTAGCTCTAGGAAACTGACGGTTTCTACATTAGAAAGCCTCGATGAAGATGAAATCAGGAAGTAATTGAAGTCTGGCAGTACCTGGAGTTCATCAGGAGTTTAAGATAAAGCTCCCTTTTAGGACTCGCATAATAGGACCAAGTCCGTGATGCACACCGAACCACGGAGGATATCAGGGAGTGAAATCTTATCTAGTTCCTTGATAAATTCTGAGCTTTTTCGCACCCCGTTTGTAAAGATTCCTTGTGCATCAGAGTAAAAAGTGATTTATAAATGGGCAACGTCTTTGTTGAAGAGAATCAGAAAGGTTAGATATTAACGACAATGAAAAGCAATGTTGTCTGGGTTTCTTATTCGGGAACTGAAAGAATCTCAACACCGTTAAATATAAGATATACACCTGAAGTTTACCAAGTTTTATTTAAAGAGTTTGTCTACACTTAACCCTGGAGATTTAGGGCAGAACAAACAAGCCGGTATAAACAAATCAACTCCAGTATAAACTTCATTCAGAAATAGGATCTACGCCCTCTACAAACATCCTTAAACCCCATTTTCCATAGTTGACTGTATTCTTTACTTTTTGCGCGGTTCCTTCCTCCCTTCATAAAGAGGAAACTCGCTTATCAGGTTGACCTTATGACGCAATCCGGAAGTGCCGACTAGAAACTTTTGCGTTTCAGAACCCCTAGAGACCGAAAATGATGGTGGTTCAAATTTCTATATATAAATATATATATATATATATATATATATATATATATATATATATATATTTGTCTGTTCGCTCTGTAGCTGCAAGACGAATGATCCGATTTTGATGAAATTTGGCACAACAATTTTTCGTCTAATTTAAAAGATCAAATTCGGTAACCAGCAGAATCCGCCCACCTGTAGATGCCTTTTGGAGTGAAATTCGCGCGAAAAAAATCATAACGCTTACGTTTTCAAGTCTATATACTTGCAGGTACTCGTTTTATAGGTTTCTTGACGTCGAAAAACGAATGAAACCGTTTTAAAAGCGATATCTGTAACAGTTTTCGATCGAGAATACGCTACGATGTACAGTACCTCAGGGACGGACGATTTAACTAATTTCACATCCTCTCACCGATTTTATTTTACTTTTTATGAGCGTTTCACTTCTATCGTGATTTCAATATTTTAAAATTTGATACCCCGATGCCCTTACTTATAGATTTGAAAATGTCTGTAATATACCTGAAAGCCACTGCTTGTTCAGCAGATGTCTTCAAATGAGATTGTGTACTTTAGTGTTCTGCAAGTAGGAGAATATCTTTATGATTTTGCTACTCTGTTTCAACAATTCGTTCATTTCATTCGGGATATTAAGTTTTTGTTGTCTTCTGCATTCCGTAAGTAGGTGTTTTAAGGTAAAGTATCTTTCTTTTAAGACATTTCAACTACTTGGGTCATTGTTGCCTATTTACAAAAGAGTTGTTCCTGACGATCCATAAGTTGCAGAAGGTAATATTGGCATCAGAATATTTCGTGAAATCAGAATGGTTGGTTTAGTCCTGTCATGAGATATTCTAGTGTTTGTCTAATGCGGCAAATCCTGATTCAAGCAAGTACAACTCCTGGATGTCCAATCTTTAATTTTGGACTGTACGTAATGTATTGTCAATTAGTCGAATCCAGCTGTCTTGCTAATAATTTTAAATATTATGTGTAAAATTGGTCATGTATTGGTGTTTGACTAATCGGTTCATGTCATGTTATCTTGTAGCAAGTGTTGCACATGAATCTGATAGGGAGCTATGTCCCAAACCTTCATGACCTGACAGCTCCCCAAAACAAAATTTTGGCGGGGGGGGGGGCTGCAGTCTCCCTAGCCCCCCCCCCTTATATACGCCCATGATGCGAGGAGTATCTGTTTGTTAGTGCCTGTCAACGATTTGTATCCGACAGATAAAAGCCTCTTCATTTCCTCGGTCAGCTTCAGGAAGGCATTTGAAGTTGTGTGATGACGATTTTTTTTTTCCATCCGAAGCTGAAAAGGCAGTAAATGGATATGTCAGGAGCAGAAAATGTCGTCAAAAAGTACAACCGCATTAAAAACTAGCGCAGGCCATTCAATAAACCTATATACAGTCAACATGCGAGACTATGACATTTCCAATTTATCTCCAGATAACCTCTAGAAATCGCTTATAGACTTTTGAATAGAACAAATTTTTCAAAAAAGTGTTTTCAATGAGGTTCCATCAGTCTTCCTATAGAAAATTCTTTCCTTTTATAGTCCTTTCGATTGAGGAAGGAAGACCCCTTAGGTCTCTTCAGAGGAAAGGAAGTTCCAGGTTCTTTGAGAATCGAACGTTTCCAGTTATCAAAATGTCATCATAATTCAGAATAAGTCTAATATTTATTTCAGAATAAGTCATATTTTATTTAATAAAAATGTTTTTATTTTAAATAAAATTTCTGCAACTCTTAATCAATTGTGAGAAGAATGGGGCAGTTATTCTTGAAAACATTAACATTAAGTGTTAAGGTAATAAATGCCTATATGTCATATTCATACAATATACTCATGCCTAATTAAGTATTTAAGTATATTCATACATCAAAATTAAAATTAAGCGAAAAAAATATAATATAAATATAAATATCAGTTCTAGATGCCTACCAGATGGAGTTCCAATCACATGTTCGGCCAAATCGATAAAACGGGGAAAACAAATGCCGTCTCCTCGTGCTACTGGATCTTCATTTTCATTATAAAATAAACGGACGCCTCAGTCCCTCCATAAAAGCTGGAAACCCCATACTTGCAACAAAAACTTTCCTCTGGCACGTGCTACCTACGCCATCTTATTCCAGACTCCCATTCAACCGACGCCCTTTCCTCGACTAACAGAAAACAACCAAAAGAAATTCATAGGAACGCAGAGACAAGAAACAGCTATTCATCTCGCCTACTGGTAGCCTTGCCAACCTATGTATGGCGCCTTCAAAGTAATTTAATTTTTTCGTTCTAGATTAAAAATTGCCAACTGCAATTGAGGGCTGCCCGCCTAAAAAAGGGGGGCTCCGTTCGTCAAACACGGCGCCGCCATTTTTTTTCCTAAGAATTGAAACTTTTTTTTTTTTTTGGATACTTTAACATTCCATAGAAGACGTTTGATATAAATAATTGAAAAATATTATTTATATTTAATTTATAGGGTTCCGTGATATAAGCGAATAACTATTGACGTCAATGTTAAACAGCAAAATGTAAATAAATAAATAAAAAAATAAAGAATGAAAGAAAGAAAGAAAATAAAGTAAGGAGAAAAAGGAAGAAATGTGACAAAGACAAAAACAAAGAAAATAAATGAAATGCAAATTAATAAATGAACAAATAAAACATGAAAATAAAAAAATAAATGGATTTAAAAAATATATACAATTAGATAAAATAAAACATTATTGAGTAATACAAAGAGATGTAACGCGAGGAACTCTTAACAAAACGCTAAAAATAAAATAAAAAGTATTAATATCAGTTAAAAAGTTTAATGAGTTAAATTTTGGTGTATAAGGGTGTGTTTTTTAAATATTTAAGTAGTGAAGCTATGTGTGGGCTACCTTCTGTCAGTAAGTCCCGTAAGTAGTGAAGCTATGTGTGGGCTACCTTCTGTCAGTAAGTCCCGTAAGTAGTGAAGCTATGTGTGGCCTACCTTCTGTCAGTAAGTCCCGTAAGTAGTGAAGCTATGTGTGGGCTACCTTCTGTCAGTAAGTCCCGTAAGTAGTGAAGCTATGTGTGGGCTACCTTCTGTCAGTAAGTCCCGTAAGTCGTAGAGAATATTTACATGATTGCGTTGTCTGCAGTGAAAAATATTAAAATATTAATGGAAAACTTTAATTTATTTATTGTTTATAAATTGAAGAAAATTACTTTGATTTTGGTCACACCGATTTTGGTATTACCACATAACTCAATTTAAACATAGTAATCCCTCCCATAAAAAAGTTTAGTTTATTCTTCAACTGACCCTTTTTCTTAATCTTCTTATTTTTACAAGTCTTATTTCTCTTGAGACACAAGACGTATATCGAGATTCGTTATAATACAACAAAAATTACGGCCGGTATTAGGAAAATAGAAATTTGGGTCCGGTATAGCCCACCAACCACAATGGATACCGAGTTTGTTGAAATATAACAAAAATTACGGCCCGTATTGGCAATTTCGTAGGGATGCTCTAAATGCATAAATAGCAAGGCGCTAATTTGTATAAATAATTTTTACAAATTGGCAATAAATGTACGACGTGTGATATATTTTAAATTATTTATTGCTTTGAGAATTTAAAATAAATAAAAACATTCAGGTCATACCTTTATTAAAAAAAAAACATATTAAAACACCAGAGGATCAATGTTACATGACTGGTCAGATTCTATTAAATATCGCGCTTTGTTTTCAATTAACTTTATTGACATATATTGCCCTTTAAAGTTTAGGGTGGCTAATTGATTTGAAATTGTTATTTTTTTGAAGTGTTTGAATTAATATGAAATTCTGTGGTCTCTTTTGTCGATACGTGTTAATTTCCTATGTTGGATCAAATATTTTATTTATTACGGTGGATGTAGTTTTTTTGGGGGGGTCTTTTTTACTTCGTTAACGCAAATGCAAATTAATTAATATTTGCATTATTTACATGTGATTTTATTGTCACCCAGTGATTACATATTCTTATTAATACTGTTATAGTCATGTTCTGGCGTCTCCGAGAAGGGTCACAACTACATTTTCTGACCTTGTGGACTATACCTGCTTCTTGTAGCAATTTAAAAAGGTTTTTCTCACTCTGGAATGTTGCCGATAATTCCAAAAGATCCATTACTTTTTTTTGAAATCTAAACACGCTTGCTTACACAGAATAAATAACCTAATACGTTAACTGTTAAAGATATTATAATTGAAGGGGTTGAGCCAAACTTGTGCCAAGCAATATTTTTAACTAAACTAAACCGTAGCTGCTATTTATTGGATATTATGTGGGACTATCAGTCTATGATGCAAATATTAATAAAATTTGACTACGAGCTCTGTTTGCTACTTAATCTAGTTGTCCCTAACCATTTCAACTGATAGTCCAATAGTAGCCAACATATAGCAGCTACAGTTATGTTTTGTTAAAAATTATGCTTGGCACTATTTTGCCCCTACCTCTTAAATTGAAAACATGTTAGCGCGGTTCCTCCCTCCCTCCTTAGGGAGAAACCCCGCTTATAGGGTTGATCGCTTGACGCAATCCGGATGTGCCGACTAGACAATTTTGCGTTTCAGAACCCCTAGAAGAAACGTCATTCCAAGAAGAAAAAAAATTAAAAAATCTGGCCGTCTTAATTATATCGCCAAGGGACAAGAATGTTAAAACTATTTGAATAATGCTCATATACTCTCGTCTAGTCGGTTTGATGTATTTTTCCCTTAAGCTTGGAATGTCATATAGCCTATTTCCTTAAGCTTGGAATGTCATATAGCCTATTTCCTTAAGCTTGGAATGTCATATAGCCTATTTCCTTAAGCGTGGAATGTCATATAGCCTATTTCCTTAAGCTTGGAATGTCATATAGCCTATTTCCTTAAGCTTGGAATGTCATATAGCCTATTTCCTTAAGCTTGGAATGTCATATAGCCTATTTCGTTGATTTAAAGCAAAATGACAATATTTTAATTAGATACTATATTAGTTTGGAATGGGATATGAGCAAACCTCACTCCAAATGGATTGATTTTCTTTACAAATGAATATATATATATATATATATATATATATATATATATATATATATATATATTTATTAAATAGAGATATATACAATTATTTAAAAAAAATATTTATGTAATATTCATTAAAAAAAAGTCGTACTCGAAGGAATTATTAGGAGGCCTCATAACAATGACATATATGAATTCGTTAAGGGCAAATAGAAGACACTTCCTTCATGAGATTATATCGGATGATGCAGAATTAGAAATATATCGTAGCAGAAGTACTATAACCCGACCGTTAGTTGTGAGGGCAAATGAACTAATTCGTTCATATGGTGGCTCCTGGGATAATCTACTGGAGATCCGGCCTCCAGTCGTAGCTCCGTGGATTCTCCCGGATCTAACCATTGACCTCTCGCTAACCAAATTTAGTAAAAACGAAACTGATCCTTCAATTTAAAAGGCGATGTTCAGAGAAAGGGTTGGAAAATTCCCAGAAAACTAAGTCATTTTCACGCACGGCTCAAAATCGAACTTAGGAGCTGGTTGCGGTATCTTCGTCGACGGGGAGAGAAACCTCGCTGTCCCATTGAACCCGCATACCAGTGTTTTCAGGGAAGAATTGCAGGCTATACAGATAGCTCTTGAGCATTACGGAGCTCTCGATACTAAAATATTGGTGTGCACGGACTCGTATAGTTCCCTTCTTGCGCTTCAAAATAAATTCACTAGGGACTCGCATCTACAAGAAGTATTCAGTGCACTGGCTGCCTTGTACTCTCGGACTGTATCGTTGTTTCTCTGGATACCGGGGCATACGGGGATTGAGGGTAATGAAAAAGCGGATGAATTGGCGAGGCAGGCTGCTGGTATGACAGCTGATCCTGCCTTGCCCATTCATTTGAACGATGCGAAGAGTTATATGAAACTCCTAGTAACGAATAAATGGCAGGATGATTATAACAATATAGAAAGATTTATTAAAAACGTTGAGAGCTCCGTGATGGTTGGTAGCCCTGTAAGGATCCTGAAAAGACGAGATGATGTGATCGTTACCCGTTTGAGAATAGGTCACACGCGCCTAACTCATGGGTACCATCTTGTTGGTCGACGCCGTCCCCATTGCGAGCAATGTGGTGCTCTCCCAGATGTAATGCACATCCTGGTGGAGTGCTTGAGGATGCAAGGCGGAGACACCATTTGCCAAATAATCTGAAAGAACTGTTGTGTAGAGAAAAGCAATCTGTGAAAAGGCTGATAGATTATCTGAAGGACATTAAAGTTTTCTGCCAAATATAAGACAAATCCCCGACTATGCAATAGAATATTGACGATTTGTGCATAAATATGTTGTTAATTAATGTGTCCAACAAGAGTGAATGTAATTTATTGAATGTGTGTGTGAATATGTGTTTGTGTGTGTGTGTGAGTATTTATTGAGTGAATTTTGAATTTGTAAATATGTAAATATTACTCGTTAAGGTCTAGTTAGTTTTAAGGGTAGATCCAGTATTTCTTAAAAAGGATACTACCAATAATTTGTAACTTTGTACATAATATAGCATAAGTTAAGATTAGATTTTTAGTCATGATATATAGTATCGTTAGTAGTAGATTTAGGATCAATTCTAATCTAATCTAGGTTTATATTTTGTTAAATGCCTAGTAAAAGTTGTTTCGTCATATGTTAAAAAATGAAACAATTTTGTAAGGTGCTAATGACCTTAACAGTAGATGCACCAAACAATTAAATAAAATAACATTGATTCCAGAACAGGTTGAAACACCCCGACTGAAAGGAAATATGACACTTTACAGCCTTTATCGACCCTCCAAAGTTCGTTTGAATCGGGAAAATGTTCTTCCACATATGGCCGGATTGTTGAATCTGTAACAAAATTTTAAGGGTCCAGCGAATTTTAAATACATTTTTTTTATTTTTGTAATTTTAATGTGCAAAAAACAAATATGACATCCATTTTTAATGGATAATTTTTTGAAGGTAGGTATATGGAATATTTTGGCATAATAATGGCTTCTATAGAGTCGAGTATGTAATTTTAAATTTCGCTAAGGCATATTTCAAAGAATATTTACCCGATTCAACCCAAACTTGGTGGGTAAATAAAGGCCCAAATGTGACACATTTACTTCCAATTGGGGTGTCTTTACGTGTTCTGGAATAGACGTTATTTGCACAAACGTTTACATTTTATTTTTATTTTCAGAACCATTCTTTAGAAGAACCTTGTGAGCTAATAAAATTGTCATTTGTATGGTTAGAAAAAGGAGTCTTTCTTCTTTTGAATGAGCTCAAGGACGTAAAAATCGGATGATCTCAAGGCAATATTGAATTTCATAACGTAATGTTACTTTTGCGCTTACAAATTTTCTGTCTCTTCCAGACTAAGAAAAATTATTTATTTATATCCTTCCGATTTAACGGCGTATAAACTATTGGGCTATTAACACCAAGAAAAATTATTATTTTTGTTTTCAATATTTACCACAATAGGGTTTCCTGGGGTGCTGATTTTAAATCTGCTATTATTTTTGGTGTAAAAAAATGTATAATACTAGTTCACTTAAAAACGCGAGCATATTATTGAAGTATAAATTATTATATTGACGAAATATAAATTATTGTTTAGAAGCTTTATAGGCTTGTATTTTTTCTTTAACCTGCTGTCTAAAACAAATACATTGGTGAAATACTAATGTCTTTATCATTTTCTAAACTCAGGAAATAAAATAAAGCATTTTTAACCTACTTAAATATGCGAAAAATATTATAATTGAGAACATATGCTTTTATTTAAAAATGCATTTGCGTTAACGAAGTAAAAAAGTCCGTCACGCTGGAGCTGTATAACTAAGCACTTTCCTCAGAATTTGGGTAGTGTAGACTGCTTTCCAGAACAATTTGCTTAAAATATCCTACATAAATAAAATAAAAACGTGAATAGTTCTCATTTTGTAATGAGTAACTGATCAATTATTAATTTGCATCCAGAGTTATGTTTACACATGGTACCTACTACACTACGTAATAAATACAAAAATCCTCATATTATCGTATTTTGATCTAACGCAGGAACAGGATACAGTCACTCTAGTGGTAGAAAGCGCTCCTTGCGGCGGCTTTGTGAACCTACGTCTGCCGGCTTTTCTATTCAAATATATTACAAATTAAACCCCCGCTTTCCGATTGACCGATTCAGCTCATTTTTACAACACTTCTTTCTCATGAGTTAACCACGACGTATACCGCGTTTCGTTACAATACAGCAGAAATTACGACCGGTATGAGTATATTAGGAATTTGGGTCCGGAGTAAACCCCCCCTTCTAATGAACCGATTTAGTTTATTTTTACAACACATATTTACCTGTAGATTACCACTACGAATACCGAGTTTCGTCGAAATATACCAAAAGTCACGGCTGGTAGTGGCGAATTGGTTTTGTGGGTTTGGAGTAAACCCCCCCTCCTAATGAACCGATTTCGTTTATTTTTACAACACATATTTACCTGTGGATTAGCACTACGAATACCGAGTTTCGTCGAAATATACCTAAAATCACAGCTGGTAGTGGCGAATTGGTATTGTGGGTCCGGAGTAAACCCCCCCTCCTAATGAACCGATTTCGTTTATTTTTACAACACATATTTACCTGCGGATTAGAACTACGAATACCGAGTTTCGTCGAAATATACCTAAAATCACAGCTGGTAGTGGCGAATTGGTATTGTGGGTCCGGAGTAAACCCCCCCTCCTAATGAACCGATTTAGTTCATTTTTATATCACACTTTTCTCTCTATATTACCACTATGAATGCCAAGTTTCGTTGAAATATAACAAATATTACGGCTGACATAGTCAAATAAGTGTTTTGGGTTCGGGGTAAACCACCCTTTCCGGTTAGCCGACTTTGGTGGTTAACGAACTCGTTCAATCGTTTGCTAATTGAATGCTATATACCAAGTTTCGTGACGAAAAAACAAAAACTCTGGCCGCTATCGTGTTAACAGACACACATATATATATGCATATATATATATATATATATATATATATATATATATATATATATATATAAATTTTAACGGGGGTCATTTTCGGTGTCTACTAGGTAGGATCGATAAAGATTTGAAGAAATTTTTCAAAAATTCCGTCATGAGTCCAACCTCAATAGCTACTTTCCTTCGGAGGAAAGTGCTAAAAGACCCGAAAAGTGTTGTTTTTAGACTATTTCAGGAAATGTTTTAATTTTTCTCTCCGTAAGAACCATCCTCGTAGTTCAAGGAATATTATAAAAAAAGAATTAGCGAAACCGGTTCCGTTGTTCTGTAGATTTGCGCTTACCAACACATTTAGCGATTCATTTTTATATAATAGATAAACATATTTCTCGCCCTCTAGGAGATAGGAATTATTCTAGAATCATATTGATAATTCCAGCTGATTGATGATGAAGAATTGTTGAGAAATTGATGATTTAGAAAGGAACAGTGTCAGCTAAAAGGGGGGTCCGTGTTGAATGCCGACACTGAAAGGGCGGATAGAGTAATTTCTACCCCACCCTTTACCGCCGAAACAATGCTCAACCCAATTAGCCGACAGGTATTTTGTCCGTCTCTTGCTTCCATTAACTCTCTAGTTACACATTCTACAACTAAAAAAGTGGCCTCTATAATTTCTACATATAACACCAGCTAATAGAGTTTGTCATTTAATGGTGGCATCCTAAATTATTTATATTATGATATCTGGGGCATGTACGCCCTTTCGATTTTCCCGTGGACGAGTTAACTCGAATGGTTAACTACTACTTCTAGGGCTTAAGTTCTACTTCTTGTTGTGCTGACTTTAGATGCATGCTACTATTTTATAAATAATTTATTAGAGCAAAATTGCATGGCATGGTTGCATGGCCTACGATTCAGCTTCCAGTAGAAGATACTGTTCATCATAGCGGACTTAGACTTGCAACCGGAGCTTTCCGATCGAGCCCTATCTCGAGTCTGTATGTAGAAGCTGGAGAATTCCCATTACAGTACAGGAGGAATCAACTGATGCTAAGCTACTTTTTCAAAAATAGAGCCTCACAACACCACCTCCTAAATCTCAATAGAAATCCTAGGAACCGCCTTACACAAAAATCTTATCCGACAAGAATCCAAAACTTATTATCTGGCTATAATATAACAATACCAGTTATATATCATAATTCCATATCATCCGTAGAACCCTGGACATTACCACATCCTATCATCAATTTAAATCTCACGAAATATATTAACAAGAATTCAGATCCGTAATAAGGATCTATATACGGATTCCGTATATATTTGTCACGGAATATAGGATATTAAAAAGCATGCTTTTTGCAGGACACGTAATTTTCACGGATGGCTCCAAAGACAGCAACGGAGTTAGTGCTGCAGTACTTAGCTCATCAGGATCCTGTATGTTCGCTCTCCCATCTGCAGTAACTATACAGCTGAGCTACTTGCAATTGATGAAGCTCTGAACCACGAAATCCGACTTAAAGATATTTACAGATTCTCTTTCTGCTCTCCTTGCTGATCCATATTCAACTCATCCTCTGATAGTAAATATATCAACAAGAATATATGAATTACATCTGCAGAAACAGAGGGTTACTTTTATATGGATTCCCGGACATTGTGGAATATATCAAAACGAGAAAGTCGAAACCATTGGCAAGATGAGCAATTAGAGAAGACATACCATTCCATTAAGATCCGAAAAATGGTCTAATAGCTCATGGAAAAGACTCTATATGGATGAGATGGCAAACTGTCTGGCACGAAATGAGAGATAACAAGCTCCGAGCTTTCGATATAAGGAAGTGTTAAGCCATGGAAAACATCCATAAATGATCCAAGGAGAAAAGAGGTCCGAATTAGAATCGGCCATACAAACCTCACCCATTTCTTCCTCATGTCAAAGGACCCACCACCAATTTGTGACTCATGAAATGTGCTGCTATCTGTGAAGCACATCTTGACTAATTGCCGGGCCTATGAGCAACTGAAAGAGCAACACTAACTGTCTGACTCCTTAGATGAGATTCTAGGCGATCATACCAACCAATTCGAGCAGCTTTTTGAATTTTTAAGGACCGCCGAATTGATAAAAAAGATCTAGAGAGAACATAAAGAACCGAAATGCTCTTTTGTTTGTTTTATTTATTTATAATTTTTATACATTATTTTATTATCATTACATTTTTTTTAATTTGGGTTTTTATTATTTTTACTTCTTATATTTATTATTATATTTTATTTTTTCCATATTTTTCCCTTTTTTAAATCTATTTATAGTATTATTTATTTTTTTTGTTTACAAGCAATTGAGCATTTCTCTTTTGACATTTGAACTATTATCTGCAAATAAAACGATTATTAACAGCAATTTAATCAAAATGTATAGGTGTTACAGAAATATAATGAAAATTACTACAAACAGAAATGGCGTTATTGACCTTAAGGGTGGACACGCCATTATAATAATTAAAAAAAAAAAAAAAAAAAAAAGAGCGAGTTAACTCGGACAATGCCAATTTTACGGATATTCAATTCAATTGTCAGTAAGTGCGTCAATAAGGGTATGTATGTAAGTATGTGTGTGGTATATACGCATACAGATAAGTTTTTTCTCTTTTTCTGAATTACTTTTGTTTTGTTTTTTGTATTCTTTGCATAGCATATTGTTTGCCTTATATTACTTATTTGTAGTTGAATCTGTTTACGTTTATTTTTTTTTTTTTTGCTTGCATTACGTTAACATTTTTTAAATTATTTCTTATGTCATGTATTTTATTTTACTATATTGTCTATTGTTATTATTTAGATCTATTTACGGCTTACGCCATCTAGCATGTACCCAAATTTTTAGCTTGCTGTTTTTTGTAATATAGATTGTTAAAGAATATTTACTGTGGCATGTAGTTTTATTATAATTTAGGGTTAGAAATCTTTTAGTGTAAGGAATTTGTATAAAAAAAAAAAAAAAAAAAAAAAAAAAAAAAATATTTGCACACACTCCTCTGTAAAGGGTATTGCCCTAAAACAAAGAACCAATGAATAAATAAAAAATAAATAATACATATCTCCACCAATTGAATATAATATGACTTTGTTAAATCGAATACATGATGTTTTTCACGGTTTTCATTATATAAAACCTGTTTATCTTCCAAAAAAAATATTCTATCGAATTGACAGTGGTCTCATTCGTCTCAGCACTAAAAAATACATTAAAAACGGTACAGAAATCAGAAAGATTCAAGTACCTGCAGGTTTTTCCCCGCAAATCGGCCAACGATAAGAATATATTATTATTATTAGCGAATTCTCCCCATATCAGGAAGACGTTAAGCTAATAATAATTCAGTTTTTCTTTGGGTTCGTATATATATATATATTGAGAGAGAGAGAGAGAGAGAGAGAGAGAGAGAGAGAGAGAGAGAGAGAAAGAGAGAGAAAGTAATGAGCAATTCATGTCCCGTGTTTATTTATATATTTTTATTTTATTTTTTTAATTTTTATTTTGTCTTATTATTTTTTTAATTTAATTATCTAATATACATTAATTAATGCGTACTAATTTAATAACGATAATCCAGTCGCTCTCTTTATATATAGTATATGTTCTATTATATGTAAGAATTAGTAAAGTACCTATAGTGAGTTTAGCTCCTGCAAGTGCTGTAGTTCTGGAGGAAATGAACGGCAGAAATTCTATGCCTTCCGGAAGAGGCTCAGGGAATATACATGGGTGTATTTGCATAAAAAGAGATTGTACGCAAGAGAAGTTAGCGGAAGCGGATTTATTGGAAGGATACCCGTTAAGATGTAACAGTTCCGTGACTTGGAACAGTTCTAACATGTCTTGGCTCGTTGTCAAGGTTTCCTGCAACAGGATGTCCAGTAAATTTGTAAAACAGGAACTATGGATTAATCTGCGGTGGGTATATGTATTTAGTTATTTAGGCGCAAGGTAATAAGGTAAAGTGCACCAGGCCAAGTTCCGGCTTAAGCATACTGTGTGTATATTACAGGCGGTCTTAGAGCCGATTTTTACCCTCTCATAACTTTCAACCAGGTAAAGATAAAGTTATGAAATTTTACACAGGTATTATACTACTAGATGTGAGTAAAACTGGAAATTTTCATATTTCTACATCGGATAGTTTCTGAGATATAAGCGATAGAAATCGGGATTTATAGGACTCACTCACTCACTCACTGACTCATCAAAATTATTAGGCACTTCCCATGATGCTAGAAACTTGAAATTTTGCATGAAGATTACTATGAAGACGTTATTAAAGGAAAAAATCTAAAAATCGCGAAAAGTTGTGTTTGTCCCCGCTTCCGGGGCAGGGGCGTTCCTTCGGAAACCCATCATTCCGTCCGAAACCCATGATGTGGGGTATCAAATGAATTTTTTCGGTATGAAGAACCTATATTTGATGTTTTACGAAACAATTAGACGCATATAGGCTCGGTAAAAATCTTACACCAGCTGTCAGTCTGCATGTTTGTTCCTCTTACAAATCCGTACCGTTTGACCGATTTTGACCAAACTTGGGACACAGATGGGTCTTGATACGGAGAGAATCATAGGCTAGCTTAAACTGTCTATCAGCTGTCTGTCTTTCTGTTTGTTCCTTATACAAACACACACCGTTTGACCGATTTTGACAAAATTTGACACACATGTCGGTCTATCTCCGGGTAGTGTCATAGGCTAGTCAAAATCGTCTATCAGTTGTCTGTCTGCATGTTTGTTCCTTACACAAATTCACACCATTGGACCGATTTTGACCAAACATGGCACACAGGTAGGCCTTGGTCCGGGGAATGCACTAGGCTAAGTAAAAAAAGTCTTTCAGCTGTCTGTCTGTATGTTTGTTCCTTATACAAATTCACACCGTTTGGCCTATTTTGACCAAACTTGGCACGCAGGTAGGTCTTGATACGGGAGTGTCATATTACCTATGACGTTTTCTGCTTTTTGTTCCATCGGAATGCCATCATTCCTTCTGAAACCCATCATGTGGAGTATCAAATGAATCGTCTTGGTAAGGAGAACCTATATTTGATGTTTTAAAAAACATTTCGACTTATCTTAACAAAAACAGTTGTGACTTCTTTCTTAAATGTAGTAAATAAAGTCGTAGGGGTTCACTGCATAATATTCATCAAAACAGATACTAAGTTTTTCAAAGTCGAGCCATCTAAATTACAAAGTTTAGGATCACAAAAACCAAAATGTATCGTCTTTGTTCTTATATTTTTCTTGAAGGCCTTCTGCACTTTCCCTATTATGATCTTTATCCTCGGGATAAGATTCCTGTGTTTTACAGTGTAATAGTTTAGTTAGGGGAGCAATCAATTTGTCCTCTAGAGTAATGTCATCTGGAAGAGCTTCTAACTTTTCTAGTCTAGTGATTAGATGTATGTAGGTTGATTATTGGTATCAAATATCAAGCAGTAAGGAGAACCTTATGCAGAATCCAAAGACCCTGGTTTTATATGAAGTACAAAAGCCAGTAGGTATGCGGCAACTAAATTCTATTTAATACTTAGAAAAAAGTAATGAGATCCCCAAAAAAACATAAATGTGAAATAGAGGCCAAGTTCCTCCCCCCACAAAGAAACACTCCCTTCCCCAAAAATGCCTTACCATTCTACACTCCAAAAAAGTCCGACTCGCAGGAACTGCATCATCTTAGCGCGGTTCCTTTCTTATCCCTAGTCTAATTTGGAAAGATTCAAATATTTATTTATTGATAAGGCTTCGCAACTTTGGCGAATCGCCTGAAGATTAAAATAGAAGCAGTTATTATTTTGGTTCCACCAGTCTTGAAAGGTCTTGATTTACGATCTTACCTGGAAGGGTCGGTCAACACTTGAAAGGGTCCCGCTAGTTACAAGGTCTTGGAATCTAGGAAATCTATATTTCTAACAATAAATTGTTTTGTAATTTTACTTAACTAGTTTTATTGTAAAATACATTATCCAACTATAAGCAATTAAGAAATAACAAGGAATAAAAACAGACAAAAAAACCGTTCGAATAAACGAAATCAATTACTTTAATGGTTTAAGCACTTATTTCTCCGATTGACATCGCCTAATTAAAACTTTCGTCAGAACATTTTTTGTAGAGCATTTAGTAAGCTTTCGAATGGTAACCTTTCGCTTCCCAAGATTTTCAACCGTTTTCGAGATATTAAGAAATTATACGAATTTCCCAAAACTTTTCATTATTTCTAGCAATAGAAAATTGGTCTCATTTTACCTATCCCTTTTTACACACAAATACATTTTCTTAACATAAGAAATTACAAAAATAAAAATCAATAAAAAACCAAGGGAAAGAGACAAAAATTACAAAAAGAACGACAAACACCCGTTCATAAGAATTAAACAGACGTATTTGAAGTTTTAAGCACTTATTTCTTCGACTGACATCACCTAATCAAAACTTGTTTCAGCATCTTTTCTGTAGAGAATTTAGAAAGCTTTCAAATAGTTTCTATCCACTTATGAAAATTTCCCAACCGTGTTCGAGATATTAATGAAAATATACGAAGTTCCCAAAACTTTTCATGTCTGTTCATAAAATATTTTATTCTAACCCTTCCTTAACTCCAAACGTAACTAAAAGTTTAAGATATTAGTTTTGATAAAATTTGAACATGCAAAAAATGTTTCAACTGAATCCCATGATTTTATGTACCAAAACCAAAAACGTTATTCAGCAACTATGTTCTTAATTTTCTCGAAAACGGTTAACGCTATCGCCTTAAAAACGGTTTCATTCGTTTTCCTAGGCCAAGAAGCCTACAAAACGAGTACTTACAAGCATCTGAACTCAAAAATGTAAGCGTTGCGATTTTATTTGCGCGAATTTCGCCCCAAACGCCATCTTCCAGTGGGCGGATTTTGCTGGTTAACGAACTTGACCTTTCAAATAACAGACAAATATTTATATATATATATATATATATATATATATATATATATATACAAATTTGAACCACTGTTATTTTCGGTTTATACATTATCCAACTATAAGCAATGTAAAAATAGGAATAAAAACAGACAAAAAAAAACGTTCGAATAAACGAAATCAATTACTTTAATGGTTTAAGCACTTATTTCTCCGATTGACATCGCCTAATTAAAACTTTCGTCAGAACATTTTTTTTAGACCATTTAGTAAGCTTTCGAATGGTAACCTTTCGCTTCCCGAATTTTCAACCGTTTTCGAGATATTAATGAAAGTATACGAAGTTCCCAAAATTTTCATTATTTCTAGCAACAGAAAATTGGTCTCATTTTTCCTATCCTGTTTTACAAACAAATGCATTTTCCTAACATAATAAATTACAAAAATAAAAAGCAATAAAAAACCAAGGGAAAGAGACAAAAATTACAAAAAGAACGACAAAAACCCGTTCATAAGAACAAAACAGACGTATTTGAAGTTTTAAGAACTTATTTCTCCGATTGACATAACCTAATCAAAAATAGTTTTAGAATCATTTTGTAGAGAATTTAGTAAGCTTTCAAATAGTTTCTATCCACTTACCACGATTTCCCAACCGTGTTCAAAGATATTAAGGAAAGTATACGAATTTCCCAAAACTTTTCATGTCTGTTCATAAAATATTTTATTCTAACCCTTCCTTAACTCCAAACGTAACATAACTTTCAACATATTAGTTTTAATGAATGTAGAACATGTTTCAACTGAATCCCGTAATTATAAGTACCCAAACCAAAAACGGTATTCAAAAACTATTTTTCCAATTTTCTCGAAAACGGTTAAAGCTATCGCCTTGAAAATGGTTTCATTCGTTTTCCTAGCCCAGGAAGCCTATAAAAACAGCACTTACAAGCTTATGAACTCAAAAACGTAAGCGTTACGATTTTTTCTGCGCGAATTTCGCCCCAAACTCCATCTTCCAGTAGGCGGATTTTGCTGGTTAACGAACTTGACCTTTCAAATTGGACGACGGATTTTTGTACCAAATTTCATCAAAATCGGACCATCAGGGAAGCCAGAAATGAGCGAACAGACAAATATATATATATATATATATATATATATATATATATATATATATATATATATATATATATAAATATATACATATATATATATATACAAATTTGAACCACCGTTATTTTCGGTCTCTAGGGGTTCTGAAACGCGAAATTTTCTTGTCGGCACTTCCGGATTGTTTCATTGTATCAACCTTATAAGCGGGGTTCCTCCCTATGGGGGAGGGAGGAACCGCGCTAAAAGTAGTATGAGTTGGTGTATTAATTCAACCAAAAATATTTGCCAATACAAGAGATGATACAAGAAAGAAATGTCCAAGTTCATTACTTAGAATACCTCATAGTTACTTATTAAGAACAGTAAAGACACTTCAACTGACCTTTAAAAACAACAATAAAAATACTTATAACCAGTTACTAAAATATCACTTTCCTCAACCAGGTATATTCTTAAACTTGGCAATGTTTAGTTTTTCTCTAAAGATAATTTCGGCAAAAAAAAAAAAAAACATCTCCAAGTTTAAGAATATACCTGGTTGAGGAAAGTGATATTTTAGTAACTGGATATAAGTATTTTTATTGTTGTTTTTAAAGGTCAGTTGAAGTGTCTTTACTGCTCTTATTAAGTAACTATGAGGTCTTCCAAGTAATGAACTTGAACATTTCTTTCTTGTATCATCTCTTGTATTGGCAAATATTTTTGGTTGAATTAATACACCAACTCATACTACTTTTTTGGAGTGTAGAATGGTAAGGCGTTTTGGGGGGGTTTTAGGAGGGGATATTTTTGGGGAAGGGAGTGTTTCTTTGTGGGGGCAGGAACTTGGCCTCTATTTCACATTTATGTTGTTTTGGGGATATGGTTTACTTCCGATGATAGACACAATGGATTCTATTGAATGGAAATACTTATGGATATTTAGCTCGCTTTATTGGGAGGGAACCAAATTATGGCGTTGACCTGTGCCCGCGTGGATAATGACTTGGGGTAGCATTTTATAATATATCTTATGATTTATTTTGTACTAGCTTACTACCCGTGCTTCGTCACGGCAGATATGTTGTTATTTTATTGCGTTAAGTAATAAAGAGAGCCAAATTAATGCTACTAAATAATTTTGTGCAGTTTATTATAGCACGGTTCCCGTCATACTATATGTTATTCATGAATTGATAAATAATCAATGTATACTGTTTCTGGTCACTGGGACGCTCCGGACTAATGTCAACAAACAGATAACGTAGAGATAACCCGTTTTCTATAGCTTACAAGGAACAGGTTATATTCGTACTTCATATATTTGTAAATACGAATATAAATAGATTCGTATTCATAAGTATGAATACGAATTAATTTAATACGTATATTAAATATAAAAATACAAATAACATTTTATTCGCAATTTTTCCTGCGAATACAAATAAATTCACAGAAAAAATTGTAAATATTCCCATTTTTTGTGACAAAAAATCAAGTGATTACAAAAAAATTCACATTAAAATATATGAATACAAATTTAGTCAGATTATAAGTTGTGAATAAAAATTTATTCACAAAAAAATTCGCAAATAAATTATGATTTTTTCGAATTAACGATAAGATGATATTACGAAAGTTATTTTAAGGTGATTTTTTTTTCGCATAACGTCTAGGTGATTGAAGGTGGTATTAGGAAGACTATTGAAGATGGTATTAGGATGGATGTAAAAAGTAGCCTCCCCCATCCTTCCTAATACCACCTTCTATATCCTTCCTAATACCACCTTCTATATCCTTCCTAATTCCACCAGGTCTGGCCGCAAGATTCTTCATGGACCGCCAGAGGTACAGATCGCAAACCTTGTCCCTTCAGCGCGGCTGGTGGGCTAGGGGTACGGCGTGGGAGCACACCTCCCTCTAACACCAGATACCTTATTTTGTTTTCAATTCATTTTCAAAATTAGAAAAAAAAAATCTATCTAGGCGCTGATTACCTAAACTTTAAGCGCCTTAAAAAAAACCACCTTCAATAACCTTCGTAATATCATCTTATCTTTAATACGAATAAATTCATAATTTATTTGCAAATTTTTTTGTGAATAAATTTTTATTCACAAATTATAATGTGAATAAATTTGATTTCATACATTTTGATACACTTGATTTTTTGTGAATATTCACATTTTTTGTGAATATTTACAATTTTTTCAGTGAATTTGTTTGTATTCGCAGGAAAATTTGCGAATAAAATTTTATTTGTATTTTTTTATTTAATACATGTGAAGAATGTGTTAAGAATACGAATTTATTTATATTCGTATTTACAAATATATGAAGTACGAATAAATTCATATTTTTATTTATAAATAAAATTATGCCCAACTCTGGTACAAGGGTTCGGGATATTATTACCTCAGAGGGACAAAATCGCATTTGCGAGTGTTTACGTTCTAAAGGGAGTGGCTATGCAAATTTCAAAGTTTTCTGTTGTGTGGTTTGGCTGGGCGATGATAGGCCAGTGAGTGAGTGAGTGGTATTTGACAAATATATAGTAGATATATATATATTTATGATCTGTAATAATGATTATTAATCAAACATTTAGAATATATATATATATTTTTTTTTTTATTTCAGTATCCGAAAGTGGGTTGGTTTGTGAATCTGAAGATACAGGAATACTGTGATGCAGTTGTACTGAGAGGATGGAGGCACTCGGTGAGTACATATTAAGTGATTAAAAATATTTTAAGTACCTACTTCAAAATAAACAATAAAAAGTCGTATAACTGGAACTGCGCCATCTTAATGAATTTAATGGAGGTGTCCTTGGTGTAATTCGGAAAGCATAGAACAAAAAATATCCTTATAATTGAACGGGTCGGGGTAAAATACTGACAAGCAACATTTTTAACAAAACTTAACTCTAGCAGCTATATGTTGAATATTATGTGGGACTATCATTCTATAATGCAAAATGCTACTAAAATATGACTACAAGTTCTGTATGCTACTTAATATTGTTAACCCTAACCATTTCTGGTAGTCACACATTATATTCAACATATAGCAGCTACAGTTAAGTTTTGTTCAAAATGTTGCTTGGCACTATTTTACCCCGATCCCTTCGATTACTGGTATTTAAAATCCGAATAATACTTGATAAACACCTTTTTAATCGTTAAACAAGTTTACACTATTGTTCAAGTGAAATCCAATAGTACAAGGTTATTAGTGAAACTAAAGTGCTCCAGCAAATATTATATTTAAGAATGTAATATAATATTAAAGAATGTAATATAATATTAAAGAATGTAATATTATATTAAAGAATTTAATATAATATTAAAGAATGTAATATAATATTAAAGAATGTAATATAATATTAAAGAATGTAAAATAATATTAAAGAATGTAATATAATATTAAAGAATGTAATATAATATTAAAGAATGTAATATAATATTAAAGAATGTAATATAATATTAAAGAATGTAATATAATATACACGCTTATCAACAACATATATTTGTACTGACAGCTAGTAATAAAATAATATCTTAGAAAGAAGGTGTTCTGTCTACTTGGTGATAATATTGCTTGTAAATTGTGCGGTCGTTCATTCAATAAAAGTACATTTTATAACTGAAATGAGCCTTCTTCATTTTGTGGAGATTACATTTCGGACGGAACCTTTTCCTATAATATGTATATATATATATATATATATATACATATATGCATTGCTGTAAAAGTATTTTTGTGTGTACATAAATTGTAACATCCATTATATTCGTGGCCCTCAAGTTGTGACGACCACTCCATATTGTATCCTGGAATCCATTTCGTATGTTATATCCTCCTTACAACGAGAGGGGAAAACCGCTCAGACAAATCACATAAAGAAAGAGTCAAACATAGTGAGTAAGATTACCCGCACGTGCGCGCTAGATAAACGCACGTCATAAAAAGGTTGAGAAGACCCACGTGACCAAGATATCTACAAGCAGATGGAGTAGATGGTTATCTTTACGGCTTCCTTCCTGGTGGGCTTACCTGCTTTGGGGCTGGGTAACCATCCATGTTCCTTCCTTGTCTTAACAAGTTGCCTCTGTAACCCTGCAGCCTTATCACTTCTCTATGCCCTTACCAAAAAGAAGATGCACTAACCTCTTTCCTAGGTCCATCGTTTTTATTATTACTTGGCACACAGGTAGGTCTTGATACGAGAAATCTCCTAGGCTAGTTCAAAATAGTCAAATTTCAAAATTTGGTCAAAAGGTCAAAAGTTTTGTTCAAGAAAATTGGCTGCACTGAACGATTCAGATTGTGACGGCCATTTTGAATCGACAACTTCTGGTCTCTGTCGGCTGTTAGATGAAGTGCTGTTGTGCTGGCCTCTGCCGGGTATCATTATGAACTTAAACAAATTCACATCGTTTGACCGATTTTCGTAACTGGGTATGTACAACTAGGTATCAAGTGATACGGGGAGAGTCATAGACAGAAAGTAACATTAGGCCCGATGCACAGTGAAAGAACTTGTTTCATGAAAGTGGTTTAGTGAAACTCAAGTTACTGCACACACAGTTCCATGAAACCGAGTTGCATGAAACCAGTTTCTTCACTGTGCATCGGGCATAAAATTTCATGGAACTCTGGGTGCACTAACCTATGTGTTTCTCTCTATGCGTTGCAAGCAAATGAAGTTTTACGAAACCAGTTTCTTCACTGTACACCGGGCCTAAGAAAATCACAAAATATTATCCTGGAAAAATGTAATTTTACTTATTTATTTGAAAGTATTTTGCACAAAGACAATTTTACTCCTTCACGATGTTACCTTCATTAGACCATACAGGTTGACATTTTTGTATAATGTACCTCTTGGATAGATAAGAAGGCAAGTATGTATTTCCTGGACATACCTTGGAACCAGGTACTGCGCATTGGGGAAAGGTGCAAACCAATATTTCCCAAAAATAGTGTTTTATTCAGAAGCCAACTATTATTAATAAAAAAAATTGAAAATTAAGGCAATTTTTAAATTAATAATAAATAAGGCAGGCACATTTAAGGGGGTTAAAATGTAAATTAAAAAAACAAAACAAAGTACCTAGTTTTTATTTTTAATATTAAATGACGTGCTTTATTCACGCTGCGATTTAAACAGCGTCTTAAATAAACATATTTCAAAATAATTACAAAAGGGCAGACACTTTGGTGGGGTTTAATTATCAGGAAACATAAAAATAAATGTTGCCTATAGATAGACTGAAATACACTGCGCGTAACCGTAAAGGTGAATGAGAGCACCGCGCAGTTGTGGTTATTCCCTGCGCTCTCATTGGTTCTTGCTCACATGATCTTGTATAGCTACCCCGGTTTAAATAATAGCGTGAATAAAACTCTCATTTAATATTAGAATAAAAACAATCCGTCACGCAGGAGCTGCATAACTAAGCACTTTCCTCAGAATTGGGTAGGGTCGAGGGCATTCCTGAATAATTTGCTTAAAATAACCTACATAGATAAATAAAATAAAAACATAAATTTTTCTTATCTTTTGCAGTTAGCACTTTCCTCCGAAGGAAAGTAGCTATTGAAGTTGCACTCATGACGGAATTTTTGAAAACTTTCTTCGAATCTTTATCGATCCTACCTAGTAGACACCAAAAATTACCCCAGTTAATATTTATATATATATATATATATATAGTTATATATGTGTCCGTCAACACGATACAGGAGTTTTTGTTTTTTTGCCACTAAACTTGGTATATAGTATTACCCCATCAATCGATTGATCAAGTTCGTTAACCAACAAAATCGGTCCATCAACCGGAGGAAGGGATTACTCCGGAGCCAAAGTAGTTATTTGCCAATAACAGTGGTAATTTTTGATATATTTCAACGAAACTCGGTATTTGCTGCGGCCAACTGAAGAGAAAAATGTGTTGTAAAAATAAACTAAATTGGTTCATTAGGAGGGGGGTTTACCCTTCAGCCAAAGTAGTTATTTGCCAATACCAGTCGTAATTTTTATTATATTTTATTCATCAAAATCAGTAAAAATACTCGTCCCTGTTAAGACAGGGCTACCAACCTCCCTATACCCGTCCCTGATAAGTCAGGACTACCCACCTTTCTATACTCGTCCCTGATAAGGCAGGGCTACCATCCTCCCTATTCTTGTCCCTGATAAGACAGGGCTACCAACCTCCCTATACTCGTCCCTGGCAAGACAGGGCTACCAAACTCCCTATACTCGTCCCTGGCAAGACAGGGCTACCAACCTCCCTATACTCGTCCCTGATAAGACAGGGCTACCAACCTCCCTATACTCGTCCCTGATAAGACAGGGCTACCAACCTTCCTATACTCGTCCCTGATAAGACAGGGCTACCGACCTTCCTATACTCGTCCCTGATAAGACAGGGCTACCAACCTCCCCAAACTGCTTTAACTGGATGATTGTTCTTAGGATATTGCCTCTTTGACTAAGGGTCTCCACTAATTCTATTCCATCTGATTGTCTCAATCACTACAGCACCCACTCCAGACGGTTACAGCTTCTACGTTCCAGCTTGGGTCCAGCTTACACAACTGTTAGATCCAATCTTGGACGTAATAAGAGTCCATTACTTTAAGAGGAAATCTCACCAATGCTAATGCTAGAAGAGAAACACTCATTTAGTTCACCGTATGCCGAGAAAAGGATACAAGTAGAATATTTTGGGATTTTCTTTTAGTTACTCCAGAATAGCGGATTAACTTTCTTAAAATATATAAAATTAAATCAATAACACAGGCACACACACACAAAAAAAAATGCTCTTCTCTAAAGACACCATACATATATTCTTATGTATTTCGACACGCCGAATCCGAATCCTGAGTCCGTTTCACCCCAACACGTCAGGTTTAGGAGAATTTGAAGGTAAAATTTCGTATGAAATCGTTTACGAAGAAATAAACAGAGCTTCCGTGGTTTTGAGGGTCGCTGAATTCGAATCCGGGGTCTGTTTAAATCCATCGGCGCAAAACAAAGGTCATTTCAAGGAAATATATGTGGGAGAAAAGAATTTTGACTCCAGATTCATTTCTTGCAAAATAAATTTAATTATCCTTGAAATGACCTTGACTTTGCGCCGAAGAGCTGAAAAAGACCTATTATTGAATTCAGCGACCCTCAAAACCACGGAAGCTCTGTTTATTTCTTCGTAAAAGACTTCATACGAAATTTGGCCTTCAAGTGCCCAATATGATTGGGTGAAACGGACTCCGGATTCGGATTCAGCGTCTCGAAATACATAAGAATATATGTATGGTGTCTTTGTAAAATACCACTTTTTTGAGTGTGCCTTTGTAATAGGCAGAATCCGTGGAGTTGAAAAACACTACAACTCTCTTGTTATGTTTTTAACTACACAGCCATTACAGCTACACACAGACAAATTACAGGCATAGGTACCTATAATAATACAAAACATTCTATTTCTAATGGTTGATTTTATTTCAGACAACCCGTCCTACTTTTCGGTGACGGATGACAGAGAGGTGACAGCCGGTGGTCCCCGGGCGCGTGATGTTGCTCCTGAGTTCTGGAGGGTTAGGCGATCTTCTGAAACAGTGCTGCTCTCTGGTCAGGACACAGCGTACTACAATGTAAACAGGAGGCACTCGCTTTCAACCCTCCCCAGGACCGTCAGATCTAAGCAAGGTAAGGTTTTATCTTATTAAACACACCATACAATAAACCGGACAGTAAAATCCGTCCGTGAGCTATTCCTGAAAACTTCATATTTGAGAAAAATTATCAAACCACTAAGTTCCAAATGGTGAATAGTGTCTGGTATTTAGTAAATTTACATCCTTGTTGGAGTACCCTGCACTAGATCCTTATAAGACAAGGTCATATTATGAGAAATTAGCTTTAGGTTTAAACCAACTCCTGATACATTAATGTTTTTGAAAATAACTTGAAAGTCATCTTCCACTGTGCTTGCTTATTAGCAAAGAACATGCTTTAGCGGAGGCTTAACTGCCCGAAAACTCTACTTTTGAGTAGATCGAAAAAGGCAGAAACTGGTACTGCAAGGCTTGCAGTGCAAGCAGCTCTCCTCAGTCTTGTTTGGCTAGGACTCTGGCTTCGTCAAAACTCATTTGCCCGGGACATTCTTCACCGTGTCTTGCTGCAGCAGACGTTTTGGTGCGTCTCAGACGGTAATCAGCGCAGTGTTGGCCTATTCTCATGGCTACTTCCTTTCCTGAAGTAAATCGTCAAAGAAGTCTAGTCAGAGAGGCTGTCGAAATATTTAAACACCCTGAGATTCTCAACCGAGATGAAGATGCCATCCTACACCCTACATGGAAGCCCGTTCTCAGAACCACTAAAGGAAGATTGGCAGGGAAAAGACAGGCAGGCGCAGTATCGACAAGTCCCCATGCAAGAATGCACATTTTGAAGGCGCCACAGGTTAAAATAAGCTCAGTCTAGTATAGGTTATTGAAAAATAACAAACTTAAAAAAGTAAAAAAAAATGAACAGCCGCCTGAAGAAGCAGAATGGGATTTCTGCGAAATATCACACGAAAAACCAGATCGCTGGAGAATGCCGTATAAAGAACACAAATGATTCTCCCCAGCGAAGAAACCTCAAAAGTAATATATATATATATATATATATATATATATATATATATATATATATATATATATATATATATTAGCTGTGCCCGCGACTACGTCCACGAGGATAGTTACTTAGGGCAGCATTTTTGGTTATATCGTCGATACAAATGGAAACTATCGAATGTGAAAATCACCACTTTTCAGAGCGAAAAAAAACTTTTATTCATTATTTTGCTTTTGGACAGTCAAATAGTCGGCAGATTCGACCTCTTGATAGTGGCTACTCTCCTCTTTCATTGAGTGAACTTAAATTCGAGAGTTTGCCGTACATCAGTCCAACAGCAATCAGTAAACATTTAAAATAAAAAATGCGTTTTTTCACATTCGATGCTTTGCATTTGTATCGACGATATCTTTTGGTTCATTTTGGATTATAAACACCGTCGTATAGGTATTTAAATAAAAATCTACTTTACCGTAATGCTTCTCTATACACGATATTAGACGTACGAGGGGTGATCAAAAAGTTCCAGGACTGTTTAGATTGCGCGGCAAAGGAGTGTCATAGAGCAGTGCGGTTGGCAGCATTGTTTATCGTGACTCTTCCTGAACTCAGCTGTTTATTCAGATTGTTGATAACCTTCTTCATTGTAAAGTTACTGCTGTGTTCGTAAAAAAAGTTTTTTGTGTTCGGCGATTTCTTGAAATGAATGAAAAGGAAGAGCAACGCGTTTGCGTAAAGTTTTGTGTGAAGTTGGGTAAAACGTTTACTGAAACTTTTCAAATGTTGCAAGTGGCTTTCGGTGATGAATGTCTGAGTCGGTCAAGGTGTCATGAGTGGTACAAAAGGTTCAAGGAAGGCCGGACATCGTGTGAAGATGATTCTCGTTCAGGGCGCCCATCAACTTCGACTGATGACGATCATGTTGCAAGATTGAACAGTCTCGTGCGTTCTAATCGTCGACTAACCATTCGTGAGATGGCTGAAGAATTGAACATTTCATTTGGTTCGTGTCAACAAATTTTAACAGAAAATTTGCGGAGTTGTGGCGGAGCGGTGAGTGGTTCCTGCATCATGACAATGCGCCTGTTCATTCCGCACTGCTCATTCGCGACTACTGCACCAAAAATGGAATGACGATCATTCCCCAGCCTCCATATTCTCCTGACCTTGCCCCTGCAGACTTTTTCTTGTTTCCAAAACTCAAGAGACCCATGAAGGGAAAGAGATTTGAGTCCGTAGATGACATTCAAGAAAAATCGCTGGAGCAGCTAAACACCATTTCACAAGATGATTTCTCAAAGTCCTTCACGCAGTGGAAACATCGTTGGGAAAAATGTATAGCTTCCCAAGGAGAGTACTTTGAAGGGGACGACGTCCAATAGCCTGTAGATTTTTTAAATAAATTAATAAAAAATCAGTCCTGGAACTTTTTGATCACCCCACGTATAACTATCAGGGATCAAGCATACTGGCTGCTAGGTTTGCTAAAACGTAACAGTGCCACTAAGCTGACCACTTAGGGATTGTTAACCCCTTTGTGAATAGAGTATTTGACGGACAACAGGCATACAGGAAAATAAATAAAAATTTTAGAAATCATTGTTTTGGCTACCATTGCTTTGAAAAAGGCCCCAAATAGTATTTGTTCCCATATATCTTCGAAGTACAGACAGCGATCCGTTTATAGTGTTTATATATATATATATGAACTGAAAGTATTTTATACTGACACGGAACATGAAATGAAATCTTTACATTTCTTGTCGACATCTATTGATTGTATCTTTGGGTTAAGCTCATTTAGAGCAAACACCGTAAACGTCATACCAAATATGTAGTCTTTACTACAAACTACTTGCTACATATCCTTGCTTGTTACTTATGATTGCTTTTTAAATATGGTAGTTTTGTAATTTCTGTAATATCCTGTAAGAATAAGAATTCTGGAGTTATAATAATAGGAAGTTGTAAAGATGGGTTGACAATGAGACTAGATAGTGAGAACAGCTGTATTAGTGTTGTGGTGATAATGTTGGCTAGACTGGGTAATTGGGGCATCAGCATGACAATAGCAGGTTCTAAGGTTGGCCGCCATACCACATTCCCGACTCTCCACTAAATTGCTTTCAGGGCTAGGCATTTAGAATCACCCCAGAAAGATGTATAATTTTTTAAAATTTACCATTTTCAAAAGAAATATTAAGTAAAAAAAGTCCGTCACGCAGGAAATGCATAATTGAGTGCATTATACAGAGGGTGGGGGTTTCAAATCACCTATAAAAATTTAAAAAAATGTATCATTGTATGTCAGGGAGAGAATATTAATAACTAAATCTGAAATTATTTACCAGAATTCTCATTGCGAAAATTAATTACGTAGGGTAAACATGAATTTAATTCAGACTGGTCCATAAAGTCAGTTAGCTTTGTTTTAATATCACTCACCTCCACAATTGTTAATTAATTTACAATTCCCTTTTCTGAGGAATTGTTATTCCTCATGTAGATATTTACTTCTTCATATTTATATGCCGTTAATCTGATATTTTATTGTACATCCCTGAGGCCAGAAATTTACAGTCTATCGAAGTAGAGTGATAAAACCAATAGATTAACTGTACAGTCCAATGAGGCCGGGACTGTGCAGGCCAGGCCTGAATTTTATGAACAATAGGGATTGGCGATAGTCGATAGTTCAGCACTATCGATAGGTCGATAGTATCGTTTAAAATATATCGATACTATCAATAGTTATTCGATAGTGACTTCCCCCTATTCCGTACGTACCTGTCCTATGAAGGATTTACTGTTATTGAATTGAATTATCTATTACTTGTAGGATTGGGTATATTATTTATAACATTACACCAAGACTAGAAGGGTTATGTAGTTGGTGCTATTCTCCAGACATTTTTTTTTTCGTGTTTAACGGCGCATCAACTATTTGGCTATTAGCGCCGGGCTATCTAAAGGTTACCACCCTTTTATAATGCCAACAGCACGTGGTCAGTCACCCATTCAGGTACTGACCACGCCCGACGGTATCTACGGGAACCGGTGCGTTCAACTTGGCTATGGCCGTTGGCTCACCAGACAATTATTTTTCTTTCCAGAATAGCAACGTGGTCAGTCACCCATTCAGGTACTGACCACGCCCGACGGTGATCTACGGGAACCGGTGCGTTCAACTTGGCTATGGCCGTTGGCTCACCAGACAATTATTTTTCTTTCCAGAATAGCAACGTGGTCAGTCACCCATTCAGGTACTGACCACGCCCGACGGTGATCTACGGGAACCGGTGCGTTCAACTTGGCTATGGCCGTTGGCTCACCAGACAATTATTTTTCTTTCCAGAATAGCAACGTGGTCAGTCACCCATTCAGGTACTGACCACGCCCGACGGTGATCTACGGGAACCGGTGCGTTCAACTTGGCTATGGCCTTTGGCTCACCAGACAATTATTTTTCTTTCCAGAATAGCAACGGGCATATAATCGAATCTGGCATTTAATCGAAATGGAGATAATCGAATCTGCTTTGCATGTCCTCAACTTTGTATCATCATATTTTTTTGCTTTGCACATGCACGAGAATGCTGCTTCTCTTTTCAGTCGTAGCTAGTTTTTGAATTTCGGCTGTAAATGTAGAAACAGCCAATAAAGTGGAATCAGAAGTGTCTGTACTAGTACTTTGTCTCTGCAAACTACAACGAGCGTTTTTAATGAAAGCTAAATCATTTTGTTGCCACATGTGTGCATTTTTAGCATTGCAATTGTTTAAAAATGCCTTGTTCTTCCACCGAGTGTCCAACAGAGTTGCCAAACTAGGAATGGTTCTAGTTTCTTAAGGAAACAACCGGGAGGATACAATGGCTACCAACCGGGAGGATACACTGGCTACCAACCGGGAAAATACACTGGCTACCTACCGGGAGGATACACTGGCTACCAACCGGGAGGATACACTGGTTACCAACGAATCAAGGAATATCTTACCAGTATCGGTCCGAGCCACCGCACGTGTATGTATGTGTAATATCACACCCCTCCAGATGCTGAGAACTTCAAATATAGAAAATGTCCGCCACGCAGGAGCTGCATAACTAAACACTTTCCTCAGAATTTGGGTAGTGTAGACTGCTTTCCAGAACAATTTGCTTAAAATATCCTACATAAATAAAATAAAAACATGAATAGTTCTCTTTTAAATTTGTAATCAGTAACTGATCAATTATTAATTTCCTTCCAGAGTTATGTTTACACATGGTACCTATTACACTACGTAATAAATACAAAAAAAAACTCATATTATCGTATTTTGATCTAACGCAGGAACAGGATACAGTCACTCTAGTGGTAGAAAGCGCTCCTTGCGGGAGCTTTGTGAACCTACGTCTGGCGGGCTTTTCTATTGAAATATATTACAAATTAAACCCCCGCTTTCCGTTTGACCGATTCAGCTCATTTTTACAACACTTCTTTCTCATGAGTTACCCACGACGTATACCGCGTTTCGTTACAATACAGCAGAAATTACGACCGGTATGAGTATATTAGGAATTTGGGTCCGGAGTAAACCCCCCCCCCTTCTAATGAACCGATTTAGTTTATTTTTACAACACATATTTAGCTGTAGATTACCACTACGAATACCGAGTTTCGTCGAAATATACCTAAAATCACGGCTGGTAGTGGCGGATTGGTATTGTGGGTCCGGAGTAAGCCCCCCCTCCTAATGAACCGATTTAGTTTATTTTTACAACACATATTTACCTTTGGATTAGCACAACGAATACCGAGTTTCGTCGAAATATACCAAAAATCACGGCTGGTAGTGGCGAATTGGTATTGTGGGTCCGGAGTAAACCCTCCTTCTAATAAACCGATTTAGTTCATTTTTATATCTCACTTTTCTCTCTATATTACCACTACGAATACCAAGTTTCATTGAAATATAACAAATATTACGGCTGACATAGTCTAATTAGTGTTTTGGGTTAAAGTCTAATTAGTGTGTTGGGCTTAAAGTTGTATACATCTTTTGAGATTTCATTTTAAATTTTTCAAGAAAGGTCAAAATCTATCATTAACTCCTTCTATTACTTTCCTAATAGTACTAGGGATACGAACGGAATTGCCTACGATCAAGCAGTTCCTGCGAATCGGACTTTTTATAGCTTAATGACTAAGCACAAGGCATTAAGGTTGCCTTGGAAATTTGTCCTTTTTCCTACAATAGAGGGTCCGGTGAAAGGGGCTTTGATATTTTCCTTGATAGGATCAAGCTTTTGATGGTGTGCTTGCTTCAGAAGCTTCTTTCCTTTTCAGGATTTTCCATAATCCTCTAGTTGATTGTGTATAAGCCTCAAGAAGGAAACGAATTCAACATCCCAGTGGACAGCCTGCTCCAAGATCTAAGCTTCTAGGTTAGTTTAGTTTATGTTTTTAGACATATGTCAACCACATGGGTCATGGATGTATCAGTTTGAAGACTCCTGGGATCTTAAATATTTCCTATCGGCTTATTCATCCAATACATACATATGATATGACTATTGAGATCTCTTGCCAGGAGCTTCTAGGTTATATGAGGCCTTTCCATATTTGCCCTTGGTGTGTCTAAACCCTCTGACGCAGTACCAGTGTATAAAGTTTCTGACAGACATGCAGCAACTGCAACGTTATTTTCAAGACACATCAGGAGTTAATAAACTCATTTTTTGCCAAATCAATATTTTATTGGTTAAAATAAAGTAATTAAAGTTACTCCCAAGTAGTCTATAGGGAGTAAAAACAAGAAACAATGATCTTATCTTCGTGGACGGCGGAAGGTCAACAAATAAAATCTTCAACACTCAGTATCACCAACTTTATTTCATCCCTACATGTTTCACACCTTTATTGGTGCCTCTTCAGGGGAAAAAAATAAAAAAATAAAACTTACAGCCTACACCTGAGGAGGATAACCTTCCACCAGTACGGCCACGTCTAGAATGATCATGGTCTGAAAGAATTCAATATGGCGAAAAATAAACAGCTGATCGATAATCGATATGTCATACCTTTAAAAATGTTTAAAAATGAATTTCCAGAAGAAATATAGTCCTAACAATTAAAACCATCTTCCCACCTTCAAAATAAGAACATAATTTTACTTTTTGTCAAATAAGTTAATAAAAATAGTATTTAAATGTAGTATTTCCGTTTTTTTATTTACCACTTTTTTCCTATTTTTTATGATATGGATATTTTCCTTTATTCTTCTTTTCAATCTATTTCTTTTTTACCTAATGTGCTAATATTTTCAAAATCAAAACTATGTTTATATTTTATAGCATGATAAGCCATGAGGAAAAGGGATGACGATGAACAAATAGCACGGAAATGCATAAAATTAGAAAATATATCTACTACTGAAAGTCCAAATTTGAATGGTGGATATAGTTTAAAAAGAAAAAGAGAATCAAGTGGTGGATCGGAGGAAATAACTAATTACATAAAAAGAACTAAAATAAAGCAAGCAAAAATTGATGATTTTTTCAGCAAGGGAATTCGAACGGAGAAGGACAAAGATATATTGAGAGAAAGCACAACGCCATATAATAATCATATTTATGAACAATTAGGCAGAAAAAGATGTAAGGTTTTAAAAGATCAGGATACAGAACCATGCCGTTATTTTGGCTTCAATTATAACCCAATAATTTCCAACAAAATAAGACATATATGTAAAGATATAGGCAGGATATCTTGGAAATATGACAACAGAATAAAAAATAGCTTTAGTCATATTAAAGATAAATTAAAATTAAAAGAAACTAAATAGAATATCTACAAAATTAACTGCAATAGTTGCAATAAATCATATATAGGGGAATCGGAACAGTTACTTAGAAAACGAATTAAGCAGCATGCGCAAAGTATTGATAAAGGAGAGAATAAAACAGCGTTGGCTTATCATGCTATAAAATATAAACATAGTTTTGACTTTGAAAATATTAGCACATTAGGTAAAGAAAGAAATAGATTGAAAAGAAGAATAAAGGAAAATATCCATATCATAAAAAATAGGAAAAAAGTGGTAAATAAAAAAACGGAAATACTACATTTAAATACTATCTTTATTAACTTATTTGACAAAAAGTAAAAGTATGTTTTTATGTTGAAGGTGGGAAGATGGTTTTAATTGTTAGGACTATATTTCTTCTGGAAATTCATTTTTAAACATTTTTAAAGGTATGACATATCGATTATCGATCAGCTGTTTATTTTTCGCCATATTGAATTCTTTCAGACCATGATCATTCTAGACGTGGCCGTACTGGTGGAAGGTTATCCTCCTCAGGTGTAGGCTGTAAGTTTTATTTTTGTATTTTTTTCCCCCTGAAGAGGCACCAATAAAGGTGTGAAACATGTAGGGATGAAATAAAGTTGGTGATACTGAGTGTTGAAGATTTTATTTGTTGACCTTCCGCCGTCCACGAAGATAAGAATATTGAGAATAGGGTCAGTTGAAGAATAATTAAGAAACAATGATTCATTTGGGAAAAGGACATAGAATCTGAGAAATAACAACTAGGAACTACGACTCTATGAATAAGTCTTATGAACTAGAAGGAAGAACACAAAATATAAAGAAAACATTTCAAGTACAATATGGTATCACAGAATTCACTTTTCGGAATCCAGGGAGTTCATGCAGACTTTTCGAGAACATCCGAGGCAGATTGGGTTTTTGAATTTGTTAGATTTATAAACCATTCTGACATTCTCAAATGAACAAGATGTTTTTTAGTACACATACCACAAGGGGGTGTCGGATACGACACCTAGTATAGAAAATCAGTTCATTTTCCAAATAACTATGTTAATTGGGTAGAAATAAATACAAGTTTAATAAAAGAAAGGTTTATTATAAATATATTTATAATTAATTTTAAAAAAATTGTAAAATTTTCACGAAATAAAACACAATATTTTTTTTTAATTTTCTTGTAACAGGACGGACATATTACTGTTTTATGTTCACCACGAATACTTTTGTTGCACTGAAAACATGTTTGGTTTCCCCTTACTGTTCTTTGAGTGTTTTGGGAATGAGAAAATGTTTCAAACTTTCATTCATGTAAGGTGTAACAAAAGAGAAAGCAAGTATTCAAAAAGACTTTGGTTTCACTACACGTTTCGTCACTTCGAACTTCTTCATCACTTCCTTCAGCCTCTTACCGGGCCAGTTCTTGACGAATTTCTTCATCTGTAACCGACAGACGATAACTTAATGAGGAAAAAGCTAAATAATTATGGAATAACTCCTTGAGCTCTACATACACGATGAAAAAATTGTCACGTATACCACAAGGCGGTGTCGTATCCGACAATGAAACTCAGTTTTCCAACAGATATACGAAAATTACGAGGAAGAATAAAGGCTTTCCTTTCTTGTTTGTTGCCTAGAGGACTACTGATAGATAGGGTAATTCAAGGTTACAACCCTTAACCCTTTCGTTGCTCTGAACGAGTTAACTCGTGTTCGACTTGCAGTACCCCAGACGCTCCACACGAGTTAACTCGTGTTCCACTGTCAGTGCCCCTGACGCTCCACACGAGTTAACTCGTGTTCCACTGTCAGTGCCCCTGACGCTCCACACTAGTTAACTCGTGCTCCCGTTAGCCCCGTATGTTGCTTCTCCGGCCCAGTGCTATTAACTCTTATAAAATCAGTGGGACCTTATCAGATCTTCTTCGTATATAAATTTAAATTAAACATTATGCAAGTCTATTATTATCTATTAAAAATATTGTAAAGTCCTACAATCTACATTGTTATAGAAATTGTTGGAGGTTGAAGCTGGCGCGCCTCGCCGCCTATTTGTAGGGTGATACTCAAATTCGTCTCTCTAACCATATTGTTGCTGTTTGTATCGTTCAGTCAAAATTTGGATCATGTTTAGTTCGGTCGGTATAAATATCCTCCTTCATTATTATATACTATACACGATATCATTCTAGTAATTATATCATCATTTCTTGTCTGAGTCATTTTCTTTTCCATGATAGAAAATGTATTTTAGTTCAGTATAATCTTACGAATGTAAAAGATGTATGAAATTACAAGTTAATAATTCCAAATATATAACAAGAGGATGCTGAGAGAGGCGAAAGAGTTGAACGGTAGCGAGATAGAGACAAGGAGATATTGGCGAGCGTACGGGGGAAGCTAGACGCATACGCATGGAGCGTACTGGGCGCTGCAAGTCGTTTCATTCGTCAGCAACGAAAGGGTTAAACTATGCGCAGATAATCACCGTAAAAGAAAGAAAACGGAAAGTGTCGTATTCGACAACTACTTGTTGAAGGAGGGTTAAAGCGGATGCGAGATCGCGCTGCTCGTAAGCGATAAACTAAACTGAGGTGGCCTGAGTTTTCACTGCCTTTTTTACTACGGACTAGTTTGTAGCTATATTGAGTACAATGCAAATACATAGGCTATTACAGGACATGTGATTTAGCTGAAAGTGTGTCATTAATAATTCCTAACTCCATTAAAAATATTTTGGTGATTTATATGTTGTTTTTTTTTTTTTGTTTTTTTTTGTCGTTTTTCTGTCATTATCCGGATTAACCGGATAAGGCGAAGTCAATCGATGAAAACTTCGAAGTTGTTAGTTTTCTTCATTTTAAAGGCTTTTTGTTTCTAATTACCTAACGTTTTAATTGCCTGGTGTTGTTTTAAATTAAATTTAACTGTAAAATGATGTAAAATTATATGAAAATAAGAAACGTGTTGGTTATAGTGTTTCCAAGGGCGAAGGTTGATATAGAGTATGGAGTAATTTCAGTTTCATGTTTGGGCGCCTCAAATATTTCTTCTCTTTGACATTTCTTTTAGCACGGTTCCTCCCTACCTCCATAGGGAGAACCCGCTTATGAGGTTGACCTCACGTCGCAATCTGGAAGTGCGACTAGAAATGTTCTCGTTTCAGACCCCATAGATCACGAAAATATAAGTGGTTCAAATTTGTATATATATATATATATATATATATATATATATATATATATATATATATGCTTGTCTGTTCGCTCTCTGGCAAGCTCAAAAATGGTTAAGGCGATATTTTGTAAGTCATTATTTTTTTGTGAGTCGCGGGATTCAATTGAAATATTTTCAAAAACTTGGAAATTCATCTCAACTAAGTTGTGTAAATTTTAGTTAAGATTGGAGTTAAGGAAGTATGCGAAAAAAAAAATTTCATTAATAGACATAAAAATTGTTCGGATCTTCGTACATTTTTCGTAAATATCTCAAAAACGGTCGGTAAATCGTGGTAAGTGGAAGGTGAACATTCGAATGCTTGCTAAATTCTCTAAAAAAAAAGGTTCTGAAGCAATATTCGATGGGGCAATGTAAATCAGAGATATAAACGCTTAAAACTTAAAAAGTAATTGTTTTGTTCTTTTGAGCCTGTTTTTGTCTTTGTTTAACTCACTTTTTAATTGGTTGTTTTTGCTTTAAATTGCATTTATCAGTAAAACTAGTATTTTAGTAAAAAAAAACAAAACAAGAAACTATAAAAGGTATTGGTAATAAGTTTGGAGTGGCTGTGGTAATCAAGATGGCTGTGGCTAATCATGATGGCGTATCCATAGGTTTGTTTTGAATTCTCCTATCTATATAACCTTCCTCCTGCTCCAACTGAAGTTATCGTTATTTCTTATTTTATAAAAAGATTTAACCCACGAGAGAATGGAATTTTATTTGCCATGAAGCACATATTTACAGTTGATTATAACAGTAAAATGAATTTGCTAGTAAAACAAGAAACTTAAAATGACAACGAATTTCTGGTTGTTTGGAATAGAGCCTTCTGAGCAGTAGTCGAAGAGTGAGTACGTTTTCAGTACATAATTGTATTGACTTATTCAGCCTTCTTCAAGAATGAGGATTAAGAATTATCCGCTTCTGTTTAAGTTGGCTACTGTCAGTTTACTGTGACTTGTGATTCCTAATCCATTCCATTTCTTCGAGATGTACGGAACCGTGCTAAGATGACGGAGTTCCTGCGAGTCGGAAATTTTTATTCCTTGTTTATATTTTTAACAAAATATCAAAACCTACGTAAAATGCATCTATTCCTTTACTAATGGCACTTGGCATATGAACGGAAACGCGCTAAGATTACGCAGTTCCTGCGAGATGAATTTTTTTTTTTTAAATAAATTATTGATAAGAAAGGGTCAAAGTCTTATAATATCTCAATCATGTTGTACCTCTCTTTGAGCCTTGCTAAAATATCAGTCGTCTTCGTCAATCTGGATGCTTCTAATACACATCTGGCCTCGAGCAACTATCAATTCAAACAGAATATACTTTTAGGTAAAAATATCTCAAACCGCACAGCACTTTCACAGCGCAGCTTGCTCCATAACAATTTATGATTCGTGAAAGTTATTACTTCTTCCTCAAAAAAAAAAAAAAAAAAAAAAAAAAAAAAAAAAAAAAAAAAAAAAAAAAAAAAATCTGTTTGCGATGTTCTAAGCTTGGAGCGGTTGGAATTGGAATGTCCAATGTTCAGAAGTATTTGTTGACAAGGCTGAGCTTGGCTGAGACCCTTATCAAGCTGAGGATCGGGATTCCTGAGCAGGCTGCACAGGACAACACCAGCATACTCAGGAGCTGTTCGGTATGCACAGGACATCAGGGAGAGTGCCCTACATTCCAGACAATCTCTCGTCAGTATATTCTAAAGCAAACTCCACCACCTGGAAAGATGGGATTTACCAAAGGGAAAAACTTAATTCTATATTCTGCATGTAATATTTTTAGAGCCAAAAATAGAATCTCACCAAATATATACATTCTAGATGAAAACGTTATTAGATTAAGGGGTAATAACCTTGCGCGAGCAAAATTAAGGCCATTTTCTTGAAATTATAAATAACAAATAAATCAATATTTTTCAATTTTTTATATCAAACGTTTTATCAGGGATGTTAAAATATTCAATAAAATAAGTTTCAATTCTTCAAAAAAAATATAAAGGTGGCGCTATGTCTGACGAACGGAAACCCTCTTTCTTCACGGGCGACAGTCGGCAGGCGGCAATTTTTAATCTAGAACGAAAAACCAAAATTATTTCGAAAGAAGAAGGTTAAATCTTGTAAAGTACTTACGAGTTTTGAGAAATATTAATTTTTTCGAAAATGGCGAACAATTATTCATTTTCCATTACAAAAATCGGTCATAAAATCGTTATAATTCAATAAATCAAAAAAAATCTTGCGTACATTAGAAGCCAGAGTATCGCCCGATTTAAAAAAAAAAATAGTTTTGAGAAAATTACAGAAGTTTAGTGCTTAATAACTTCTTTCCTTGTTGAAAGCGAACTTTTTTTTTAACGGATTCGTGTTTAGTGCATCAAAATACATTATTGTACAAAATTTGAAAGAAATCGGTTTTGAGGACGCTAAACTTCAGTTTTACCTGAAGTTATATGCGGTGCACGCAGTTAACGTGTTTATTTCCGGATACACATAAAAAAAGGTAAAAAAAAAATAGCACTAAAATCTCTTCACACTTCCGGATATACTCCTGCACACAGTAAGTGCCGGAAGCGAGCCCTTAGAGATCCGGAAGTGAACACGGGTGGATCTAAACTGACTGGAAGTGGGCCAGGGTAACCCAGGTGTGAGAAAATGTTAGCTTGAGTAAAACGGAAGTGGACCAGGAGTGGGCAGGAATGCCATTGGATGTTGCCCAGAGTTGACCGGAAGTGGACCAGAGTAGATCATACGTAGTTTTAGTTTGGGGTGTACTGGAAATGGCCAGAGTTGAGCGGAAGTAGTCGGGGTCGACTAGAATAGGACCGGAGGAGGATCAATTGTGGACCGGAATTGTACTTTGGATTGGTATTTTTGTAAAAATTCCGCGGTATTTTTTTATCAAAATACTTTTTGATTTACAAAACAATCAAAATTAATTTAATTGCAATTAAATGTTTAATTGCAATTAAAATGGTTAATCGTATGACGAAACAATTAAAGTTAATTGTTTGGTCATACGATTGAAAATTAATTGATTGATGCCCAACTCTGACCGTAGCCAGTGCCTCACTGCTGCTAAACCTCTGTCGCTCTCTCGTTCTCATCGCTCATCGCACGTATCGTACCAAGGCCTTAGTTTACGAATAAATCGACCGTATTATAAAGCGATTAAGGAATGATGGACGTTAAGGCATATGCTAATAAAGAAAATTGACTGCACCATAAAGAAGATGAAAGGGGGAAAAAATAATACAAGCAAGACTAGGAATCGGCCACAACCCTGTCGTAATTATCTTAACCCTCATCTATAAACGTTGGATCGTATCCGACCCACAACGTGGAAAGCTTCACATATCTCCTTATACCCGCACTGGAATGTCAAAGGGCTTCAGGTACCCTCTGAGTCAATCCCGCTAAAGCCACGGACCACGTTTACGTCTGTCAGGTAAGAACTATATTTTTTTAATCATCTCTCAGAGTAAATTTTTCCCGAACCCGGATCGGATACGACCCAACGTTTATGTTTATGTACTTGAATAGAGATGCTATTGTTCCAGGTTTTCATTAAAAAATCACGGCTTCTGGAGAAAACAAAATCACCCATAACCATGGAAGAAGTTATAGCCGAATTCAGGTGACAAGAGAAGCAATCTGATGCGGAATTAGGTGACCAAATTGATGAAATAGGTTCAGAGTCTGACGAGTCGAGGAACTCTCAAATCAAGATGATCAAGAATATCAAGATATAGAAGTTTATTTTTTCAATTCGACCATGTGTGAACATAATCTGTCCCTGTGTGCAACAGTGCCTGTGATTATTTTCCAAAACAGAAATGTGATATAATCTGTTCCTCAAGTTTTATTGTGATATTAAATTAATTATTGCGTGTACACACACACACACACACACACACACACACACACACACACACACACACACATATATATATATATATACATATATATATACACACATATAGTTGTTATTACTAATTTTTTAACGTTTCCTAAACAATTTACTGTGTTTTCTTATTTTTTTTTTTTAGAATTAACTTTACTTTCCTGAACTCAAATGCTTGTTTTCCTTTATGAATTGTCTTTTACGTTTTAATTGTTTATTTTATTCACCTAATATTTGTAAATAAATGCGTAAATCCCAATAACTTATTGTATTTCAGGCCCAAAAATGGCTCTGGGTCGGATACGACTCGACGTTTATGTTTGTGTGTCAACTTTAAACGTTTATAGAGGAGGGTTAGGATAAAACATTGTATAGTTTTTCCATATGTTCACCATTTTGATAATTTTACAATCACTTTAAAATTGGGGTGGAACATTTTATTCTTAATATATGATGAAAAACCATAAAATATTAACCGGTAAATATTAATTTAATTGTATCAAAATAATGAAAACAAAATTATTTCAATATATTATAAATAATAACCACAGCAACATATGTATATATATGGAGAGAGAAAGAGGGGGGGAGAGAGGTGGGGGAGGGGGGTTGAAATAAAGCTCCCCGATATACAGCAGAAGGTCCAATATCAAGGTTATTTGGCAGGGAAATCAATTTTCCGCTATCTGTCTTCCCACGGGATGGAGTCCGTTCTCTGAGTAAAAGATATGTGGCGAAATAAACAGATTCCTTTGTAACTCGATATCCTTGTTTTTTCTTCTACCACTAGCGCTCCACAGGATCAGCTGGGGAATCAATGATGCCTCATAAAACAATAATAAAAAATATTCGTAAAATAACCTTATGGTTTTTATTAAAAGAATTTATTTGGTTGGTTTTCCATTTTTAGCACACTCCGGAGGTACCGATAAGAAAAGTCCACACACACACACACACATATATATACATTTCCTCTTGTCTTATTTTCTTTATTACTTTTTTTTTTATTACAATCAGACTGCGACATTAATGGACCTTGATTCTGCTATCCATATGAGTTTATCGTTACAGTCACGGAACTCATAATTAATAAAATAAAATAAAAATAAATATATATATATATATATATATATATATATATATATATATATATATATATATATTATTTATTCTTATAGATGACCCAAAATATCAAAATTCTTTTTTATCCTAGTAGGCATGGGGTCATTAAAGCAGTCTTCCTTTATTACACCACTTTATTTATTGGGCCCGACATGTTTCGTGCATCTTTTCTTCGCACCTCTTCAGGGGCACTTCTTGCAAGGAAGTCCTCCCGTTACCAAGTACTCCCTCTGGAGTCCGACTTAATACTATTAAGCCGGAGTATTAAGCCGGACTCCAGAGGGAGTACTAAAGTGGTGTAATAAAGGAAGACTGCTTTAATAACCCCATGCCTCCTAGGATAAAAAAGAATTTTGATATTTTGGGTCATCTATAAGAATAAATAATATATATATATATATATATGTGTGTGAGTGTGTGTGTGTGTGTGTGTGTGTGTTTGTGTGTGTATGTGTGTGTGTGTGTGTGTGTGTGTGTGTGTGTGGACTTTTCTTATCGGTACCTCCGGAGTGTGCTAAAAATGGAAAACCAACCAAATAAATTCTTTTAATAAAAACCATAAGGTTATTTTACGAATATTTTTTATTATTGTTTTATGAGGCATCATTGATTCCCCAGCTGATCCTGTGGAGCGCTAGTGGTAGAAGAAAAAACAAGGATATCGAGTTACAAAGGAATCTGTTTATTTCGCCACATATCTTATACTCAGAGAACGGACTCCATCCCGTAGGAAGACAGATAGCGGAAAATTGATTTCCCTGCCAAATAACCTTGATATTGGACCTTCTGCTGTATATCGGGGAGCTTTATTTCAACCCCCCTCCCCTCCTCTCTCCCCCCTCTTTCTCTCTCCCTCTCACTCTCTCTCACTCTCTCTTAACCTCATTTCTCGATTCCAGCCAATAATTGGTTTTAGTTCTCAGTATGTTTTATTAGAGTCTTGTAAATTGGACGGGTACTGCAGATTCACTGAAAGGTTGCGGTCACTAAAGAGTCCAAGATCATTACATTGTAGGCTTCTCGATGTGGTAGAGTATTGTGAAGCGTTATGTATTGTCTTGGTATTAATTACAGATAACTTCAATTTATCGGCCTGAATTAGAGATAATTGGAACTATATGATTGAATTGAGTCCATACTATCCGATAGTTAGTTAACTGCTAATTATGTTAGTTTGCTGCTTATTGTGATAGTTTGCTTGTTATCGAGTTTAACAGCTCGTTATCCGGTTAGTTGCTACGGGTCTTCCTCGACAATGCTTGTACGGCTGAATGAGTTTAATTGGTTAGCTGAACCTGCAGATGTATTGGAATTAATGAAACTATAATCCATAGGTTTACTTTCAATAGAAAACCCTCATTTAGTCTCTACAAAAGAACTGGATGGAGGGGAGCTAGGCCTTCTCCCACTTGGATAGGGTGCAGCGCGTGCACACTATCTTGTTCTTTTGATTGCGGGCGGACATAGCCTTCTTCCTTACAAGCCCCTTGCTTGTAAGGAAGCACAGAGAAATATCTGTTTCATTCATGATCCACAGAGTAAACGTGGGCTGCGCCTCCCGACCCTTGGGTGACCCTCCCGACCCTTTACTGAGCCTCCCGACTCTGAGCTGAGCCTCCAACCCTTCGCTGAGCCTCCCGACCCTTCGCTGAGCATCTCGACCCTTCGCTGAGCCTCCCGACCCTTCGGTGACCCTCCCGACCCTTCACTGAGCCTCCCGACTCTGAAATGAGACTCCCGACCCTTCTCTGAGCCTCCCGAGCCTTCTCAGAGCAACCCGACCCTTCGCTGAGCCTCCCGACCCTTAGGAGGTTGTTCGCTGACGGGGGTTGGTGTTATAACCGACTCACTCGTCTAGGGACGTTCCGATTCTACTAAATACGAGTAGGGACCTGATACTTTTGATTCGACAGCAATTACTAATAGCATCGAATGAATCTTGCGATACTTACTCGGTATCGAAACTAAAGTACTTGCTATCGAATCTAATCAGGGTGACCTTACACCTTAGTAGCCCAAGTGATTCAGAAGGTGATGCCTCATCTACTCCACTATTCGAATATGATATTTGGAAACATAATAAGGAGTTAGCACTAGGACACAAGAAGTAAAACAAATCGCATGAGGGCGATGAAGTTTCTCTATATTTATCAAATCCAGAAGTTTCCCTTAAAAGCAACCCATTTGCGGAATGGAATGATATAAAATTTGCATTTCCTTGTCTGTACAAATATGCACAACAATATTTAATTTTAGTCTCAACGTCGGTCCAAGCGAGTGCTTTTTTTTTTCCAAAGCCAGAGCAACAATGTCGCGAACAAGGAACAGATTATCTCCAAAATAGAGTAGTTAGTGTTTTGGGGCAATCTTGATGCTAAAGAGTTTTTTTTTTTTTTTTGTTTTGTTTAATATACTTAGTAATAAAAGATAATTTTTGTTAATTAAATACAAATTAGTAAATTAATTAATTTACTTTTAATCGTTGCCCTCACAATTTTATTGTCCTTTAACATTTGCTTAAATGTAAACCTGTGCTAAAAGTTCAAGACCATAAGTTTTGGCCATTGGGCCTTTTTTTCCTATCGGTCCTTCATGACATGTATTCAAGAACAAAAGAATTATAAAAAAATACTACATGTATTGTATAATTGTCAAATAAAGATATATAGTAGATAAAAAGAAAACATTTCCTACGTAAGTTTCATTAAAAAAATCTAATTGTATCGATCTGAGTAAGTATTGATACATTAGGAGTACTTCATGTATCACTACTTATATATACATTAGGAGTACTACGCTAATGGCCAAGATTTGTCGATGCGCCGTAAAAAAAAAAAAAAAAAAAAAAAAAAAAAAAAAAAAAAAAAAAAAAATTAGGAGTACTTATATGAGTAGTATCGAGTACTAATCATATGAGTAGGTATCGGTACTTTGATGGTATCGGAACATCCCTAGACACGTCAGGTAGCGCAATAGGCCTTTTTTGCCTTCGTGGTTATCCTGGTTTGCATCACCAGACACCTGTTATTTAAATATGAATCTAAATCTAGTAAATAGAATAGTTACCTTAATGAGGAAGTGGAATAACAGTTTAATCCTAAATATCCTAGTTCAATAATCGTTTTAGCATAATATGACAATGAGTGTACATATATATATATATATATATATATATATGTTGTAAAACATTTAAAATGTAATGGGGTTTTAAAGTATTTCAGACCCCCCAAAATGCGACAATCAATTATTAAATTTTCATAATTCTCATATTTCCGTTTTATTATGAATGAACCTTGGACAGTTATTCATGAAAATTCAAATATGGCCTACGCACAGGAAATGTGTTGCTTTTTACAATGGTGAATTAAAAACTTCTCTAGATTATATGAGGAGCTTGGTATCAAAGTTGGACAACTCCATTTTTTTCAGTTTTGAGATTTTAGTCGATTCTTAATTGGATTTTTATGCTGCACTTGGTTTTACAAGTTTTCTGCATTAACCCTCCAATGCCCATGACTATTCTATATTTTTTCTATTTTTTTTTTATTTTTTTTTGCTTAAAAGGGTTAATATGAAGTCAATTGAAGTAACTTTTAAGACATTTTTATTATAAAACTGTTAATATGTAAAATAACATAAGGTCCCCTAGAGGGGACCTTGGGCACTGGGTTTACAAGTATCAAAATCTGGTGTCTTTTAAAAATTCACTATATTTTATGAACAAATCTTTATTTTACTGCAAGTAAATAATAATAAAATGCATAAGTACACGATTAGTTGCCTATGATAGATATTAGTTTTAGAAAAAAGTATTTATTCTGTGAAAATGGAAATAACAGTGCGAATAAAGCCCTATATTGCAGCACTCACTCACGAGTCTTGACTGTTTTTGACTATTCTTATAGTGAGATTTTCTTGAATAGTTTCGGTGTAGCCAGTGTTTGGTATATTTTATTCTTGAAAGAGGTCTACATTTGTAAAAACATTGTCCGCGTAAAGGCTGTAAGGCCTCAATCCTTGGGGTAACCGGGAAGAAAACTCAAGAACTACAGATCTACCATGCCGTAATTCTGGAAGGGCATTGTAGCCGCCCTAATAAGGCTCAAAAGTTGCAGGTAGGCTTGTCTAGGTTCACAAGACCAAATTTTATGACCAAACCTTAGGGGCTAACCATGGAGATGCTGCTTACAGCTATTCCATTCATAGTAGGGGACCATACTTTCATCTATAGTTCCGGGGATGATCCAACAGCATCAACATTTTGTAAAACAATTTATTTCTTACATTGAAATAACACCCCAGCTTCCCAAAACAATCCTCCAAAACAATTTTCGGGTAGTTTACAATTAGATTATCTGAAAAATAAACGAATTTTTGAATTTCGAAAAGTCTGTTTCGACTTATACTTTCAGACACTAAAGTCTTATGTCTGTCGGATTCAAAATGTTCTCAGAACATTCTTATATTTTTGGCCGTCATGTAACCTGTAAATGTAAATGTAAAAAGTAAATGAATACTTTTTTTTTTTTTCGCTGAAAGTAACATTAATTTCATGATTTCTGGAATATGAGTATGAGTTGGAGTTTTATACTTTCGTCTCCGAACATCCTTCAAAACATCCAATTGAAGATAAGTTACTGCAATTTCTGAATAATCTTTCTGTAGAATTTCCTTTCCCAGCTCTATTTGAAAATTTACATTCCTTTTTTTACCTTTAGTTACTCTAGATTTAGTGGACAATTTTTTTTTCTGACCGCGATTTCTTTGTTGACAGCGATTTTTTTTCTTCTTTATTTAGATCGTTTAAAAATTCTAATTATTATAATTGTTTTGATAAATTGGCGTTATCGCATTTTTTCGTGAAGTATTGCCAATTATTTCAAATAATATTTGAAAGTAGATATTTCATCGGCAGCAATAAACAAATCAGATTGATGTAGTCCCAGTGCCCAAGGTCCCCCAAGGAGGACCACAGAATTCAAAGAATGCTCATGAACAGAGATTTAATCAAATTCTCTCAAACTTGACTCAATTTAATAAAAAACATGTTCGGTAAATGATTTATACAGAAGGAAGTATAAAATGTAACCATTTTTTAGCCATAACAATGGTAAATGCAATGAATATTCTAACCGGTTGTTATTTCGATTGTTACAGTAACTTCAAATCCAATTATCGTTGTTATCTCTAACACTGTAATCTTATAAATCTGCAGTAATGTAAATAAATTCCTACTTTAACCATAGAAGTAGAAATCGTAGACCCCAACTTCTTGGAAAACTTTTAAACTAATGTGAAAAAGTGGTCCCCTGTAGGGGACATTGGGCTTTGCAGGGTTAAAAACAGACCGAACTTAGATAAAAAAGCCTGTATTTGTTCAGGTCAGAATTTGATCAGGTTTTGTTTAAAAAAATGACAACTCCTTGAGTAGCCAATGAGAAGCTTGCATTCATACAGTCTGCTCCCAACATGCACTGCAAATCCATCATGGCTGAGTGCCAAGAACCTCGGAGAAAATTGGGAAGAAACAGATGGTTTACATTATTTTAAAACACCCTCATGCATTAGAGCGTAGACGAAGAAAATATAAATTTATTGATAAAGAGTTCATAATTGTTTGGTTTCAAAAAAGGACAGATTAAATTTAAAATTGTTCCCTCCGGCTTCAAAAACAGACAACTTCATGACTTGGATTCAAACATGGACAACTCCACTATTTGAAGTGTAATTACGGCCGTAATACTCATATTATTTTGTAATGCGTTTGTAAAAATGTTTCTGGGGCATATAAAAATGACATAAAAAAATCACCATGATACTGACATCAATATAGTAGATATGGTTTTTTGCCTCTCCTGTAAAAAAAAGCAAAATTGGAGTTGTCCAACTTTGATACCAGGCTCCTCATATATCCTTGTGATAAGAAAAACTTATTTAATAATAACTTGAACAAATCAGAAAGGAAGCAACTACTGTAACATGAGTATCGGAGCTGTGTTTAAGATGCGTATACCTGTCATGTTGATATTTTATGTCAGGTAATGACACCACTAATCTCATCTTCCATGATAGAGCTATGCACGACAGTAGCCGACGCACAGTGGTCAAAACTCTAACGCTACCTGGACAAAACTGAAAAACCAAGTATTATTTATCTGGCTATGATGGAGGAAACTTTTGATGATAATGTAATCAACACCTGTGATAACGTAATAAGGGTAAAAAAAAAAAAAAAAAAAAAAAAAAAAAAAAAAAAAAAAAAAATCCGGAAATGGCCTTTTGTCCAGCTAGTTGATGACTTTATACCACTGCGTGACGTAACTAACGAATTTTAGCGCGTTAACAATTTAGGTTGAAGCACTCCAGTCCAGGCAACGAATGCTTGAAAACAGCTATAGGTGGAAATTTTTGGAACAGAATTTTTGACTTCATAACTTTGTTTTGACTAGTTAGGAGGTCAACATATCAAATGTCCTCACCCGCAGCCTTTGTGCCTGGGGGGAGAGGGGGTTTAGAAAGTCCCATTTTTCGGGGTTTCACTTATATCTCGGAAACCCTGCGTCCTAGCGACATGACCATTCTATAACAAATGAAAGCTTATCGAATTTCCTACAAGTTCTATTTAATGAAGTTTTTCGATATATCTTTAGTTTTCGAAATATCCGCTCTTCAATGTCTGTCGTTTTGGGAAAAAACACACTTTTTTCTATTCTCGACCGGATATCTCTTCAACGATGAACCCAAAAAATAAATTTCGGCTATAGGGTTGTAGAACATTCCATTCGCTTCAATAATATATATATACCTATATAATTTTACTATTTTATGTATTTTCCTTCAAATGTGAAAGTGGTTATAGTGTTCACCGTGATATCTGCCGACAACTGTCGACCAATGACCTTTCAATTTATCACCATTTCCAGTCAATGTATTGTCCAAAATATACTCCATTATGTAAATATAGTGAGTACTGGACGTATAAATAGCACAAAAGATATAATATTGGGGCCACAGACCAGTTCTTCACACTCAATTAGATAAGATCTTGCCCAATATATTGGCAATGGTTTGACCATGTGAGTGCTTATATATCTTTTGAAAGAAAACACATAGTAAAGTAATATATATTATTGAAGCGAATAGAATTTTCTACAACCCTATAGCCGACATTTATTTTTTGGGTTCATCGTTGAAGAGATATCCGGTCGAGAATAGTGAAATGTGTGTTTTTCCCAAAATGACAGACTTTCAAGAGCGGATATTTCGAAAACTAAAGGTATCTCGAAAAACATCATTGAATAGAGCTTGTAGGAAATGTAATAAGCTTTCATTTGTTGTAGAATGGCCATGTCGCTAGGACGCAGGGTTTCCGAGATATAAGTGAAAACCCCAAAAAATGGGACCTGCTGGTTCTGCTGGTTAACGATGTTGACCTTTCAAATTAGACGAAAGATTTTTGTTCCAAATTTCACCCAAATCGGATCATTATTCACTGAGATAGAGCGCGAACAGACAATATATATATATATATATATATATATATATATATATATATATATATGTATACACAAATTTGAACCACTACGTAAAATTTTCTAGTCGCACTTCCGGAGATTGCGTCATGAAGCCAACCTTATAAGCGGGGTTCCTCCCTATGGAGGGAGGGAAGAATCGCGCTAAAATCTATAGTGTTTACTCGGGATTTGAACTCAGGTCCTCCACCACATTAGTCCAGTGCTCTACCACTTAGCTACCTCGCCCTCTAATTAAAATAATACTAGTACAGTAGAAACTTGATTATCCGGACGACAGGAGGATTTCGCAAATGGCGAAACTCATACGAGAAAGTGACGAACAAGATGTAATTGAGTGGCTAAATTCTGATTTAAATCCAAGAAATGGAAGGCAAAAAAGAAACAAAAATAATCGACTTTTTAAACCTTCCTAACTGTTTTAATTTACTTTCTGTACTTAACTGTGAAAATAGATTATTACATTTACATACATAAAAATATTATTAAATATTATATTGCTTTAAATTTTCAATAAAGAGTTCATAGTTTTTGAAACTTTTTTAATATTCCATTATCCGGATTTTCGATTATCCGGGCTGACCCTGGTCCCAATTAGTCCGGATAATCAAGTTTCTACTGTACATATTTTCCTGTAGTCGATGATGATATAAATGACTTATGACATGCCGTAATTCAGGAGTTTCCTCAGATCGGGCATAGTTCCAGAAGGCTAATGCTCGCGAGATCCCCTACACCGTTCCAGATGTACTCCTCTACGTCGGCTATTGTTGCCGCTCTTAGCAACACCGCTAAATATAATACAGACCGAGGCTAAAATTAAACCTTCGCCGAGGTCTCTGGCCGAGCGGCTGGATGGATCTCGCGTCTTCACCTCATCATTCCGTCATTGGAGGGTTGTGTTGCATGAAAACTGTATTACACGCAAGACGTAGCAGTGTTCTTTATGCAACAGGTAGATGCAGTGAGGTATTTGCATCGCATCCCGCTAGAGGTAGAATATGCAACGCGAATCTCTGCATTCATATGAAAATATAACAACTCCAACTCACTCACCCGACTCTTCATTTTACTTATATCTTGGTACAATTAGTTTTATTGTTTTTCACTTTAGACTCCAATATTTTCAGGAAAGGAGTAGATGTAAGAATGTACTAGAAAAACAAATTTCAATCAACAAAATTATTACAAGTAAAGATGGAATGGTTGGGATTCGGCTAAAGAAACCTCAATATGATTTTTGTTAAAAAAATCTATATTTTGGACGTTTCGGCTACTCATTGGTAGCCTTCGTCAGCTATGGAAATGCCTGGAGGCAGAGGAAGACCAATGTTGACAGTTAAGTAACCATTGTGGAAGTGTCTAAGAAAAAAGGGAATCTACTATTTGGTCTTCCTCTTTACAAGGAACGGTTTGTAGTATGTATTCTACATCGGTAATTATTTTCTGAACAACAATACCTGGTGTAGGAGGTAAAGAAAACTTTTCTCCTAAACTAAATATGTTGTTAACCTGAGGGGGAACGTTGACCGAGGAGATTTTTTTAACCCAGTTTTCGTCACCGATGGGGCGGTGAACGTGATTCTGGCGTGTTTTATTAAATTTTTGGAAAAGATTTATTTTCAACTTCGATTTTAAACTATTAGAAATGTTTTAAATAAAATTGGATATATCATTAAACAGGTCCTGGTCAACTAACCCCCTTGAAATATTAAAGTGTGACTCTAACAATGTTTCTAAATTTTTAATTTCACAGTTTAAATTGGCTATTTCTATATTAAGTAATTTTTTCTGAAAATGAAGTTTCGCTGTTGCAAGTTGTTTTTGTACAGGGGAGTTCAGGTCGCACGGGTTGATATGGTTTGTTGAGGTTTGTATGTGTTTTGGTAAGAAGTTGTTCGACTTACATTTTAGTAGAAAAATCAAGCCCTCTTTCTTCTTGACCAGGTTCTTGGAGAACTTGCGGAGATGCGGTTAATAATGATTTTAGCCTCCTTTGGAGCACGTTGGCAGGGTCCCAGTGAATTCATCATGATGATTAGATAGTTAGCCGTCGAGGTAATAAGTAAAGATGGAATGGTTGGGATTCGGCTAAAGAAACCTCAATATGATTTTTGTTAAAAAAAATCTATATTTTGGACGTTTCGGGTACTCATTGGTAGCCTTTGTCAGCTATGGAAATGCCTGGAGGCAGAGGAAGACCAGTAGATTCCCTTTTCCAGTAGATTCCCTTTTTTCTTAGACACTTCCACAATGGTTACTTAACTGTCAACATTGGTCTTCCTCTGCCTCCAGGCATTTCCATAGCTGACGAAGGCTACCAATGAGTAGCCAAAACGTCCAAAATATAGATTTTTTTTACAAAAATCATATTGAGGTTTCTTTAGCCGAATCCCAACCATTCCATCTTTACTTATTACCTCGACGGCTAACTATCTAATCATCATGAAAAATTATTACAGAGAGAAAACAAAATTATAAGACGTTAGTTAATGAGTTGTTGTAAAATATCACAGTTCTTGTATTTCACAGTCTTTTTTATTTCCATAAGTGAAATGCTTACCTTTTTGTCTTTTTAGCACTTTCCTCCGAAGGAAAGTAGCTATTGAGGTTGGACTCATGACGGAATTTTTGAAAAATTTCTTCAAATCTTTATCGATCCTACCTAGTAGACAGCGAAAATGACCCCCGTTAAAATTTATATATATATATATATATATATATATATATATATATATATATATATATATATATATATGTGTGTGTCTGTTAACACGATAGCGGCCAGAGTTTTTGTTTTTTCGTCACGAAACTTGGTATATAGCATTCAATTAGCAAACGATTGAACGAGTTCGTTAACCACCAAAATCGGTCCACCGGAAGGCGGGTTTACCCCGAGCCCAAAACACTAATTTGACCATTTCAGCCGTAATATTTTTTATATTTCAACGAAACTTGGTATTCGTAGTAGTAATATAGAGAGAAAAGTGAGATATAAAAATGAACTAAATCGGTTCATAAGGAGGGGGGGGGGTTTACTCCGGACCGACAATACCAATTCGCCACTACCAGCCATGATTTTTGGTATATTTCGACGAAACTCGGTATTCATAGTGGCAATCTACAGGTAAATATGTGTTGTAAAAATAAACTAAATCGGTTCATTAGGAGGGGGGGGGGGGTTACTCCAGACCCACAATACCAATTCGCCACTACCAACCGTGATTTTTGGTATATTTCGACGAAACTCTTTATTCGTAGTGGTAATCTACAGGTAAATATGTGTTGTAAAAATAAACTAAATCGGTTCTTTAGGAGGGGGGGGGGTTTACTCCGGACCAAAATTACTAATATACTCATACTGGTCGTAATTTCTGCTTTATTGTAACGAAACGCGGTATACGTCGTGGGTAACTCATGAGAAAGAAGTGTTGTAAAAATGAGATGAATCGGGGGGTTTACTTTGTAATATATTTCAATAGAAAAGGCAGCCAGACATAGGTTCACAAAGGCGCCGCAAGGAGCGCTAGAGGGACTGTATCCGGTTCCTGCGTTAGATCAAAATACGATAATATGAGGTTTTTTGTGTTTATTACGTAGTGCAGTAGGTACTATGTGTAAACATAACTCTGGAAGCAAATTAATAATTTATCAGTTACTCATTACAAAATTAAAAGAGAACTATTCATGTTTTTATTTTATTTATGTAGGATATTTTAAGCAAATTGTTCTGGAAAACAGTCTACACTACCCAAATTCTGAGGAAAGTGCTTAGTTATGCAGCTCCTGCGTGACGGACTTTTTTTTTTTCGTTTGTTACTCCAATTTAGGAGAATTTACGAGTGAAAAATCTCCAAATTCCACCCAGATACATACAAATTAGTTCATACACATAACTGCAGAGTTTTGTGAATTTGTATTTATTTACTAGACTTGGCAACTCTGGCGATTCGCCTCATCCATTGTAACATATATACAGATGGTTATAAAATATTAATACAAATGCAAATTCTTACTCTATGTTGTAGAGAAGGACAATGATAAAATTATATAAACTAATTACAAAATGAACGCAATGAGCAAATCAACAACAGAAATAAAAAAAAAACAAAAAAACAGAGGCAACAAGATGTTTTGGGCAAAACATTATATTCGTATTTTCATATAAATATGCATTATTCAATTCTTTTGATGTGCGGATACATTTTGTTCATACATTAATGTGTCGTAAATATCCCAGTATAGTGTTTATGTGTACACTGTTATGTGTTAGTATTTCCTGGATGTCGTTGGGTATGTCAACATGGCTCCGTTGTCTGCATTCTGTCGATATCTGTTTTACTGAAATTGTTGTGTTGAAGTATTTGGTAACTGGTCTTTCCTTTCTGTCCATAGGGTATGACTGGGTTAGGAAAGTATGTCCTATTCTCAATCTTGTTAGCCATTTTTATTTCACATTTTGAGAGTGCACCTCAAACAGATGTGTGTTTCCGATGCAATGCATATGGTCTGGTCAAATGGCGGAACAACTTTATTTTTTGTGTGTGTGCCGGTGTTATTAATATGCTAATAACGGTCGATTTTTGTGTTATATTGCAACGACACTCGGCTCATCACCCTTAGAAAAATAATCTAAGTTGGTTTATTAAGAATGAGCGTTCACTCCGTAACAACATTATTAATTTATTTTTACCGGGCGTTATATTTGCTTCGTATCAGCCAAGCTCATGATGATATATCTAGTGCGATATGAACATATCGCACTAGTATTTCTAAAGTGACAGAAATCAAAATAAAACTCAACTAAAAATGTGTCACTCTTCCCTATGTAGGCAATGTTGGGAAAAACTGACATTAGTTTACTAAAATAACGTTAGGGATTGTCGGGGTTCAGTCATTGCTTCTTAATAAAAACCACATTTTACAAATGAAAATGGTTTTATTGTTGCCGACGTTTCGGCTTGAAATTCAAGTCTTCATCAGGGCTGTAAAAACAAGCAGGACAGAGTCTTAGTATGGGTGGAGAGCTATCCACACATGAGGATTTAGTGGCACCTGAGGAGGTGGCATAAAGGCCACGAAACATGTAGGGCGTGCCATATATATAAGTAAAGATGGAATGGTTGGGATTCGGCTAAATAAACCTCAATATGATTTTCTTTTAAAAAATCTATATTTCGGACGTTTCGGCTACTCATTGGTAGCCTTCGTCAGCTAAAATGACAAAAAAAAAAAAAGAAATTAATACAGAAACAAAAAAAAAAAAATTTATAATTATGATAGGTAACAGAACTACAGATACAATTAACTTATAAAAGAACATATCGTCTTAAATTCTTAGAATGAAAAAGTAAATAGGTACAATAATTGATTTTAATAGTAATTAGTAACATTAATTGATTTTACAAAGAAATAAGAAACTAAATACCAATGACAAATATAGTAGCTAATAGTAACATTAATTAATTTTACAAAGAAATAAGATACTACATACCAATGGAAATGCTGAGCGGCAGAGGAAGACCAAGGTTGGCAATTAAGTAACCATTGTGAAAGTGTCTAAGGAAAAAGGAATCTACTGGGGTATATGTAGCTGAAAACAGCAGGTGGTGGGAGAAAGGGCGGTAAAGATCAAAATGCATGTTTATGATATTTTATGACAGGAAAGGAGAAAAAGGAAACGTCCGAAATATAGATTTTTTAAAACAAAATCATATTGAGGTTTATTTAGCCGAATCCCAACCATTCCATCTTTACTTATCACGGCTAACTATCTAATCATCATTATATATATATATATATATATATATATATATATATATATATATATATATATATATATATATGTTTTGTTTTAAGTTACTTCGCTGGGGTTGAAATGATTGATTGGTGAGACGGCTTCTCTCTCCAGCGGTGTTCTTTCTCTCCTTTCTGGAATATTTCGTCGGGTTCATCTCCGACTTCATCAGGCTCCTTGTGTCGTCCTCGGTGGTTGTTTCCCTTGACAACCACCGAGGACAACACAAGGAGCCTGATGAAGTCGGAGATGAACCCGACGAAATATTCCAGAAAGGAGAGAAAGGACACCGCTGGAGAGAGAAGCCGTCTCACCAATCAATCATATACATATATATATATATATATATATATATATATATATATATATATATATATATATATATATATGAAAAAAAAAACATAAAAACATAATATACAGCTAGAAGAACAATGTGCTATAGCAGTCCTTAGATTACAAGTACATGGGAACAGATATAAGAATAACAAGATGGGCTTACCGATGAGAAGATTGAGAACTATCCCTCACAGATGCGGGATCATTTCTGAATGTTGATAAAAGGAAACTTAGGGGAAAGGAGTTGGTGGGGGGGGGGGTTCTTGACCACCCAATGAGTGGGTACATTAGGGATGAAAGAAAGAGCGGCGTCGTAAAGTGAGATGTCATAAAATGTTTGTGTTAATGGAAGGGAGGCAGGTATGAAGGGCTATATTGCAGGCGGTATAGAGTTTTAGGAAGAAGTTTTTAATGAATGGAAGATGGAGTATGTAGAGGAGATGACTTCTTTATCAATTTTGTCATTTACTGGGTTATTTTTTGTATTAAATTTGTCCTTGTTTTTACAGCCCTGATGAAGGCTTGAATTTCTAGGTGAAACGTCGGCACCAATAAAACCGACCGAACCCCGACATTCCCTACCTTCGCATCATTAAAGGTCAACGATCTCCTCACAATAAACTAACGATAATTTACTCTAACTATAAATAAACTCTCGTTATATTTTTAGTTTTAGCTTTAGTTTACTTTGAAATTTGTATAATTTTTAGTTTTAGTATTAGTTTTTAACATGGCAATTAGTTTTATTTATTCATGGAGCTTCACAACGGCAAGGCGATTTCCTCACATAAAAATAATCAATTAAAACTATATAAAGGGTAAAGAATATGAATTCATTATATTCAATTTCAAAAAAAAAAGAAAAAGAAAAAAAATATTAAAAAATAAATGAGAAAAAAAATAATAAAAATAAAAAATTAAAATTAAAAAAAAAAATTAATAATAACATTAATATAAAATAAAATAAATAATTAAATCAAACCAAATAATTGATTTCATAATTTAATGTATAGAATATAACAAAATAAAGAATGACAAATTGCGACAGTAATAAATAATAATTTTTTTTATTGCAAGATGAAAATCATTATCGTGTGTGAATTGTAAGATATTTAATATAAAGTCTTTATGTCCAATTTTGAAGCCTCTACTGACACAACCACGCTCACAACACACACTCACACACACACACACACACACACACACACACACACACACACTAACACACACACACACACACACACCAAACATACATATACACGGTAGGTTGTGTCATATTTTGTCATAAAGTTTTATTTTATGTAATTGTTGTAAAATGGTAGCAATGTGAGGGCTTTGTTCGGAAAATAATTCAAACATGTGATATGGTATAGGTAAGTAGTCTCGTGTTTTGCATTCTGTTAGTAAGTGTTTAAAGGTCAGTGGCCTGTTGCATGTCTGGCATATCGGTCTGTCTTGTTTTGTTATGAGATAGGATTGTGTTAAGTCTGTATGTCCAATGCGTAGTCTTGTAATTACAACTTCATCAGGTCTTGTTAATTGCGTATTAGCTTGCCATTCATGAGTACTGCTTTTTATCTCCCTTAGGAGGTTATCTCTTGTGCTGTACCATGAGGCTTGCCATTCAAGACGGATATTTTCTGTAATTAGTAAATGTAAGTCTTCAGTCGTTAGTAAGTTAGAGTCCACTGATTCCCGTCTTCTGGCGTGCTTTGCTTGTTCGTCCGCATTCGTTGTCTGTCCAATATTTTCGTGTCCTGGAAACCACAACATTGTTACAAGTATGTTTTGTGATTGATGTCTGATAAGATGTTCTAAAATTTGTATGATAATTAGTTTAATTTAAGCAATTAGTTTAATTTAAGCAAGTTACCTAAATTTATGATGTTAGTTTAGTTTTAGTTTTCAATTCACAAATTAGTTTATTGAAAAAATATACTATAAATTTTCCTCCTTTCACTATACTAATGTATACTTTGGTTCAGAACAAGGGCAAAACAAATAGGTGTGCATGTCTTTTTGTTTAAATAAAGAATGTTTATTTATGAAAAATAATGGAAACAAATAGAAAATCGGGGTACAACTTACATCTTCAGCCTATTTACAACAAAATAAAGACAAATTAAGAATTCTATTGTAAAATCTATCTATTAATTTTAATAATTCACTTAATTATCGAAATTTATTTTTGAGAAACTAAACTAAACTGAACTAAAGCTTTAATTTAGTTTTTCATCAATTCCCAATGATTTAGTTTTAGTTGAACTAATATCCATTGATAATTTAATTTTAGTTTTAGGTTTTTTCTTTCTTTTTTTTTTTTTTTTTTTTTTTTTTTTTTGCAATTTTTAGTTTAGATTTAGTTTATTCCAAAATGATTAAAAGTACAAAAATGTACTTTTAATCATTAAGTTTTGCCCAACATTGTTTGTAGGGGGCATAGCATTAAGGCAGGAAGGGTGTCACAAGTGCCCTCTAGTGTACAAGCTCTGAAGCTATGTACGCACTGTTTTGATGGACTAATTGCCGGGCCTATGAGCAACTGAAAGAGCAACACCAACTGTCTGACTCCCTAGATGAAATTCTAGGTGATCATACAAACCAAGTCGAGCGGCTCTTTAACTTTTTAAGGGCCGCTCAATTAATGGACAAAATCTAGACAGAACATAAAGACCGAAATGCTCGTTTGTTTATTTCATTTACATATAATTTCTATACATTATTTTATTAACATTATTTTTTTTTATTACATTTATTATTTATTATGTTTTATTATTTTCCATTTTTTATTCATTTATTATTTTTTTTCATTTATATATATATTTTTTTTTATTATTATATTTTATTTTATTTATTGAGCATTTCTCGTTTATCGTTCGAATTAATAAAATCTGCAAAAAGAAATATTATTGATAGCAATTTAATCATAATGTATATATGTTGATACTTGTTAGCGAATTATAATGAAAATTACTACACACAGCAATGGCGTTAGTGACCTTAAGGGTTGACACGCCATTATAATAATTAAAAAAAAAACAGTTTTGATGGTTGATAAAGAGATAGGTACCATGTCATTCATAGCCATAACTGAAAAACACCGATTTTTGAGTTGCGTCAATTTAGAAATACTAGTTCGTTGTGTTGTTAATAAAAGTGTGATCGATACGTTAGAAATTGGTGAATACTCCAGAAAGAAATTAAAAAATTCCATAAAAAAAAAACCAGCTGTTTATTACAAATTTGTCTACCTTATTGCTGTTTTAGGAGGGTAGTTCTAGTGAACAATGATAGAATGAAAGAGCGGTTGAGGAAAGAGGCCATGTGTTGGTGGTTTTGGCTAAGTTTAGCAAGGGTTTGTGTGTGGAATGGGTTAGGCTATATACAGCCTGTGGAATCCAGCCGTTCAGGGCGGCCTTTACAATTCGCAAACACCGGCTTTAGTTCTCAAGTATCTTAGGAACACAGTTCACAAAGATTTGGTGGAATTTTTTATCTTAAATAGAAATACAGTACAATAATTCTCAAAAAAATAATAATAATAACACAAGTATACAAAATAAAAAAGTGGTATTTTCAAAATACACCATATGTATATTGTTATGTATGTCGACACACTGAATCCGAATTTAGAGTCCGTTTGACCCCAGAACGTCAGGTTTAAGCATTTGAAGGTCAAATTTCGTATAAATTCGTTTAAGAAGAAATAACTAGAGCTTCCATAGTTTTGAGGGTCGCTGAATTCAAATCATAGGCCTGTTTCACAACATCGGTGCAAAATCAAGGCCATTTCAAGGACAAATATATCTATTTAAGATTCATTTTTTTTACAAGAAAATATTTGTCCATGAAATGGCCTTGCTTTTGCGCCAATGGGAGGGAACAGACCTCGGATACGAATTCAGCGACCCTCAAAACCATGGAAGCTCCAGTTATTCTTAGTTTAAACCTCCGTGCTGGGGTGAAACGGACTCCGGATTCGGATTCAACGTGTCGAAATACATAGGAATATAAGTATGGTGTCTTTTGAAAATACTACTTTTTTTATTTCGTGTACCTCTGATATTATTATTATTATTTTATTGAGAATTATTGTACTGTATTTCTATTTAAGATAACAAATTCCACCAAATCTTTGTGAACTGGGTTCTTAAGCTACTTGAGAACTAACGCATGAGTATGATGTCTTTGGAAAATACCACTTTCTTTATTTTGTGTGTCTGTGTAATTGTTAGATGTTTTTGGGCTGATAAAATATCAATTGTCATTCGTTGCTCTCGAAAAATGCGAAAAACTGTAATCAGAAGGAACCCATAAATACATTAGGGATGAAGGTGATGATCGAGAGGGTTAAGACATTTTTCTTTTCATCTTAAGTGAGTTATATTTGCCAAAGTTTCGACACAAGTTTCAAGACTTCATCAGGGCTAACAGAGCTATTGGTTTCTTCACTTGGTTTTTAAACCTGCTTAATAAGTCGGCGCGATGACACAAACCGGAATGGCAAAGTAGAAAATTTAACGTTTCAATACATAGACTAAGAAGGAAACGGTGCTTGAAGTTTATGTGTGTCTATATATATATATATATATATATATATATATATATATATATATATATATATATATATATATATATACATATATATTTCTTTGGCTTGCTCTCTACCTGCCCAAATATTTTTATAATGTTTTATACATATACATTGCCTAATTTAAAATTTCAAGGTCGATAAACCGTCAAAATGTGCCCACCGTAAGAAGGACGAAAAAAAATCGTATAGTTTTTGTCTTTACGTTCGTAGGAATGCAGGTATACTTTCTAAAGACTTTCTAACTCAAGAAAACAAACCAACACTTTTAAGCTAGTATCCGTTATCGTTTTGGATAAAAAGTCATAAAACTTGCTCATCTTCGTGGACGGCGGAAGGTCAACAAATAAAATCTTCAACACTCAGTATCACCAACTTTATTTCTTCCCTACATGTTTCACACCTTTATTGGTGCCTCTTCAGGGGAAACAATTACAAAAATAATAAAAATAAAACTTCCAGCCTACACCTGAGGAGGATAACCTTCCACCAGTACGGCCACGTCTAGAATGATCATGGTCTGAAAGAATTCAATATGGCGAAAAATAAACAGCTGATCGATAATCGATATGTCATACCTTTAAAAATGTTTAAAAATGAATTTCCAGAAGAAATATAGTCCTAACAATTAAAACCATCTTCCCACCTTCAACATAAAAACATACTTTTACTTTTTGTCAAATAAGTTAATAAAGATAGTATTTAAATGTAGTATTTCCGTTTTTTTATTTACCACTTTTTTCCTATTTTTTATGATATGGATATTTTCCTTTAATCTTCTTTTCAATCTATTTCTTTCTTTACCTAATGTGCTAATATTTTCAAAGTCAAAACTATGTTTATATTTTATAGCATGATAAGCCAACGCTGTTTTATTCTCTCCTTTATCAATACTTTGCGCATGCTGCTTAATTCGTTTTCTAAGTAACTGTTCCGATTCCCCTATATATGATTTATTGCAACTATTGCAGTTAATTTTGTAGATATTCTATTTAGTTTCTTTTAATTTTAATTTATCTTTAATATGACTAAAGCTATTTTTTATTCTGTTGTCATATTTCCAAGATATCCTGCCAATATCTTTACATATATGTCTTATTTTGTTGGAAATTATTGGGTTATAATTGAAGCCAAAATAACGGCATGGTTCTGTATCCTGATCTTTTAAAACCTTACATCTTTTTCTGCCTAATTGTTCATAAATATGATTATTATATGGCGTTGTGCTTTCTCTCAATATATCTTTGTCCTTCTCCGTTCGAATTCCCTTGCTGAAAAAATCATAAATTTTTGCTTGCTCACGAAGATAAGAATATTTAGAAAAGGGTCAGTTGAAGAATAGTCATAAAACTTGTTTTTCTAATTAATTTACGGTTGGGGTTCTTAGAAAGGATGAATTCAGTAGGTACATTTCTTTGTGTTTGACATTTTCGGAATTTTGTATTAGGTATTTATACTGTCCATTTATGTGCTCAAACATCTGCGTGGACCAATATTTGTGAAGGCACGGATTTTGTTACTGCTTATACACTTAAATTTTAAATCACATCAAATTCCATTGTAATTGTTACTCTTTGTGGGCGAGAATATTATTTTGGACCACCACGAGATTTGTAAACGGTTTCGCATTCACAAATTTCAGTGTAGGTGGATGACGAGGAAGTTAATCGGTGAAGTAGTCTTGAAATTAGTGAATGAAATGCTTTTTGCCTAAATCCCTCTGTCAATATTACCAAGACCAATGTCTGTGTTGACCTAGTCCTTTAAGAGGATGGGTTTACCTGTTATCAGAGATAGTAGCTGTTATCTGTAAAGATAAACAGTTTGCTGGTTGCCAAGGAGATAAGTATAGTCTGGTCCATGTACGATAGGTCGGCGTAAGGCCAAACTCACATCAGTATTTGTACCAAGAGTTCACTCTCTTTTCGTAGCAATCCTTGCGTAGAAGTACACATTTTAAAAAAAATAGGAGACAGATCCACCTCACCCATATTCTCTCTCTCTCTGTCTCTCTCTCTCTCTCTCTCTCTCTCTCTCTCTCTCTCTCTCTCTCTCTATCTATCTCCCCTCCGTCTCCCGCTCCCTCCATCCCTCCCTCTCTCCTTCCCTATCCATCTTTTCCCCTATCTCATCTGAACTACGACACTCTGGAGAATGTGCTTCTGGGAGACTGTCTAATCCAGTAACCACGTTATTGCTGGTGGTGAACCTGATAATATGCTCGTGGTGGGTGGTTGGTTATCGGGTTTAACCAATATGTCAGGCAACTGTTAACACGCTAGCCTAACTAAGCAATAATATTCCTATCTATAACTTGGGATATTATTCAGTATTTCTTTTGAGGATAATTTTCGCACTAGTGTTGCCATTTCAGCGCAATCCATATAAATATATTATATACGTATATATATATATATATATATATATATATATATATATATATATATATTTTATATATATATATATATATATATATATAAAGATAAATTAAAATTAAAAGAAACTAAATACAATATCTACAAAATTAACTGCAATAGTTGCAATAAATCATATATAGGGGAATCGGAACAGTTACTTAGAAAACGAACTAAGCAGCATGCGCAAAGTATTGATAAAGGAGAGAATAAAACAGCGTTGGCTTATCATGCTATAAAATATAAACATAGTTTTGATTTTGAAAATATTAGCACATTAGGTAAAGAAAGAAATAGATTGAAAAGAAGAATAAAGGAAAATGTCCATATCATAAAAAATAGGAAAAAAGTGGTAAATAAAAAACGGAAATACTACATTTAAATACTATTTTTATTAACTTATTTGACAAAAAGTAAAATTATGTTCTTATTTTGAAGGTGGGAAGATGGTTTTAATTGTTAGGACTATATTTCTTCTGGAAATTCATTTTTAAAGGTATGACATATCGATTATCGATCAGCTGTTTATTTTTCGCCATATTGAATTCTTTCAGACCATGATCATTCTAGACGTGGCCGTACTGGTGGCAGGTTATCCTCCTCAGGTGTAGGCTGTAAGTTTATTATTTTTGTAATTTTTTTCCCCTGAAGAGGCACCAATAGGGGTGTGAAACATGTAGGGATGAAATAAAGTTGGTGATACTGAGTATTGAAGATTTTATTTGTTGGCCTTCCGCCGTCCACGAAGATAAGAATATTGAGAAAAGGGTCAGTTGAAGAATAATTACATAAATATATATTTAAATATATACATACATAAACATATATAAACATAGTATTAATTGCACAGCCAGACAAAAAAAAAAAAAAAAAAAAAAAAAAAGTCCGGACCCAGAGACCAGACCGTGTTTACTATATGTTTTGGGGTCACTGAATCCGAATCCGGGGTCAGTAAAACCCCTGCACTTTTTGTATAAGCCCCACCCCGCAAAATTCATAATTTAGGATATTTTACACTATCATATTCTTATTCAAGTTGTTAGTCAAAATAAATGACTATTTCCTAGTCTGTCTTTCTAGGTACTGCCTTTTAGTGCTTAAGAATACTAATTTTTTGAGACCTCAACGAACTCGATTGGTCCATTTAGGGCGAAGTTACAGCCCTTTAAATATATGACTTGAATATATGAAAAGAAATCGCGTTTTTGCTTATATTATTGTATTTAATGTTTTCTAATGCATAAAATCTTTGAGTTTTTACTCAAAAATTTATATAAGGCCTTCGGAGGTAATTCTTGAACTGATGCAATCCTTAAAATCCCAAAATTCAACCCCTAAAGATTTTGTCCGAGCAATGTATCAATTGAAGTGCATTAAATAAACGACCAAAAATAAATTAATTAAGTTTGCATTTTCGAACTACTTTTTTTATAAATTTGCCTACATGCTAATTATAGTTTCCTCTATGCATTGGAAAAAGATAGGACCTTCCAAGCAGTAATAGTTTTCGAGATATTGTTCCTGAAAGATCCGCTTTATAACACGGGAGACAGAGGCAGGGCGTATCCATGTTTACCTAATATAAAAGCGAGCTTGCTTACCATTTTTATGGGAAACCAGTATATGATACATAATAGCAAACCATGCTTATTCTCTTATGTATTTCGGTACACTTAATCTCCTGAGTCCATTTCACACCATCACGTCAGGTTAAAAAGCAAATTTCGTATGAAGTCGTTTAAGACTGGCGCGCCAGCCAGCTGGATCCACTCACTGCTGAGGTATGATTTTATATAGGCTCTTTTCTTCCAACTTCTACCACTAGGAGCGCTGAAGAGGGCAGTGTACCTAGCTTCTGCGTTATTATTGTAGGATGTTCTCTTTTTACATTAGGACGGTTCCATTATTCATAGAGATCATTAGATGAAAATGAGTCATTTTTGTGTGTTTATTAAGAAGTACTACGCTTAAATAAAACACTGGAAACAAATTTATTTTTTAAAAAAGCTGCAAATTAGTAATCTAAAACAGCAGAACTATTGATGTTTTTGTATTATTTATATAAGTTATTTTACAGCAAATTATTCAGAAAAGCAGTGTACGCTACTCCAAATCTGACGAAAATGCTAAGTTATGCAGCTTCTGCGTGACGGACCTTTTTCTCAATATAACAATTTAATCAATTGATAATAAATAATATGTTAATGACTTTTTTTTTTTTTTTTTTAATAACTGTTATTCTACAGTGACTTAATAAAAACTCTTGCTTTCAATACATTGATAACTCCAGACTAAAAACATACCTGAAAATTGGCTACATTAGAGTTCATCCCAGGTGGGGATACGTTGGAAAACTTTCCTCGATCTTACTACTTCTTAGAAACTTAGCGAAGATCGATACTCAGCTAAGCCTCGAGGAATACTTGTTTCGTCTTGTAGCAACCCTGAATTTCATAATGGGGATAGTATCAAACATCATCCTTTTGAATAAATCCTCCTCGGTTTACTCCCCTTATTCAACCTTAATCAACATTTAGTTGGGAATTACAACTATGCCTTCCTTTTATATATAAATATATATATATATATATATATATATATATATATATATATATATATATATATATATATATATTCGTCTGTTTGCTCTCTCACCAGCTCAAAAGTGGTCCTTTTTTTTTTTTTTTTTTTTCATGATGGTGACACATGACCACATGATGTGGTCATGTGTCACCATCATGACTAGTCCAAGGCTCCGATATCTCCTACGTACACACATCATGGAGCTTCCCACTCACACCAGACTAGTCCGAGGCCACGATATCTCCTAGGTACATACATCATGGAGCTTCCCACTCGCACCAGACTAGTCCGAGGCCTCGATATCTCCTAGGTACATACATCATGGAGCTTCCCACTCGCACTTGACTAGTCCGAGGCCTCGATGTCTCCTAGGTACATACATCATGGAGCTTCCCACTCGCACTTGACTAGTCCGAGGCCTCGATGTCTCCTAGGTGCATACATCATGGAGCTTCCCACTCGCACTTGACTAGTCCGAGGCCTCGATGTCTCCTAGGTGCATACATCATGGAGCTTCCCACTCGCACTTGACTAGTCCGAGGCCTCGATGTCTCCTAGGTACATACATCATGGAGCTTCCCACTCGCACTTGACTAGTCCGAGGCCTCGATGTCTCCTAGGTGCATACATCATGGAGCTTCCCACTCGCACTTGACTAGTCCGAGGCCTCGATGTCTCCTAGGTGCATACATCATGGAGCTTCCCACTCGCACTTGACTAGTCCGAGGCCTCGATGTCTCCTAGGTGCATACATCATGGAGCTTCCCACTCGCACTTGACTAGTCCGAGGCCTCGATGTCTCCTAGGTGCATACATCATGGAGCTTCCCACTCGCACTTGACTAGTCCGAGGCCTCGATGTCTCCTAGGTGCATACATCATGGAGCTTCCCACTCGCACCAGACTAGTCCGAGGCCCCGATATCTCCTAGGTACATGCATCATGGAGCTTCCCACTCGCACTTGACTAGTCCGAGGCCTCGATGTCTCCTAGGTACACACATCATGGAGCTTCCCACTCGCACCAGACTAGTCCGAGACCACGATATCTCCTAGGTGCATACATCATGGAGCTTCCCACTCGCACCTGACTAGTCCGAGGCCTCGATGTCTCCTAGGTGCATACATCATGGAGCTTCCCACTCACACCAGACTAGTCCGAGGCCACGATATCTCCTAGGTACATACATCATGGAGCTTCCCACTCGCACTTGACTAGTCCGAGGCCTCGATGTCTCCTAGGTGCATACATCATGGAGCTTCCCACTCGCACTTGACTAGTCCGAGGCCTCGATGTCTCCTAGGTGCATACATCATGGAGCTTCCCACTCGCACCAGACTAGTCCGAGGTCCCGATATCTCCTAGGTACATGCATCATGGAGCTTCCCACTCGCACTTGACTAGTCCGAGGCCCCGATATCTCCTAGGTGCATACATCATCTAGCTTCCCACTCGCACCTTACTATTCCGGGGCCTCGATGTCTCCTAGGTGCATACATCATGGAGCTTCCCACTCGCACCTGACTAGTCCGAGGCCTCGATGTCTCCTAGGTGCATACATCATCTAGCTTCCCACTCGCACCTTACTATTCCGGGGCCTCGATGTCTCCTAGGTGCATACATCATGGAGCTTCCCACTCGCACCTGACTAGTCCGAGGCCTCGATGTCTCCTAGGTGCATACATCATGGAGCTTCCCACTCGCACCTGACTAGTCCGAGGCCACGATATCTCCTAGGTACATACATCATGGAGCTTCCCACTCGCACTTGACTAGTCCGAGGCCTCGATGTCTCCTAGGTGCATACATCATGGAGCTTCCCACTCGCACCTGACTAGTCCGAGGCCTCGATGTCTCCTAGGTGCATACATCATGGAGCTTCCCACTCACACCAGACTAGTCCGAGGCCACGATATCTCCTAGGTACATACATCATGGAGCTTCCCACTCGCACTTGACTAGTCCGAGGCCTCGATGTCTCCTAGGTGCATACATCATGGAGCTTCCCACTCGCACTTGACTAGTCCGAGGCCTCGATGTCTCCTAGGTGCATACATCATGGAGCTTCCCACTCGCACCAGACTAGTCCGAGGCCCCGATATCTCCTAGGTACATGCATCATGGAGCTTCCCACTCGCACTTGACTAGTCCGAGGCCCCGATATCTCCTAGGTGCATACATCATCTAGCTTCCCACTCGCACCTTACTATTCCGGGGCCTCGATGTCTCCTAGGTGCATACATCATGGATCTTCCCACTCGCACCTGACTAGTCCGAGGCCTCGATGTCTCCTAGGTGCATACATCATAGAGCTTCCCACTCGCACCAGACTAGTCCGAGGCCACGATATCTCCTAGGTACATGCATCATGGAGCTTCCCACTCGCACCTGACTAGTCCGAGGCCCCGATATCTCCTAGATTCATACATGGATGGAGCTAGAGGTTGCTGCAGGATGACGAATGATAGCTTTGCCACTCCTTAACGCAGAATCCGTTCACCGGAACATGATTTTTAAAGCGACATTTACGCAATGATAATCGCAATGCTTACTTTTTCAAGTTCATATTCTTGCGGATACTCGTTTTATAGGGGTCACAGCGTAACAAAACATATAAAACTATTTTTTAAAGCGATATATGTAACCTTTTTCGAGAAAATTTGACACAACTATTCAGAAATGAATGATTTAGTTGGAACTTGTTCCAGAAGTTTGCCATTCATCTAATCTATGATATTTACTATGTAATTTGTTTGGAGGTAAAGAAGAACTAGAAATAAAATGAAATGAAATTTGACACAACTATTCAGAAATGAATGATTCAGTTGGAACTTGTTCCAGAAGTTTGTCATTCATCTAATCAATGATATTTACTATGTAATTTGTTTGGAGGTAAAGAAGAACTAGAAATAAAATGAAATGAAAAGTTTTCGGATCTTGGTATTTTCTAAAATATCTCGAAAACGGTTGGGAAAATTGGAAAAATAGTCGTCGAATAACGTTTTTGGTTTTGGTACGTACGTGTTTTTTTTTTTTTTTTTTTTTTTTTTTTTTTTTTTTTTTTTTTTTTTTTTTTTTTTAACCTCAATAGCTACATTCATTCGGAAATTGGAACATCAGTGTAAACCTTATCCTCAAAAGAAATATATTTTTTTGTTTTGTTTAACGGCGTATCAACATTTGGGCTATTAAAGCCGCGCTATCTGCAGGTTGCCACCCTATTATAATGCCAACAGTACGTGGTCGGTCACCCAGTCAGGTACTGGCTACGACCGACGGTGGTCAACGGGAACCTGAGATTCAACGTGGATATGGCCCTTGGTATATAGCAATGTTATTGCTTAGTTAGATTAGAGTGTTAACAGGTGTTTGATATATTGGTTAAAACCAATAAACACCTACCACGAGCATATTATTAGTTTCGGCCTACCTCCACTAAAGGAATAATAATAATGAAATAAACAACATGATAAAACGGGTTACACAAGGCGAATCGAGCAGTACTGGACGTAATTATACCGTCATATAAACAGAATAAAAAGAATAAACCAATTTAAAGTGACAACAAGATGGTAATAAAAAAGTCCGTCACGCAGTAGCTGCATAACTAAGCACTTTCCTCAGAATTTGGGTAGTGTAGATTGCTTTCCAGAACAATTTGCTTAAAATATCCTACATAAATAAAATAAAAACATGAATAGTTCTCTTTTAAATTTGTAATGAGTAACTGATCAATTAATAATTTGCTTCCAGAGTTATGTTTACACATGGTACCTATTACACTACGTAATAAATACAAAAAACCTCATATTACCGTATTTTGATCTAACGCAGGAACAGGATACAGTCACTCTAGTGGTAGAAAGCGCTCCTTGCGGCGGCTTTGTGAACCTACGTCTGACGGGCTATTCTATCGAAATATATTACAAATTAAACCCCCGCTTTCCGATTGACCGATTCAGCTCATTTTTACAACACTTCTTTCTCATGAGTTACCCACGACGTATACCGCGTTTCGTTACAATACATCAGAAATTACGACCGGTATGAGTATATTAAGAATTTGGGTCAAGAGTAAACCCCCCCCTTCTAATGAACCGATTTAGTTTATTTTTACAACAGTTATTTACCTGTGGATTACCACTACGAATACCGAGTTCCATCGAAATATACCAAAAATCACGGCTGGTAGTGGCGAATTGGTATGTGGGTCCGGAGTAAACCCCCCCTTCTAATGAACCGATTTAGTTCATTTTTATATCTCACTTTTCTCTCTATATTACCACTACGAATACAAAGTTTCGTTGAAATATAACAAATATTACGGCTGACATAGTCAAATAAGTGTTTTGGGTTCGGTGTAAACCCCCCCTTCCGGTGGACCGACTTTAGTGGTTAACGAACTCGTTCAATCGTTTGCTAATTGAATGCTATATACCAAGTTTCGTGACGAAAAAACAAAAACTCTGGCCGCTATCGTGTTAACAGACACATATATATATATGCATATATATATATATATATATATATATATATATATATAGATATATATAAATTTTAACGGGGGTCATTTTCGGTGTCTACTAGGTAGGATCGATAAAGATTTGAAGAAATTTTTCAAAAATTCCGTCATGAGTCCAACCTCAATAGCTACTTTCCTTCGGAGGAAAGTGCTAAAACTAAATGCTTATTACAGAAAAGGGTTTCCCGGAAAGAAATGGGTCCTCCAAAAGTTGAAGAGAATGTAAGATCTCTTCAGTACACTCCTAGCAATATCCTGAAGGGTATGCCAAGGTCCTTTCAAATCCCTAGCTGACATAGGACTCCATCCACCCGTCCAGCTGATGGTACAGGACGACCGATCCTGGGAAACCCCCATCATTCTCCCAAAAGGGTAAGGAACTTCATCATTTAAATCAGAGAGCACATTTTCGTACCAAATTTTAGCACCATAAGACCATTTTTTAGAGCAAACAGACAAAATACAAGTTTGAACCACCGTTATTTATGTAATCCCTGGCTAATGAACGGTGAAATTTTCCCATTACGGATTACGCTTTTTGGTCGTTGTAGTATGACGTTTTCCTCTCTATGGAGGGAGGAATTGCCTAAAAATGAAAGTGTACTTTAGTATCGAAACGTCCTAATCGTCATATTAAACCTGATTGACAAATCGATGGTCACAAGGAATAAGTTGATACGTTGAAAAATGGGTTAAAATGACTTGCATTATTGATCATAGTAAAGAGATAGTCGACCGTTGCTATAAAGAAGGTGTAGATGATGGGGGTTCGGTCATTTGTTTGAATAAAACTACATTTTATAAATAAAATGAGATTTATTGCCAACGTTTCGGCTTTTGTTACAAGCCAACTTCGGGGCTATGTAGAAGAGAGGGAACAGTTCCGTACCTTTGGTGACTACCTTTAAAAGTGGCTTTGAAATGTAGTCTCCAGAGCTGTTCCCTCTCTTCTCCATAGCCCTGAAGAAGGCTAGTAACTCAAGCCGAAACGTTGGCAATAAATACGACTCATTTTATTTATAAAATGTTGTTTTAATTTAAACAAATTACGGAACCCCAATCATATACACCTTCTGAATAGCATTATGATTATCACCAGGTGAAACGAGAGAGTTAGAAGAGCACGAGAGCCTCGGATATAACTGGTGGTGAAACGAGAACGTTAGAAGAGCACGAGAGCCTCGGATACAGCTGGTGGTGAAACGAGAGCGTTAGAAGAGCACGAGAGCCTCGGATACAGCTGGTGGTGAAACGAGAGAGTTAGAAGAGCACGAGAGCCTCGGATATATCAGGTGGTGAAACGAGAGAGTTAGAAGAGCACGAGAGCCTCGGATATAGCAGGTGGTGAAACGAGAGCGTTAGAAGAGCACGAGAGCCTCCGATATAGCAGGTGGTGAAGCGAGAGCGTTAGAAGAGCACGAGAGCCTCGGATATAGCTGGTGGTGAAACGAGAGAGTTAGAAGAGCACGAGAGCCTCAGATAAAGTTGGTGGTGAAACGAGAGCGTTAGAAGAGCACGAGAGCCTCGGATACAGCTGGTGGTGAAACGAGAGCATTAGAAGAGCACGAGAGCCTCGGATATATCAGATGGTGAAACGAGAGAGTTGGAAGAGCACGAGAGCCTCGGATATAGCAGGTGGTGAAACGAGAGAGTTAGAAGAGCACGAGAGCCTCGGATATAGCTGGTGGTGAAACGAGAGCGTTAGAAGAGCACGAGAGCCTCGGATATAGCTGGTGGTGAAACGAGAGCATTAGAAGAGCACGAGAGCCTCGGATATATCAGATGGTGAAACGAGAGAGTTACAAGAGCACGAGAGCCTCGGATATAGCTGGTGGTGAAACGAGAGCGTTAGAAGAGCACGAGAGCCTCGGATATAGCTGGTGGTGAAACGAGAGCGTTAGAAGGGCATGAGAGCCTCGGATATAGCTAGTGGTGAAACGAGAGAGTTAGAAGAGCACTAGAGCCTCGGATAAAGCTGGTGGTGAAACGAGAGCGTTACAAGAGCACGAGAGCCTCGGATATAGCTGGTGGTGAAACGAGAGCGTTAGAAGAGCACGAGAGCCTCGGATATAGCAGGTGGTGCAACGAGAGAGTTGGAAGAGCACGAGAGCCTCGGATATAGCAGGTGGTGAAACGAGAGAGTTAGAAGAGCACGAGAGCCTCGGATACAGCTGGTGGTGAAACGAGAGCGTTAGAAGAGCTCGAGAGCCTCGGATACAGCTGGTAGTGAAACGAGAGCGTTAGACGAGCACGAGAGTTTCGGATACAGCTGGTGGTGAAACGAGAGCTGGCCAGTAGCCAATCACCGCTCCTCTTTGGCCAGTCCCCAGCGTTATGGTCAATATAGTCTCTATGTTATAATTCTACCTCGCTGCTACTACACTCTCTAGTGGGGGATTACTAGAATACTATCCTCCTCTATTTAGCATCTACCGCATCTCCGATCAATGAACTACATATCATTTGTAAACGTAATATATATACATTTATATATATATATATAAATGGAGAAAGTTAAAGAAAACAGTTCAAACCGAAATAGAATTTGGCTATCAACAGAACAAACTCTGTTTATGTGCTGAGCAACATTGCATAACAATGGAAAATTGGAATGCCTATAAATGGACATAATTAACGATTTTTCTGTGGTAGTGTTACATTATATTTAATTTATTCTTTTTGTCAATTTTTTAATTTTTATACGCGTTTCCTCCGCATATGAGCCTATAGATCTCGAAAATAACGTTGGTCGAAATATGTATGCATATATATTTGTGTGTGTGTGTGTATATATATAAATATATATATATATATATATATATATATACATATATATATATTTATATTTGTCTGCTCGCTATCTCAAAGCCCCAAAAATGGTCTGATTTTGATGAAATTTGGTACAAACATTTTTTGTCTTATCTAAAAGGTCACGTTTGTTAACAAGCAGAGTCCATCCACCGGAACATGGTTTTGGGGCGAAATTTGCGCGAAAAAATTCGTTCTGCTTACGTCATATGGTCATTACTCATTTTTAGCTTCTTTCGCGTAGGAAAACGAATGAAACCATTTTTAAGAAGATGGTTATCATTTTGAGAGAAATGGAAAAAATAATCGTAATTTTCTCTTTGGGTATTTGGCAATGATTGATTCAGTTGGAACTCGTTCCAGAAGTTTGACATTCATTTATCTAAGATATTTACTATTTGATTGCGTTTGAAACTAAAGGAGAACTAGAAAAGAATGTATTAAGTGACATGAAAAGTTTTCGGATCTTCTTATATTTTCTAAAATATCTCGAAAACGGTTGGGAAATCGTTGTAAGTAACAAATTTGAAGAATATTCCTTGAATAAAGTTTTTGGTTTGGGAACTTAGAATCGTGGGATTCAGTTGAAATATTTTCTGCATGTTTGAAATTTATTCAAATGTTTAAATGTTTGGTACGTTTCGAGTTAAGGGAAGATTGGGTAATTTATAGACATGAACATTTTGGGAACTTGGTATATTTTCTTTAATATCTTGAAAGGAAATCGTGGTAATCAGAACATTACCATTCGAAAGCTTTCTAAATTCTCTACAAAATTTTATCATGCAATTTTTGATTAGTCGATGTTATTCGGAAAAATAACTGCTTAAAACTTTGATGTAGTTGGTATAGTTTATTTGAGGAACAATGTTTGTCTTGATGATTAGATAGTTAGCCGTCGAGGTGATAAGTAAAGATGGAATGTTTGGGATTCGGCTAAATAAACCTCAATATGATTTTGTTTTAAAAAATCTATATTTCGTACGTTTCGGCTACTCATTGGTAGCCTTCGTCAGCTAAAATGACAAAAAAAAGAAATTAATACAGAAACAAAAAAAATTTATAATTGTGATAGGAAACAGAACTATAGATACAATTAACTTATAAAAGAACATATCGTCTTAAATTCTTAGAATGAGTAGAATGAAAAAGTAAATAGGTACAATAATTGATTTTAATAGTAATTAGTAACATTAATTGATTTTACAAAGAAATAAGATACTACATACCAATGGAAGTGCCAAGCGGCAGAGGAAGACCAAGGTTGGCAATTAAGTAACCATTGTGAAAGTGTCTAAGGAAAAAGGAATCTACTGGGGTATATGTAACTGAAAACAGCAGGTGGTGGGAGAAAGGGCGGTAAGGATCAAAAGGCATGTTTATGACATGTTTGTCTATTTCCCTTAGTTTTTATTGCTTTTTGTTATTCTAATTGCTTATATTAGGAAAATGTATTTGTATGTAAATCAGGGTACGTAAAATGAGAACCAATATTCTGTTGTTAGAAATAGATGGGTTAGAAAAATATAGGTATACTCGCATAAATTCCAAGCAAGGTGAAAATATGCATGAACGTTAGGGACACCATTATAATGGAATTGGGAAATCCTCATTGATCCCATGAGAGCGGACAATTTTATTCGAGGTCAAAGTTCGCAAAAAAAGATTTTTTTCGAATATTTCAGCGAGACTGTTAGTTTTATGATAAAAATATTTCAGACAACAATTGCAGATTATGCAATTATCTACAAAACGTGTCGTTACACTTTTTTTCATAACATTAACCATTTCTGAGAAAAGGCGATTCCAAAATTTACTTTAGCTGTATTCACCATAATAAGCATTATGTTAGCTTGTCTAGATGACAGTATCCCTATTCTACCTGCTCCCCTTTCTAAGGTCCCAAAAAAAAAACTTACCGTTACTGCCATAAAGCTGGAGATGTTAGGATGTCCGCCATTTCAAAAATGACGGGTCTGACATTTGATAACATTAAACTTGTGTAATTTCCGCTTCAGTGTAAGTTCAGTGTTTACTAGGTAGGATCGATAAAGATTTTTTAAAAAATTAAGTTATGAATGCAACATGCATAGGTACTTTCCAAGAAGGTAAGTGCTAAAAATTCACACATTTAACTTATTCTGTTATTATGGGTGGTTATTAAAAGGCTGCTAACCATCGCCGAATGAGTAGGGAGTTGTAATTGTGTAAAGATGCGTTGGTTCATCGACCTGTATGCAGATTGCTCTGAATGTTCTCAAGAGAAAGAGGATATGACCACTCTCTGATTGAGGTCTACACCCTATCGAGGTCTGGGAACACGGACCATACTCAAGGATTCGTGTTTAGTTAGAGTGTCTAGTGATGTCAGTCTCCTAATCGTCTGCTTCTATGTATCTCCCTGTGCCTGCGGCCACAATTTATGTTTCGGTTCCACGACGAAACAAGCTTCCGCACGAAACAAAATGGTCCGTCTGAAGTGGTTATTTTCTCAGGATTCGAATGAATAATATCCCTTTTGCAGAAGTATTTTTTTTTTCTTTTTCAAATTGCCACGAAATTGAATGCGCATTGTTTTCAGCTAATGAGAATTATGTTTTTTTTTTGTTTTGTTTTGTTTTAAGGGTCACATCAACCACACCGGGTCATGGTCACCCTGTGAAAGTAAGACCCGAGAGGGTACAGAAAAATTGTCATTTTAACAGGAAGAACTAGTTATTCATGTTATCGTTTGTTGCAATATGGAGACATTTACAATTACTATACCAGCAAAATACAGTTTTATGTTAAATTTTATCTGTTAAATTTGTAGCATCTAGGAGTTCAAACAGGTTAATCATTTTTTCTGGATAATCTCCTAGAATTTCGTCTAAGGTGCCATTAATTTTGAATCGGTTCCTTTTAAATTGGCATGCTAAGCATTCAGTAAGTATGTGCTTCACCGTGAGGATTACTCCACACCTTATACAGTTGGGTGGTTCATCTTTGGACATGAGGTAAGAGTGTGTAAGCCTTGTATGCCCTATTCGCAACCTGGCTAACACAACCTCTTTCCTTCTGGTTGGTCAAACCGAAGTTCTCCAAATCCTGGGGGTTCGTTTTATTTCCCTTAGTTTGTGTTATCAGAAGTTTCCCTCCATGTTCTTTCCCACTGAAGCCAGATTCCGTCTTTTAGTTGAGCTAAAATATCGGACCGTGGAATAAATGGGTAATGTACTCCTTCCTTTACACCACTCTTAGCTAATTCGTCGACTCTCTCGTTGCCTGGAATACCACAGAGGCTCGGAATCCAAGAGAAGCTTATTAGGCATTTGTTTTGCTGGAGGTTATATACGGCGGAGAAAATATCGGCAATAATAGGATGAGTGCAGATTGGATCAACTAATTAAAATAAAACTGGAGAATTATGTATTGTGAAAACAAGTGATATCGTGTAATTAGGAGCCGGTGTTTAATCAAAAAGGATTAGAACAATTAACTAGTTTTCTCCCACCGGCCGAAATTTTTGCTTCCTTTTTTTAATTATTGAAAAATCATTAAAAAGTTAATAATAAGTGTAAAGAAGCCAAACTACTAATGCTTATTTTTTACTGATGTGGGTCACTATAAGGAGATTCGTTCCCTGGTGTAAGCTCACCCAATTGCATAAGAATGTGTTTAGTTACGCAGCTCTTGCGTGACAGACCTTTTAATAATTGCGCCATACAGCCTATTTCCATTGAAGAAATAAACTTGTTATTGTTATCGCGTTGTGATGCAGTATTAAAATAGGAAGCTTCAGACTTACATAAACCCCATGACCTCGAAACTTCGATAAACCTGGGCAGAAACTCACAACCTTCCCTGATAGGATTACTGGTGGTGTTGAGGGAAGCCAATTATTTTTATCGAGTTGTTAACTCGATTCTCACCCTCACACCCCGCAATAAGAACTTGTTGCTTATTACTGAGCGCACTAATGACTACCGCCACTCTCAGCGTCACTAATCCTATTTGTAGGATTAGTGACTTGTGAATTTCAAGCAGCTATCGAATAAGTGATTTTGTTTCAATTATATCTGCATTAGTCGACAAAGTTTAAATACACAATGAATTTTGTTGGTTGACAATTTTACAATTTTTTAGGCTTTTCCGAACTACGAAAAATTATTATTTTTTTGTTTTCGATGATATTTACCACATTAGGTTTTCTTGTTTTACTGATTTTAAATCTAATATTATTGTTGATGTTAACAAATTTACAATGCTAGTTTACTTAAAAACGTAAGAATATAAATTTACTTGAAGGAATGTAAATTATTGCAGAGCGATTGAATTTTCTTATTAATCTACTCTAAAAAAAAAATGAATGGATGAAAGAATCATGCCGATATAATATTCCAAGCACAAGATATAAAATAAAGCATTTTCAACCTATTTTATTTTATTCCTCAGCTCGTAAGACAAAACACTCGAACACGTGTCGTCTATTGTTCTATATAGAACCAACAGAAAAAAGTCCGTCACGCAGGAGCTGCATAACTAAGCACTTTCCTCAGAATTTGGGTAGTGTAGATTGCCTTCCAGACAATTTGCTTAAAATATCCTACATAAATAAAATAAAAACATGAATAGTTCTCTTTTAAATTTGTAATGAGTAACTGATCAATTAATAATTTGCTTCCAGAGTTATGTTTACACATGGTACCTATTACACTTCGTAATAAATACAAAAAACCTCATATTATCGTATTTTGATCTAACGCAGGAACAGGATACAGTCACTCTAGTGGTAGAAAGCGCTCCTTGCGGCGGCTTTGTGAACCTACGTCTGACGGGCTTTTCTATTGAAATATATTACAAATTAAACCCCCGCTTTCCGATTGACCGATTCAGCTCATTTCTACAACACTTCTTTCTCATGAGTTACCCACGACGTATACCGCGTTTCGTTTCAATACAGCAGAAATTACGACCGGTATGAGTATATTAAGAATTTGGGTCAGGAGTAAACCCCCCCTTCTAATGAACCGATTTAGTTTATTTTTACAACACATATTTACCTGTAGATTACCACTACGAATGCCGAGTTTCGTCGAAATATACCAAAAATCACTGCTGGTAGTGGCGAATTGGTATTGTGGGTCCGGAGTAAACCCCCCCCTCCTAATGAACCGATTTAGTTTATTTTTACAACAGTTATTTACCTGTGGATTACCACTACGAATACCGAGGTCCGTTGAAATATACCAAAAATCACGGCTGGTAGTGGCGAATTGGTGTTGTGGGTCCGGAGTAACCCCCCCCCCCCCTTCTAATGAACCGATTTAGTTCATTTTTATATCTCACATTTCTCTCTATATTACCACTACGAATACCAAGTTTCGTTGAAATATAACAAATATTACGGCTGACATAGTCAAATTAGTGTTTTGGGTTGGGGGTAAACCCCCCCTTCCGGTGGACCGACTTTGGTGGTTAACGAACTCGTTCAATCGTTTGCTAATTGAATGCTATATACCAAGTTTCGGGACGAAAAAACAAAAACTCTGGCCGCTATCGTGTTAACAGACACACACATATATATATATATATATATATATATATATATATATATATATATATATATATATATAAATTTTAACGGGGGTCATTTTCGGTGTCTACTAGGTAGGATTGATAAAGATTTGAAGAAATTTTTCAAAAATTCCGTCATGAGTCCAACCTCAATAGCTACTTTCCTTCGGAGGAAAGTGCAAAAATGGGCCAAATCAGTGACCCCACCACTGTTTACTCCCCTAAAAAAAGGATACATTAAAATCATTTCCGTGACCAACACTAATTTTTTTTCAGATTCTTCTTACCTTTAACTCTAATATTGTGAGTTTTTTTTCTAATTGCGGGTTAGTCACCTTTGGTACTGAGCCCTTCAATAAATCCCAGTTATTAGCATTAAATTGGGGATTTAAATAGTGTCATATAGTCCGCTTTGGTTCAAAAATTCTAATGTGTTTTCTGTATATTGGCTCTCGTCCCCGATCTAGTAAGGCAAGCTATCGGGCATGTCAGAGTTTAGTCAAATTCTAATGTGTTTTCTGTATATTGGCTCTCGTCCCCGATCTAGTAAGGCAAGCTATCGGGCATGTCAGAGTTTAGTCAAATTCTAATGTGTTTTCTGTATATTGGCTCTCGTCCCCGATCTAGTAAGGCAAGCTATCGGGCATGTCAGAGTTTAGTCAAATTCTAATGTGTTTTCTGTATATTGGCTCTCGTCCCCGATCTAGTAAGGCAAGCTATCGGGCATGTCAGAGTTTAGTCAAATTCTAATGTGTTTTCTGTATATTGGCTCTCGTCCCCGATCTACTAAGGCAAGCTATCGGGCATGTCAGAGTTTAGTCAAATTCTAATGTGTTTTCTGTATATTGGCTCTCGTCCCCGATCTAGTAAGGCAAGCTATGGGGCATGTCAGAGTTTAGTTAAATTCTAATGTGTTTTCTGTATATTGGCTCTCGTCCCCGATCTAGTAAGGCAAGCTATCGGGCATGTCAGAGTTTAGTCAAATTCTAATGTGTTTTCTGTATATTGGCTCTCGTCCCCGATCTAGTAAGGCAAGCTATCGGGCATGTCAGAGTTTAGTCAAATTCTAATGTGTTTTCTGTATATTGGCTCTCGTCCCCGATCTACTAAGGCAAGCTATCGGGCATGTCAGAGTTTAGTCAAATTCTAATGTGTTTTCTGTATATTGGCTCTCGTCCCCGATCTAGTAAGGCAAGCTATGGGGCATGTCAGAGTTTAGTTAAATTCTAATGTGTTTTCTGTATATTTGCTCTCGTCCCCGATCTAGTAAGGCAAGCTATCGGGCATGTCAGAGTTTAGTCAAATTCTAATGTGTTTTCTGTATATTGGCTCTCGTCCCCGATCTAGTAAGGCAAGCTATCGGGCATGTCAGAGTTTAGTCAAATTCTAATGTGTTTTCTGTATATTGGCTCTCGACCCCGATCTAGTAAGGCAAGCTATCGGGCATGTCAGAGTTTAGTCATATTCTAATGTGTTTTCTGTATATTGGCTCTCGTCCCCGATCTAGTAAGGCAAGCTATCGGGCATGTCAGAGTTTAGTCAAATTCTGCATTCAGTTAGTGTTTTATAGTCAACTTGGGGTAGAAATATTGGCAGATAGGTATGTGTTGTTTCGCCTTAAGGTGTGTAAGAATTTTTCAACCTATTCGCAAACTACAAAGATTATTTTCATCCCTTCATTGAAGGCCATCCACTCATCATCTCACTTTGTAAACATTTACCAGAATAAACTTCATGTTCTCAAGTTGCGTGCCTTGAAAACTCTTGTACGTGTTTATTTCTCTTCTATGACTTTTTCGAGGCTGACATTTCCGGAGGTGCTTTCTGATACGTTCCTCCTAGAATGTATAAAACTGCTGCATTAGGCCTGCACACTTTTTTCTCGTTCAATGGCTAGGACTTTGAACCAAGGACCGAAATAAAAATGAAATGTTTCCTAAAAATTATGACAACTAAATTACTTCATAATTTATATTTTTAAAATTAATGAATAACTGTTATGAAATAATTTTTATTTTTAAGTTTTTAAAATAAAAATTATTGGACAATTTTTAAAAAAAAAAAATAATAAAATATTAATTACGATGGAATTTTTATTTTTATTTCCCAATAATAAAAATTAAAGATAAAGTGAAACTCATTTATTAAATATCTCTTATCCTCGGAATAAATAAATAAATACTTGATTTGGAACCTTTTGATTATTAGAAGTTATTTGTTTATGTGAGTGAATCAAAGTTCGTCTAAATCCAATTGATTTGTATGAGTATATATTGTATATTCTAGAATTTGTTTATGTGAGTGAATCAAAGTTCGTCTAAATCCAATTGATTTGTATGAGTATATATTGTATATTCTAGAATTTGTTTATGTGAGTGAATCAAAGTTCGTCTAAATCCAATTGATTTGTATGAGTATATATTGTATATTCTAGAATTTGTTTATGTGAGTGAATCAAAGTTCGTCTAAATCCAATTGATTTGTATGAGTATATATTGTATATTCTAGTATTTGTTTATGTCAGTGAATCAAAGTTCGTCTAAATCCAATTGATCTGTATGAGTATATATTGTATATTCTAGAATTTGTTTATGTGAGTGAATCAAAGTTCGTCTAAATCCAATTGATTTGTATGAGTATATATTGTATATTCTAGAATTTGTTTATGTGAGTGAATCAAAGTTCGTCTAAATCCAATTGATTTGTATGAGTATATATTGTATATTCTAGTATTTGTTTATGTCAGTGAATCAAAGTTCGTCTAAATCCAATTGATCTGTATGAGTATATATTGTATATTCTAGAATTTGTTTATGTCAGTGAATCAAAGTTAGTCTAAATCCAATTGATTTGTATGAGTATATATTGTATATTCTAGTATTTGTTTATGTCAGTGAATCAAAGTTCGTCTAAATCCAATTGATTTTTATGAGTATATATTGTATATTCTAGAATTTGTTTTTGTGCATTACTTTTTTTTTTGTTTTTGTTTCTATTCATTATTAGTCGCTATGTGTGCGAGCTCTTAAAATCAATAAATCAATTCATTATGGCACTAATATTGTTTTTTTTATTTAAAATAATGTTTAAAGTTAAAACAATAAAAAATTGTTATTAAAAATTTGTATTAAAAAAAATTTTGAAATAACATTATTCAAATAATTTTTATTTTTAAGTTTTTGAAATAAAAATTATTAGACAATTTTTTTTTAAAATATAATAAAATATATAAATTACGATGAAATTTTTATTTTTATTTTCAAAAAATAGAAATTAAAGGTTAATTGAAACTCATTTGAAATAAAAATTAATAGTTATTTTCGGTCCCTGGTTTGAACATTAGGTATTAGGAGAAAACTATGTTGAGTACAGATTATTGATCTTCTGTTACACCGATTTCCGGTGTTGTATTTTGATGTGTTTAGTTACTGCGTCCCACAGGGGGTTATGTTCGTGCTGACATTAATCAAAGGCTCTCGAATTCTGAGGCAATTCTCGGGTTGATGTTCAATTCAATTCTGCCATTGGACCGAATTCGACATCGTCTATATTAACCCTGTACTTCATGGTTTATGTACCTATTTATTTACACAGAAGGCTAAAATATAGAGATATTTGTGTTGAATTCTGTTCGGATGACCAACAGGCAAATAGAACACTTCACTTGCTCTTCTGATAATATAATTTGTGCATACAGGAATGTGCAGTTCTGGATCCCCGAAACTACTAATTTTATATTACGTTCTGTATATAACGTTCTGTATATTACGTTCGATTGGAAGATACAACGCAATACTTTGCCTCCTGCTCATAAAGTATATACATTATTTTCAAATATTAGTTCATAAGCAGTGTCGGGCAAAAATTATTCAGAATAATGAACAAATGTATTATTTTATTCTTGAATGAAAATAAATACTTTTATTTATTATTCATTATTCTGTGAATGAAGTTTATATTTTATTAATAAATTATTCGAATAATCAATCAGAATAAACATATTTTATTGAATAATGAAATATTTATATATATGTGTATATATATATATATATATATATATATATATATATATATATATATATATATATATATATATATATATATATATATATATATATATATATATATGTTTGAGGTGGATTTATTCAGTAAACCAACTGGAAATAAAGAATAACGAATGCTGAATAATGAATGATGAATAACTAATAATGAATAACGAATATTTCTGTGAATAGCTCATGATGTATCTTGTGAATAAGATAATTTAGTGAATTATTCATCATTCACAAAATATTTTTTTGAAGAATCATTCGAATAATAATTTATTCGAATAATGCCCAATACTGGTCATAAGTTCGTGCGCATTAAAAGCATGGCAGGGATTCAATACTAGACCGGAAATATCTCGAACCTTTCCATACTTAAATTTCCTTGATTAAAATATTAGCCAGTCTGCCATACATTCTTGTAAGCATTCGATGCATATTTTTACTCATAAAAATGAATATCGATAACCAATACCTGCTCCATTTCATTATTGGAGGGTTAAACAAAAATAATACATATAATATATTAAAAAAAAATACGATCCTGTTAGGGGGAGGGTTTTCCCCACTTTTATTGGAAACGCCGTTAAACACGAAAAAAAAATTACGTTCTCCTTCTGTAGGGGCGGTAGTTTTCGTTTTATTTCAATGAAACCTGTACAAATACTACCGTGAGAGATGCATTGCGAAAATAAGAAAACTTGTTTCTTTTGGGGCTGACATGTTTTTCTGACTGTGCACATTGAAAACGTAATAATTATTTCCATGCAAACAAACTGATTATGTAATATTGAGAGAGAAGTATTATGACAAAAATAAAATCAGCTATTTAGGAGTGGAGGTTTCCTGATAATCATATTATAGATCAAATTGTAAATATGCTCCTAAAGGTTGTAAAACAATTGTTTACGGAGCATCCTAAACCATTGAAGCGATTTATTATGAAAATCTAATAGGAAGGCAATTGGGGTTTCGTACAAACAACAATACGCGAAATTAAAATATAAATGTTTCCATTTCAGTCTCAATTTTAGTATTTGATTCATATCATATTTTTCTATGTACGACAGTATACAGGGGTCCCGATTTTAAATGGCAAAACTTCAGGAGCGTGTAGGGGACCTAAAAACTAAGACAAAAAGTCTTTTAGAGATTTGCTCGTTTTTGCTTGCTTTTTGGAGAAAATCGCAAAACAAAAAACGAAACAAGTCTTCATTTTTGTACTTACTTATTTAAATTTTCAACGGGAAAAAGTTGTCATTGCAAATTGTTTCAAAATCTAATTACTAAAATTCAATCTCTTGATGCTGATATAGTTTTCGTGTACGGTTTCTGCAACGGTAATGCTTTAGAAGCGGTGCGAGAGTATGCGCACCGATTCGCAAATAGAAGAGTGCTTAATCGACGAGTATTTTTGTTAACTTTTGATAGACTACGAGAGACTGGGTCATTCATACTTCATAATGAAGGCGACCAATTCCAGGCAGCAATAAGAGCTGATTGTCGGTGAAGAAATTGAGTCCAACACCAGCATTAGGAATATCGCAGGAGGCAATACGACTATTCAATCTCTTGATGCTGATATAGTTTTCGTGTACGGTTTCTGCAATGGTAATGCTTTAGAAGCGTTGCGAGAGTATGCGCGCCGATTCCACAATCTTCAAATATTGCAGAATTTATTATTTCAATATTTTGAGAAGATATCAAAGTTTATTAATGGTTTCTTCGTATGTGGAACCTTGAAGCAGGACGTTTATTCGGTGCCAATCAACTTAAGAGAGAAATTAAGAGTTCGAATCATAGATGAACTTTTGTGATATATGGTGACCATATATCACCAAAACAGTTTTTAGCTGCAATTTATGAAGTTAGTGCTAGATGTAATGCTTACGTTTCTGCAAGAGGGCAACATTTAATAACTTAACTAACACAAAAGGTAAATAAGAACTTCACAATGTACTGGCTACCCGGCCACGAAGACATCAGACAAAGTACTGCAGTAGACGAACAGGCTAAACTAGCAACTCGCCTTATCTAAGAGATACGTAACAGATAGATGGCAAGAATCCTGGTACAACACGATTGACAACAAGCTTCGAGAAATCTAGCACACAGTACAGGAATGGTCATCCAGTAAAAGGTCAAAAATACGAGAAGAAGTAGTTTTATGCCGTCTAAGGATTGGCCATTCACGACTGACACATTCCTACATTATGACCAGACAAGACAGACCGACATGTACATACTGCAATACTCACCTAACGATAAAGCACATACTGACAGAGTGTAGAATTTTAAATTACCCCACAATTTGACTGACTTACTTTCCGATAATAGCCAGTACATTGTTGAAATCATTAAATACCTCATGCATACACATTTATACAACAACATTTGAAAAAGTAAAAATAACAACAGCCATTTCTTGAATTGGATTAATGTAACAAAACAGACAGAACATTTAACAATACACAAAATAATCAACAAACAGAACATTTAATAATACACAGGCTAATCAACAGACGGATACTTTAGTATCAATCTTGAATTTTGTATTTAAGAACAAAGCCATGGTTTTAGCACCAAATGGTGAAAAAACTAAAAAAAAATAAATAAAAGGTATATGGTATTAAGTAATAACAAAAAAAAAGTAAATAAATAATTTTACCCAGTCTCTCTTAGTGTATTAAACATTAATTAAAATACTCATCAATTAAGTAATAACAAGTAAATAAATAATTTTACCCAGTCTCTCTTAGTGTATTAAACATTACTTAAAATACTCATCAATTAAGTAATAACAAGTAAATAAATAATTTTACCCAGTCTCTCTTAGTGTATTAAACATTACTTAAAATACTCATCAATTAAGTAATAACAAGTAAATAAATAATTTTACCCAGTCTCTCTTAGTGTATTAAACATTAATTAAAATACTCATCAATTAAGTAATAACAAGTAAATAAATAATTTTACCCAGTCTCTCTTAGTGTATTAAACATTACTTAAAATACTCATCAATTAAGTAATAACAAGTAAATAAATAATTTTACCCAGTCTCTCTTAGTGTATTAAACATTACTTACAATACTCATCAATTAAGTAATAACAAGTAAATAAATAAGTTTACCCAGTCTCTCTTAGTGTATTAAACATTACTTACAATACTCATCAATTAAGCACTCTTCCATTCCTGTATCGGCGCGCAAACCCTTGCACCGCTTCTAAACCATTATCCTTCACGAAAACTTTATCACCATCAAGAGATTGAATTTTAGTAATTGGTTTCTTGAAATAATTCGCAATGGATTTTTTTCCATTTAAAATTTAAATAAGCTCTTCTATTTGTGAATCGGTGCGCTAACTCTCGCACCGCTTTTTAACCATTACCGTTGCAGAAACCGTACACGAAAACTACATCAGCATCAAGAGATTGAATTTTAGTAATTAGATTTTGAAACAATTCGCAATGACAACTTTTTCCCGTTGAAAATTTAAATAAGTAAGTACAAAAATGAAAACTGTTTTGGTGATATTTGGTGCAATTCATCTATGATTCGAACTCTTAATTTCTCTCGTAAGTTGATTGGCACCGAATAAACGTCCTGCTTCAAGGTTCCACATACGAAGAAACCATTAATAAACTTTGATATCTTCTCAAAATATTGAAATAATAAATTCTGCAATATTTGAAGATTGTGGAATCGGCGCGCATACTCTCGCAACGCTTCTAAAGCATTACCGTTGCAGAAACCGTACACGAAAACTACATCAGCATCAAGAGATTGAATTTTAGTAATTAGATTTTGAAACAATTCGCAATGACAACTTTTTCCCGTTGAAAATTTAAATAAGTAAGTACAAAAATGAAAACATGTTTCGTTTCTTGTTTTGCGATTTTCTCCAAAACGATGCAAAAACGAGCAAATCTCTAAAGGCCTTTTACCCCTGTATATCCGATGTTGTTTTCCACCACCATCTTTCCTAGTAAAAAATTGGTTTAACTTTGAGGAAAAATATACTACATCACAAAGTTTTCTTCTAATGAAGTTCACCAAATAAGAAGTCAGAATGACGAAAAGGTGCGTATAGAAATATATAATAAAAGTTCATTTATATTAATAATGGCATTTTAATTTTTTACTAATTACCTACCAACTTGAGTGGTGTTTTTGCTGCAATGTTTAAGGTAAAAAAAATCTGGTTTTCGATTGCAAAACTTTATTTTTGTCTGATATATGTATCTGTTAGAAGAAAGTTGTATTACACATTATCAATTATATTTTTTGCATTATGTACAAAGGGTTGTTCTTGTCACACGGAGTGACTCACATCAGAAATACTTTCTGCTACCAGAAAAAATTAAACAAAGCCGGAGAAGCTTTCGGTATTTCTGTGCAAAAGGTTCTTATCATCATTGTTATCACTCCCCGGATGCATGGGCTATGTTTTAATTACACAGACAGAAGACGAGACCGAAAGCCTACAATCGCTATGGTGTTGAACATTGGATGGATCTGAAATAATAGTGATTGAACTGTAGAATTGGGGTATATGGTTGATTGACTGTTAAATTGAGCGAACCTAGAGGAGAATAGCTGGTGGATTAGGTAGGATTACCCTTTTGGAAATACCGAATGGATTTGGTCTGGGAACTGACTTTGCATTGATGTACTTCAGCATTCAAGTCCTAATCGGCTTTATATCTGTATTTTAGATTTTCATTTTATATTCAAATGATAACAAACATTAAATGAACAATTTGTGAATTCGTTTTTCTACAACTGTTATAGGCGTGCATGTATTTCGTATATGGGCGCATAATTAATTTAAAAAAATAATAATTTCTTCTTATATTAATTCCTGACAATCTATTCAAGAACTATTCAGAGGTTTGGCCCCTTGCAGCATTACAGGAATCACATTGCACATTGACATACTGGTTGGCATTTGTGCATTGACCTGCTGTAATCTGTTCCCTGGCCCATCTGATGCGACGTATCCCTCGAGTCAATGTGCTCCCTGTAGACCAAATCTTTAATGTGTCCTCATGCTAAGAAATCCAAGGGCGTGAGTTCTGAAGATCGAGCCGGCCAAAATACCGGCCCACCACGCCATAGATGGTTACTCTCCAACAAATTTAGTTTGGTCCTCCCATATGGGGTAACTGTCGATTTAGTCTACTGGCAGCCCATTGGGTCAAGGGAGTACCTCATCCGTTGCATCAGATGGGCCTGGGAAGAGATTACAGCAGAGCAATGTACAAATGTCATCCAGTCTGTCAATGTGCGATATGATGCCTGTATTGCTGCAAGGGGCCAAACCTCTGAACAGTTTTTAAATTGATTTTTAGAAATTATTAGAAGAAGAAATTATTATTTTTTTATTAATTATGTATGCGTCCAGTGTTAAATGTTAAACTGTTTTAAGAATTGAAAAATTATTTTCTATTAAGAATTGAAAGTTTTTTTGTTTTGCTTTTTAGCACTTCCCTCCGAAGGAAAGTAGCTATTTTTAATTATGTTCAACTTTACAGCAGCTTTACATTGCGTCAGTTAATGCTTTAGACCAAGAAGATTTTTATTTGTTTATTTTTTGGGAGAGGGGGAGGTGGGTGGGTAGAGGTGAAAGATATATCTTCAACGATTTTTATATATGCCTTATGAAAGATTTCCTTTTCTTAATTATGTTTTAGTTTTTTTGCGTTTTTCTCGGAAACGAAGCAAAAACGAGAAAAATACCAAAGGAGTTTTTTTCTTTCTTTTAGCACTTTCCTCCGAAGGAAAGTAGCTATTGAGGTTGGACTCATGACGGAATTTTTGAAAAATTTCTTCAAATCTTTATCGATCCTACCTAGTAGACACCGAAAATGACCCCCGTTAAAATTTATATATATCTATATATATATATATATATATATATATATATATATATATATATATATATATAAATTTTAACAATGTCTGTTAACACGATAGCGGCCAGAGTTTTTGTTTTTTCGTCACGAAACTAGGTTTATAGCATTAAATTAGCAAACGATTGAACGAGTTCGTTAACCACCAAAGTCGGTCCACCGGAAGGGGGGGTTTACCCCGAACCCAAAACACTTATTTGACTATGTCAGCCGTAATATTTGTTATATTTCAACGAAACTTGGTATTCGTAGTGTTAATATAGAGAGAAAAGTGAAATATAAAAATGAACTAAATCGGTTCATTAGAAGGGGGGGTTTACTCCGGACCCACAATACCAATTCGCCACTACCAGCCGTGATTTTTGGTATATTTCGACGAAACTCGGTATTCGTAGTGCTAATCCACAGGTAAATATGTGTTGTAAAAATAAACGAAATCGGTTCATTAGGAGGGGGGGTTTACTCCGGACCCACAATACCAATTCGCCACTACCAGCCGTGATTTTTGGTATATTTCGACGAAACTCGGTATTCGTAGTGGTAATCTACAGGTAAATATGTGTTGTAAAAAGAAACTAAATCGGTTCATTAGAAGGGGGGGTTTACTCCGGACCCAAATTCCTAATATACTCATACCGGTCGTAATTTCTGCTGTAGTGTAACGAAACGCTGTATACGTCGTGGGTAACTCATGAGAAAGAAGTGTTGTAAAAATGAGCTGAATCGGTCAATCGGAAAGCGGGGGTTTAATTTGTAATATATTTGAATAGAAAAGCCGGCAGACGTAGGTTCACAAAGCCGCCGCAAGGAGCGCTTTCTACCACTAGAGTGACTAGTGATCCTGTTCCTGCGTTAGATCAAAATACGATAATATGAGGATTTTTGTATTTATTACGTAGTGTAGTAGGTACCATGTGTAAACATAACTCTGGATGAAAATTAATAATTGATCAGTTACTCATTACAAAATGAGAACTATTCACGTTTTTATTTTATTTATGTAGGATATTTTAAGCAAATTTTTCTGGAAAGCAGTCTACACTACCCAAATTCTGAGGAAAGTGCTTAGTTATGCAGCTACTGCGTGACGGACTTTTTTCATCCTCTATCGAATCCCGAAGTTTGGCTGTTTATTTTGGGCACACCCTGTATACATATATTGTCTTCTAGTCGGATCACTTTAGAAATTCCCTCGTGTCCTTGTCTGTCATTTATTAATTTCAAGTCTAACTAATGTAACTTTATTTATGTAGGTACATAGGTAAATAATAGGCATGTTTATAAGAATGTTATGAGGCGTCTAAATGTTTCTTAACCATCAAATGAACGTTGTCTTTACCGATACGATTCATTTGATTACCTAAATAATGAGTTTCCGAATGAACAACAAGACTTGTTGTTGGGTGCCCGTTTTGTACTTAGTACGGAACCAATAATTAACTATCTTAGATTAGATGAATCTCAAATATCTCGAACAAGTTTCAACTGAATCAATCATTTCTGAATACCTAAACTGAAAATTAGTGTGGAAATGTTTCCGTATCAATGTTTCTCGTAAACGGTTATATATATGTCGCTTTGAAAATGGTTTCATTCGTTTCCCTCTACTAATGAACTTATAAAACGAGTACCTGCAAGCATATGAACTCGAAAACGTATACGTTCCGATTGTTTTCGCGCGAATTTCCCCAAAAAAACATGTTCCAGTGGGCCGATTCTGCTGGTTAACGAACTCGACCTGTGAAATTACAAGAGAGATTTTTGCACCAAATTTCATCAAAATCGGATCATTTTTGAGCCGGGAGAGAGCGAACAGACAAACACACACTCACACACACACACACACACACATATATATATATATATATATATATATATATATATATACAAGTTTGAACCACCAATATTTTCGTGATCTATAGTGTCTGAAACGAGACATTTTCTAGTCGGCACTTCCGGATTGCGTCGTAAGGGTAGGGGAAGGGACCGCGCTAAAAGCTACCCATGAAGACGATCCTTGTCAGACCCAAAGAAACTTTGATAACTGGTTCTGTCTTATCATGTCACAAAATAGGAAAACCCTCAGCCGCTGCCTCAAGCTGAGGCTATTATACTTCTCTTAATTTAAATTATAATTGCCATAGTCTTAGTTTAAATCATAATAGTCTTGGTTTAAATTATAATTTATTCATTTATTGTTGTTGAGTTTCGCAACAAGGGCGACGACCTCATAAGAACGGCAGAATCAAAGTCAGTCAGTTGGTAGTCAAGTGATAGTCAGTTGGTTATAAAATAAACGAAGGTAACTAAAAGTATTAAGAAAAAAAAAGGAATAAAATTAAAAAAAAATATATATATATAAAAATATTATATACAATAAAATAATAAAGAATAAAATGTTTCCATTAAAAATGACATATAGTTATGTTTTCGAGTGAATGTGTGTATACTTTAAATATGTTAGAAGTGTTTGAACGTACGGACTACCTTCTGTCAGTAAGTCATGTAAGTCATGAGGAATGGTTAAGTTGCTGCGTTGTCTACAGTCCGTCAGGATATGTTTTACAGTTAATGTTCTGTTGCATAGTCTACACATTGGTCTTTCCTTTCTCTCCAGTAAGTATGAGTGGGTAAGTCGGGTGTGGCCTATACGTAGTCTGCATAAAATTACTTGGTCTTGTCGAGTGAATGATTCTGTTACCCAGGCTTTGGTCGTGTTCTTAATTTCTCTTAATTTACATTCACTCTTCAGCCAATTTTCTTCCCATTCATAAATTATAATTGCCATAGTCTTAGTTTAAATCATAATAGTCTTGGTTTAAATTATAATTGCCATAGTCTTAGTTTAAATCATAATAGTCTTGGTTTAAATTATAATTGCCATAGTCTTAGTTTAAATCATAATAGTCTTGGTTTAAAATATAATTGCCATAGTCTTAGTTTAAATCATAATAGTCTTGGTTTAAATTATAATTGCCATAGTCTTAGTTTAAATCATAATAGTCTTGGTTTAAAATATAATTGCCATAGTCTTAGTTTAAATCATAATAGTCTTGGTTTAAATTATAATTGCCATAGTCTTAGTTTAAATCATAATAGTCTTGGTTTAAAATATAATTGCCATAGTCTTAGTTTAAATCATAATAGTCTTGGTTTAAAATATAATTGCCATAGTCTTAGTTTAAATCATAATAGTCTTGGTTTAAAATATAATTGCCATAGTCTTAGTTTAAATCATAATAGTCTTGGTTTAAAATATAATTGCCATAGTCTTAGTTTAAATCATAATAGTCTTGGTTTAAATTATAATTGCCATAGTCTTAGTTTAAATCATAATAGTCTTGGTTTAAAATATAATTGCCATAGTCTTAGTTTAAATCATAATAGTCTTGGTTTAAATTATAATTGCCATAGTCTTAGTTTAAATCATAATAGTCTTGGTTTAAAATATAATTGCCATAGTCTTAGTTTAAATCATAATAGTCTTGGTTTAAAATATAATTGCCATAGTCTTAGTTTAAATCATAATAGTCTTGGTTTAAATTATAATTGCCATAGTCTTAGTTTAAATCATAATAGTCTTGGTTTAAATTATAATTGCCATAGTCTTAGTTTAAATCATAATAGTCTTGGTTTAAATTATAATTGCCATAGTCTTAGTTTAAATCATAATAGTCTTGGTTTAAAATATAATTGCCATAGTCTTAGTTTAAATCATAATAGTCTTGGTTTAAATTATAATTGCCATAGTCTTAGTTTAAATCATAATAGTCTTGGTTTAAATTATAATTGCCATAGTCTTAGTTTAAATCATAATAGTCTTGGTTTAAAATATAATTGCCATAGTCTTAGTTTAAATCATAATAGTCTTGGTTTAAAATATAATTGCCATATTGTATTTTAGGATAATGATTGTAGTGGTCTTTATCTAATAAATTATATAATCTGTAACTAATTATTTTCAATAATCTGTAACTAAACAAAGCATAACACCATTACGCACAGGCAAAGAACTACACCTATCCCACAAACTCACAGACGTCTCAAAATTTAATTAAATACCTAAAGCAAACATTTATAAACCTTTCGAGCCAATATATTGGAATGTGCAACCTCGTAGTAGAGCGCCAAACTCCATATCTATCTATCTATCAAGCTGAGGCAAGACGAGTAATTGGTAAATAATTATTTTCTTCTTTCCACTGTGTAACAAAAATTTCATTATTGCCCCAAAATAAAAATAATTTTTGTTTATTTGTTTACCCCAGATAAAAATAAATAATAATAACTGAGGCAGCTATTCAATACAAATATATTACAGCAAAATGGGGTACGTTTATTTTTTATTTATAAAGTTTTTTTTAAGCTTTTTCTTTAGGAATGCAGCATATACTAACAGCCAGTAGCATTAAGGAAACGAGTAAAAATTAAGAAGTATCTGTCAGGGGCTTTATTTATTAATTAACCATACTTTTGTAGTGAAATATTTTATTGAAGGATTTATTTTTTTTACCAAAACTCACATGATGTTTACATTAATATATATATATATATATATATATATATATATATATATATATATATATATATATATATATATATATATATATATATATAAATATTCGTATTAAGTATTGTTTTTGTTTACATACTGCTACGTTGGTAGTAAGGAGTAGAATAGCGGAACTTGTTTCCCCCCCCCCCTCCAGGGCCCGGGGAGCCCCGGGGTAACCATAGCAACCAGTCATCGATCCCATCTTTACCCCCACCTTCCCTCTCTAGGGCTTTGTTACCTGTGAAATCAGTTTTTCACGAGAGTGGCTCCTAAACCCCCCTTCGCCACTTCAACCTACCGGCAGAAGGTAAAAAATCTCCGCTCACCGCTATCCCCCTCAAAAGGCTTCATAAAACCATCCCCCACAAAAAGCCAACCAAGAAACGAAATTGAGCGAAATCTCGTTACAAGAAACAAGTATCCTTATTGACGGAACAATTCATATCCATCCGAAATTTACTATGGCCTCGGGTTTGTAGAGTGTTTCCTCCCTCTCTATAGGAATAAAACATAAATATGGGATATTTGAGATATCGAGGACGATATGTGAAGGCCACACTACGGGCATGGTTATGATACGGACGAGGCCTCACTACGGACAAGGCTATGCTACCATCTAAGCTACACTACGGGCAAGGCTGCGTATAAGTTTATGCTACGCACAAGGCTATGCTACCATCAAAGCTACACTACGGGCAAGGCTACGTATAAGTTTATGCTACGGTAAGGCCACGCTACCAGCAAAGCTACCCTACGGGCAAGGCCACGCTACCAGCCAAGCCACACAACGGGCAAGACTACGTTTAAGTTTATGCTACGGACAAGACCACCCTAACAGCAAAGCCACACTACGAGCAAGGCTACGTATAAGTTTATGATACGGAAAAGGCCAAACTACGGGCAAGGCTACGCATAAGTTTATGCTACGGTAAGGCCACGTTACCAGCAAAGCCACACTACGAGCAAGGCTACGTATAAGTATATGCTACGGAGAACGCTTCGATACCAGCAAAGCTACCCTACGGGCAAGGCCAGGCTACCAGCCAAGCCACACAACGTGCAAGACTACGTTTAAGTTTATGCTACGGACAAGACCACCCTAACAGCAAAGCCACACTACGAGCAAGGCTACGTATAAGTATATGCTACGGAGAACGCTTCGCTACCAGCAAAGCTACACTACAGGCAAGACCACGCTACGGGGAAGGCCTTGCTACCAGCAAATCCACACTACGGACAAGGCTGGTACTGCTGAAAACTGAGTATAGCAACGCTTCGGGTAAGGCTGCGATTTAACCAGTACAAAAATTATTTTGTCTACTCATAAACATTATGGAAACGTAAATTAGTATGCTATTAATATTAGCCATTGAAAATGAGCTAAGTCCCGAAAAGATGCGTAAAGCTGAGTCATATTAGAGTTGACCTGGAAATTCTAAAAAACAAAATAATAGATGTATTAATAAAACACACTTGGATAAATTAGGACAAAATATTTATGAGTACGTATATAAATAAAAATATTATAAATAAATATTTCTTACTGGTACAGCTTTCCATATATTCTTCCCTCCTTATAAGGATGGAAGCCCGTTGCACAGATCACACTATTATAATATGCCGGCTTTTGCGCAACCTATTCGTCACAGACCACGGAAAAACCTTTATTTATTATTATGTGATATGGTTCTACGTCAAAACGGGCTTTCTTCCCTATTAGAAGGAAGGAAACGCGCTAAAATATTGAAATTGGCTACGACAAAGACAGGCTTCAAGAGGAAGGAAGACGAACAATGTCAGGCCTATTGTATCAGGAGTCCCTCAGGATGCACGTCATCAGCCCAATTATTTCTTATTTATTAATGGGATTTTTTTTTTCCTTTCTTTAATTTAAATACTTATCCTTGATTAAGTAGATTATTGTTGCAGAGCTGGACTGTCAGCTAATTGGTTGTAGTGCTTCTATTGACTCTTTGACTTCCTGTTGGGTGTTCCTCGTCCTGTGGATTGAATCCTTTAGGAGTCCAGGGATCGTCTCTTCCTGTGAGGGGGATTGATAATTCTTGTGAAAATATTTTCGTGAGAACTAAAACTAGAAGAATTGAAGTATGAGTAAATCGAAAAATTCAAAAACATTATACTAAAAATCATGTTTTTTTTTTGTTTTGTTTTTTTAATTCGCTCATAATTATAAAAGAATTCATGATATAGACCTTCTCAAGGCGTCAAAATATTTCTAATTAAATTTCCTTTATTGTCCTAACAATAATAAAAGTTACACAGTATTCGCGGCTTTGCAAAATGTACTATACATTTATTTGCCAAAAACCATTCAATCACTGTCCTATCATCGCCCAGCCCATACCACATAACAGAAAACTTTGAAATTTGCATAGCCACTCCCTTTAGAACGTAAACACTCGCAAATAAAGGATTTCTTGATATTCAAATTTTTAAGTATTTTTAGAGGGGCTTGAATTTTTAGTTGGTTAGAGCAGGCAAGCCTAGGCACGATGCGTTGCTAGGACGATAACAGAACAGCTGTTACAGTTAAGATGGCAGACCTTGAATTTGTCCCTCATAAAATTTCAATTTGTCTCATAATCTGTGTTTTTGTCCCTCATAGAGTTTACTCTATTGGGAATTAACATTACCGATGGCGGCGCCACTGTCGTCAAAATGGCGGTATACAAAGGGTAACCTGTGACATTCGTACATAGTGATTGCTGATAACAAGTGTTTTCTCAGTTGTTGTGGTTCTATTTCACGTTAATATTAGTGTTTTCATCAAGAAACAGGGTTTTTGGAAGCTCTATTTTATTGTTGTACTCAAATATGTAAGAATATTGGACTAACAGTGAGTTATTGTGAGTTGTTATTGTGATGGATAAGCAAAAGTGATGTAAATATTATTTCATACCATTGTGAATAGCTTTGAATACAATAAATGTATTTTATAATAAATATTGCATATTATTGATCACCAATAAATCATGAACAATTTGAAAATTGAAAAAAAATACTTCAAAATCTTTATTTTCACATATTACATGCACCATTATTTTTTTTAGTTTTGAATCGTTTCTGATCACAAATTTTAATTATTGCTTACATTATTTGCAAATTATAACTGATGTAAATATAATTTCATACCATTGTGAAAAGATTTGAATACAATAAATTTATTTTATAATAAATATTGCATATTATTGAACACCAACAAATCATGAACAACTTAAAAATTGAGAAAATATTTCAAAATTTCTTTGAATCTCTATTTCACATATTACATGAACCATTTCATTTACTTATTAAGGTTGTAATTAAATTATGTAAATATACTTTATCAAAAGGCACCGTAATATTTATGAAAGGGGTCATATGTATCAAATATGAAGTAATACACTCATTTAAATTTAATACAGCCATTCCTAATTAGTGTGTTTGTGCAAGTGCAAACAACTTAATAGATTGGTTGGTCTTCTCCAAAATACCACAGGTATTTAGGTAATGGATGTGCATTCACAATTGCTTCACCTTCAACTATGCACCTGAAACTACTTAAGGCTTCTAGATAGCCAAAGAAGTTCCTTTGTACATACTTTTGTTCATCAATATCTATACCTTCTGAATTTCTAAAATTAAATCAAATTCGGGTAAAATGGGTTGCAAGCTGTTTATAGTCACACAAGAGTGAAGGTTGCATAAATGTGAATTATTTCACTACCTCTTACATATATTGTTTAAAAATAATTACTTTGTGAAAGGAAAAGGTTCATGTTGTCTTTAAAAAGACAAATTTGCCATAAAACTGTTGGGAAATTATTAAATAGCAAAAAAAAAAAAAAAAAAAAAACACGAACAACACATGTCATAACTTTACAACTGTCATAGCTTTACATTTGTAAACAATGCACGTTCCCTTTGTCGTAGGCCCGAAATTTTCCGCATGGCGGCGTATCGCTTAATGTTAATGCCCAATACCTGGTGATGGTCCATCGGAGGTAATAATATCCCGAACCCTTGCACAGCCTCCTCACCCATCAGCATCCCCAGTCAGAGCACTTATTCCTAATGCTCGCAAATGTAATGGGTGTTTCCAAATGACATCTAGGAAACATAAATTTTTCTATTTCTACGTATATTTATTATTGACAACGAATTTTAACCTGTACTGGTAGTGTAAACGCACCCTTAGGAACAATTGGCAATTTGTTTTGCAGTTTCAAGTGAATTTAGCATCTTCATATTCTTGGGATGAAATGTTGATTATTATGTCAGGATCTTGGAAGAAAAAGGGTGATTAAAAAAAATCGACTTTTTTTATTTTATTTTCTGAGTACGCATCCGTTTGTTCCTCTGGTTCGGCTTTAGTTCTCTCTCAGTTTCAAGTTAAAGTGAATAGCACCATCATCTATGAAAAACTAAATGTCCGATTTCAAGTGCGAATCCCGAGGCTGAAACTACCCTCTTATAATTCTGTTACCCATAAATCACTCGTAAAAAGTTTAATCAAAACATTGAATTTCAATTGCATGCTCGTTCAATCAGGTCCATAAATCAGCATTCCATAGAGCAAACATTTGTCTTTGCTATCCTAAAGCACTTGGTACTTTGACTTGGATTTCCCAACATCCGGAATTCCTGAATCGCCCTTTCTCTTCCGAGGTCCTGATATATAACTACCCACCAAAATTCCTTAAAATTAGTTCAATTTTTTTTACATAATAAATTTGCAATTGAGGTATTGCGAAAAAAAAATAACAGTCTTGCACATCTAGTCCTCCTTTACAGAAGCAGGCTCAAATATATAAAATAATATGTAATAATTGAGGTAATAAAAATATCATCCATGTAATAATGGAGACACGAACCATACAATTTAAAAAAATTAAATTTCCTCCTAAATAATATCAAATTTACAAGCACATAATCTGAAGATTATAATTTATAAAAAAATAATGCAAAATCATACAGATAATTAGATTGAAAATGGCTTATAACTGAAACGTTTCTACAACAACAAAAATGTAATATAAAATATAAAATAATTGAAGACTGAATAAAGCTGTTACCAACTACCTACAACATCTTAGTTTTCAACTTAGGATCTAATAATGCAAAATCATACAGATAATTAGATTGAAAATGGCTTATAACTGAAACGTTTCTACAACAACAAAAATGTAATATAAAATATAAAATAATTGAAGACTGAATAAAGCTGTTACCAACTACCTACAACATCTTAGTTTTCAACTTAGGATCTAATAATGCAAAATCATACAGATAATTAGATTGAAAATGGCTTATAACTGAAACGTTTCTACAACAACAAAAATGTAATATAAAATAATTGAAGACTGAATAAAGTTGTTACCAACTACCTACAACATCTTAGTTTTCAACTTAGGATCTACACTTATAAAATATAACATTTTTACAAATCTAAACTATATGGTTTAAATATTTGTAATTTTTTTCTTTCTTTTTTTTTGTAAAAACTCAATCTTTTTTTTGTAAAAAACATTTCACAGACTGATAATCGGCCAATTTGTTCTCAAGCACTCATAATGTTAACACACTATCAAAATCATACATGGTAATTGCAGTCCAAATATTGAACACTTACAGCGTTGAATACTTACATCAATCTCCAAAGCTAAGCATCGTCGGGCGTGGAAAGTACCTGAATGGGTGACCGACCGCGTACTGTTGGTGTAGACAGCTCGGCGTCTTAAATTGTTTCGCTAGGAATTACATGTGTTTATGTGCGGCCTTGCTCCTACTTTCTGGGCGATATTTTGCCGGATTCGTCTCCGAAATCTTTTATCTGTCATTCATCGGTGCTGGTTGATAAGGGAAAGGAACCAGCAAGGATGAATGATTGCCTGAAGAAGCCGGACAGGAGTCCGGCAAAATATTGGGCAGAAAGTAGGGGCAAGGCCGCTGGATAAAGAAGCCGCATCACGAACGCACAAACACACACACACGCATATATATATATATACAGGGTGTCCCAGTATATGTGTCCACCCCCTTTTTCTCATTAGAGTTGTTGGAATTTCGAAATGAAACTTGGTAGGTCTTAGTTATGTTGCATGAGGTTATTTTTGAAGGTTTAGTTGACTTAGTAACATTCTCCAGTTTTTCTCCAGCGCATCTAACTCATGATTTTTCAATGGCGGCAGGTATTTTTTAGAAATTATTAGATGAATTCTGATAGAAAATTTAATTTTAAGACTAATTTATTCCGAGACATATTTTGATCCGACGCACCGTTTGCGCGTAAAACGCAATAAACTGAAAAATATCGCCCTTTTGTAGACAAATTCCTATTTATCACTGAAACCAAGCCTTGTACGTAAAAACACCTTAATGTAAACGTTCTAGCCTATTAATTTTCCTTTCAGATGATACCAAGATCAAAGTTGTAGATTAAATATTTAACGGGGTATTATGAATGAAAACAAAGTCAATTTTTTTTTTTAGTTTTATGATATAATAATATCATATGGAAAAATAAATTTATTCTGTTCTGTTTTATAATAATTTTTATATACTTTTTTCATAAAGTAAATAAGTACTTTTTTTTTTATTGTTAATGTCAGCTACTTTTTTTTTCTATTCTATCGATTTTCTGAATTGTTACTTTTTAAAACTTTTAAGGTATATTTTTCATTCATAATATCCCGTTAAATATTAAACCTACAACTTTGATCTTGATATCATCTGAAAGGAAAACTAATAGGCTACAACGTTTGTATCGAGGTGTTTTTACGTACAATGCTTGGTTTCAGTGATAGGTAGGAATTTGTCTACAAAAGGGCGATATTTTTCAGTTTTTTGTGTTTTACGCGCAAACGGTGCGTCGGATCAAAAGATGTCTGGGAATGAATTAGTCTTAAAATTAAATTTTCTATCAGAATTCGTCATAAAAAATACCTGCCGCCATTAGAAAATCAAGAGTAAGAAGAACATTCTTAATTAATTCATTCTTATGAGGATTTCTATCTTGAATATTATTGCACCTCTTTGAACTCATATCTCAATACAATGTATTTTCAATTCAATATCTAATGTACATTATTTGTTTTCAGGTACTGTTTTATTTTTGCTCTCTGAAAGTCTTTCAAGTAAGTTTGTGAAGTATTTTTAACTATAATTACTTTTATAATGTGATTTTCGCTTTCTGTACGTTCTAATCCAGATATAAATAAGAAATTGGGTATTAGTCGAATCAATCAGGGGGCAGGGCCATAGTAATGTCCACACTATCTCTCTACTGTGCCGTATGGTCAAGAATCAGATAATTCTACAGTATATGCCCCTCAGGGCTCTTGTGGCCCGTTACGGGACTGACTACCAACTTTACATGAGGCGTTGGGCGAACTCAACAAAAGGTAATTTTTATGAAAATGCCTTTGAATATTTTTTTCCTTAAGGGTGAACTCCACTAGAGTCAATAAAACATACCATACAACATAACTATGTTGTTTGGATATTCAAAACATTCGTTTGTTGTGGGATGTCCCTTTGTTTGTTTATTAATTTATATTAATTAACAAATTATATTGACCAGGAATTATTGTGAACTTGATGTTGAGTTCGCCCTTCGTATCTGCAACGCCTCATTTAAAGTTGGTTGTCAGTCCCGTAACGGGCCACAAGAGCCCTGAGTGGCATATACTTTAGAATTAACTGATTCTTGACCATACAGCACAGCCGAGAGATACTGTGGTCAATACAATGGCCCTGGCGGATAATTTTCCCCGTTGCAGGTACCCATTAATAAATTAATTAAAGGCTGGCTTGGCCTATTGACGGTCGAGGAGGGCGAATCCAACCTACGAACGAAGACACTAGAACATAAAAATATTTATTGCTTGCTCGGTCCTCCGGCAAATTAGTAGGTAACTGGTATTATATATTCTTCCCTTCTTATAAGGATGGAAGCCCGTTTATGAAGTTGCACCGATCACACGATTGTAATATGCCGGCTCTTGCAGAACCTATTCGCAACCCACCTATAGTGGTATTTGACCAATATTAGACATTAATAATAAGTTGTTTTTTGTTTTTTTTCTATCCAAACTTATAAATATGTTTGTTTCTCCTCCTGCTTTCCGGCATATATATATATTCCAGCAACAAGTGTGCGGTTACTTAATGCACACCTTTCCCCCGGCATAGCAGCCGGTTTCCACTGGTGTTCCATGATGCTTGTTCGGTATCTGAAATCAAAATGCCCCATTTATTTCTGTAATAATTATCATTGAGCTATCTATTCGCCTTGCCACCCTTTACAAACATCTATTAAGGCTCAGGGTATTTTCTTCAGCAAGCTCTTCCAATAATCCCACTAGGAAAAATCTGGATTCGAAGAGTCAACACCTCTGTGAGAGTCCGGCTCGCCAAGCATCCTGCGACAACATGGTCATTACTATTTATAAAACCGAAAATACAGTCTAGTTAAATTGTAAAATAATTGTTGAATCTCTTTGCCGTTGAGGAAAAAAGAAATTCCACGTCCGACAGCTGAAGCTAACTTGACAGCTGAGTTTCGACAGGCTGTCAGTTGATGACGAATAAGCAGTTGACCCTAATATTCCAAGGTGCAGCTATATATATATATATATATATATATATATATATATATATATATCCTTTACGACTTCATAAATATTCTTTGGCAGAAAAACAAATCAAATATGGATTTCCTTTGAATTTCCTAGTGAGCAATATTTACCACGTTATTTAAAGCAATGTTACCAATAATGGGTTTGGAATGTCACATGAATAAACTTTTAATACTTTTGTACTTAATCTACTATATATTTGTCAAATACCACTCACTCACTCACTCATCTATCAACGCCCAGCCCAAACCGCTCGACAGAAAATTTTGAAATTTTGCATGGACACTCCCTATATAACGTAGGCGCTCGCTAAGAAAGGATTTTTTGATATTCGTATTTTTAAGCATTTTTAGGGGGGTTTAAAGTTTGAGTTGGTTAGAGAAGGCAAGCCTAGGCAGCCTGCGTTGCTAGGACGATAAAGAACAGCTGTTACCTTACATTATCTATCTCATAGTTTTATTTGTAATTGAGGTTAATTTCAACTATGATGGCAGACCTTGAATTACTAGAAATTAACTGTCCCTCATAGAGTTTTAATTGCGTTTCTTTTCTGCCTGTCCCCGTCAGATAGGCTTGCCATATTTTTGGAGAGTTAAACCGAGACACATTAATATGGGATGGGCATACCAGGGGGGGGGATAAAAAGAGTACAAATTATAAGCAAAATGGTTGGTGAGTTTTAAGCCTAGCAACTAACGGGAAGGGGGAATCTTAAACTGTTAGTCTAACCAAACCTTAAAAATAAGAACGGAACTTTTTTTGCTACTTGATTTTCTTAAAAAAATCTCTCAGCCAAATAGTAGTGTCTGGCAGCTGGCAGCGCTGTGCACGTAGTTCCAGCGTTTTACAGTTAGATTACTTCTCATTTCTTTGACACTGTGAGCAGTAGTAAAAATGTTAATTGCAGAAAAGTAACCGATTTAAAAAAGATTCTTATAAACATGAATTCATTACTTTTTACATCTTACAGCCTTTTCCGGGACGTTGATAAAACTGGGCGGGACACCGAAACAATTGCAAAATACCGGGACAGTCCCGGTCAAACCGTGATGTATGGCATATCCTTAGGTTTTCCAGGCGAGGTAATAATATCCGGAACCCTTGCACAGCCTCCTCGCCTATAACCTTGGTAATACTCGTAAATATATTGGGTGTTACCATATGACTTCTTGGAAACATAAACTTTTAAATTTTAACGCCCATTGAATAAAATATAGTATGACGGGAACCGTGATGTAATAAACTGCACAGAATTGTATAGTAACGTAATTTTAATGAAACATTATTTAACGCAATAAAATAAAATATTTAACTCGGTTTTCTTTTTTTTTTTTTTTTTTTTTTTTTGTTCTTAGCGCGTTTCTTCCCTCCCTCCATAGGAAAACTAGAAAATAACTAATTAAAATATAATTTTTCTTTCGAATGGATGCCGATCACTTGCGATGATTGGCCATCCGTTTTCGAGATATTTAAGGAAATATACAACAAATCTACCTGTATAACTGCTCATGTCTGTTGATCACATATTTCTTTCGAATACTTCCAATAATTAAACTACAGTAAAACTAGTATTTTAGTAAAACAAGTTTAAAAAATGAGTAACATTGTTATAGTATTTCGAAGCGCGAACGTTGAGAAAGAGGATGCTTATGATGGCATACTACCACGAAAAATAAATACATCTATTCGTTTACTAATGGCACTGGGGATATGAACGAAAACCTGCTGAAATGACGCAGTTCCTGCGAGTCAGACTTTTTTATATATCTGTTTCGAGTGCAACCTCAATAGCTACTATTCTAGGAAAGTGTAAAGAAACAGTGTATTTTATGAGGAACTAGCTGTTACCCGGCGTGCCATGCTACACCTACTTGCTGCATATAGAAAAGCCTAAATAAATTAGAAACCAAATAAGTATTATTAAAATCAAATAACACGAATCTGTAACTGTTTCGAACCCGTGACCTCCCAACTGGGAGTCCTAGACGACTTTGACCTAACCCATAACGCCCCCCCCCCCGTATCAAGACATACATGTATGCCAAGTTTGGTAAAAATCGGTCTAACAGTGTGGATTTTTATTTTTTTTTAAAAAAAAGCACATACAGACAGCAGCTGGTAGACGTTTTTGACCTGGCCTATGACACTCCCCTGATCAAGACCAACCTGTGTGCCCAGTTTGATCAAAATCTGTCAAACGGTGTGGGTTTGTATAAAGAACAAACATACAGATAGACAGATGGTAGTCGTTTTGACCTAGCCTATGGCAATCGCCGTATCAAGACCTACCATTATTCCAAGTTTGGTCAAAATCGGACGAACGGTGTGGATTTGTATAAGGGACAAACATACAGACAGACAGCTGGTAGACGTCTTTGACTTAGCCTACGACACTCCTCAGATTAAGATCCACATGTGTACCGAGTTTAGTCAAAATCGGACGAACGGTGTGGATTTGTATAAGGGACAAACATACAGACAGACAGCTGTTAGATTTTTTTGACCTAGCCTAGGAGATTTCTCGTATCAAGACCTACCATTATTCCAAGTTTGGTCAAAATCGGTCAAACGGCGTGGATTTGTATAAGGAACAAACAAACAGACACGTGATTTTTATATATATAGATGTAGTTATCTTGAGCAGCTCCAGCGGTATATTTTGGACTACACGGGTTACACACATTATGTCATTCGTTTGATTTTGTACTCCGTTTTGAACTTACAACAAGAAGCTCCTTGCATTGTGGTAGGCTGCCTGTAGGTATTCTAGGAACCCCGGCAGGTCTGGAGTTAGACCTGGCCATGTTAGGTGGTAATGCCTTCCAGATGCTAGCCTTCAGTCCCCTGCCAGTGTGGAAGCTCTGTTCCACTTTAGAGTTTCACAGCATTTTTCTGAACGGATTCCATGTTACTTCTAATATATTGGTAGCTTAAAAATGAAATTCGGGAGTTTTAACCCTTGTATTATTATTTTTTTTTTTTTTTGCATTATTATAATCGTTTTCCAGAAAAGTACACGAAAAGGTGTTGAGAGGAGATCGTTGACCGTTGATAATGCGAAGGTAGGGATCGTCGGGGAGCGGTCATTACTTCTTAATAAAACTACATTTTACAGTGAAAATGGTTTTATTGTTGCCGACGTTTCGGCTTGAAATTCAAGCCTTCATCAGTTCACGAAAAATAGTTTTATTAAGCAGCAATGACCCAACCCCGACAATCCCTACCTTTGTACACGAAAAGGGCAATAGGAATCGTATAGTTCGTTCTTATCTCTAATTGGAAAACGTATAAAAGTATACCTAGAAACCTTTTAAGGCAAGAAAGTACGCGCTGCGCCTTTTTTACGTAAGTTTCACAAATAATGTTCTGTTATACGGATTCTACTGGCAAACGAACTTTATCTTTCAACTATTACATATCGATCATATCGTCGTTACAAATGCAAAGTATAGAATATTAAAATTACCACTTTTCAGAGTGGAAAAGCGTTTATTCATAACTAATTTTGGACAGTCAAATATTCGGCAGATTTGACCTTTTGACAGTGGAATACTTTCCCTTTCATAGAGTGAACTAAGATTCAAGATTTCGCCGCACAAAAGTCCAGCAGAAATTAGTAAAGATTGAAAATGAAAGATACATTTTTTCACATTCGATACTTTGCATTTGTATCGAAGATATATTGAAACACCGAATCTCCAAAATGAATGTAATATGTGTGTTTACAAATATTATTGCTTATGTTATCCTTCATAACCTGCAAAATACTTAACTTTATTGCTTATTAACTTTTTTCGTAGTTGAGAGAATTGATTTTGATCGTATTAACCTTTTTATTAATAAATATTGCTTGCCATTATCTAATATGAATTATAACCGTAGATAACGAGTCAAGTAGTAATAGATAACCAGCAAAGAACCTAAGCTAATCAGTAAGCTTATCAGCGAGTACTAGTAACTGTTATAAATCACTACTGCTACTTCAAACGTAGCTGGATGTGGTCTTCGCAAAAATACCCTTCATTTGTTTCTGTGGTGGTATAATGCAAATCGCCACACTGGTCTAGCAATAAATAGATAATTAACAGGTATTTTATCAAAAAAAAAGACAATAGTAGAAATAAATGTATTGCAGCATTAAAAGAAGATTTAAAACATACAGCGCGCTTCATGCTTATCCTTACCTTTATTTGGTACTTGGAATAGGAACATCATACCTATTACTTTGTTTCGATATTTTGTGAAAAATGTAAACATCCTCTGAAAAAACAATTCCGTGAAAAGCCACAATGTACAATATTTAAAACAACGAGTAATACGAACACGTTTATCATTTACCTAATTTGTTCTTTATAAAAAAAATAAAAATAAAAAAAATACATAAAAAATATCTAAATACTGTGGCAAACAGAGAGAGAGAAAAAAAACATTCAAAAGAACGAAATTTACGTTTTCAGATTCTAAGCACCGAGTCCTCTGAATGAGATAACACTATCAAAAATTGCAGAACAATAAAAACAGTTTCGTAGATATATTTATGTGCTTATATAGTACACTACGTTTTACCGGGCGTGCCATGCTACACCTACTTTGTGCATCAAGAAAAGCAAAACTAAATTAGAAACCAAATAACTAATATTAAAATCTAATAACGCAAATCCGTAACTGTTCGAATTCACAGTTTCGAACCCGTGACCTCCGAACTGTGAGTCCTAGATTATTTGTACCTAGCCTATGACAGTCCACGGATCAAAACCTACCTTTCTGCCTAGTTGGTTCGAAATCGGTCAAACGGTGTGGATTTGTATATGAAGCAAACACACAGAAAGACAAACAGCTGTTTTTATACATATTTATATCGATACATAACTCTGACGACCGTTTTTTTTCGCCATCGACGTCTAATAGTTATAATAAAGGGCCGGTGTCCGCGATTGTTAAGGCGTGAGCACTCCGGCCAAGGATCGTGGGTTCGATTCCCACTAGGGTTGGTGGCTTTTCATTGAGAAAAAGAAAAGGCATCAGCCCTATCCTGGCTAGAAAAGGGCGGTGATCTGTAGATAACCTGTCCTAAAATTCTCAGTTAATTATAATGGACATTAAAATCATAAAAATAAATATTTTAAAATCTGGATAGTCCTTTCGATTTTCCTGTAATAGTCGACTTCATAAATGGGGTTTACTCCAGATATGGAAGGAGGAAACGCGCTAAAAGGAACTGAGAGTTTTCATGGATATTTACATATTAAGGACAATAAACCGAAATCTTTATGTTAGTGAAGGTATTGAGCTGAGAACTTGGGACACCTGGTCGTCTATTGTAATTGAATTGTAGATTGAGCTGAGAACTTGGGACACCTGGTCGTCTATTGTAATTGAATTGTAGATTGAGCTGAGAACTTGGGACACCTGGTCGTCTATTGTAATTGAATCGTAGATTGAGCTGAGAACTTGGGACACCTGGTCGTCTATTGTAATTGAATTGTAGATTGAGCTGAGAACTTGGGACACCTGGTCGACTATTGTAATTGAATTGTAGATTGAGCTGAGAACTTGGGACACCTGGTCGACTATTGTAATTGAATTGTAGATTGTAATATATCTTTAATAAATAAATTAATACATTTTCGAAGAAACCACTAAAATACTAATTATTAATTATTATAAGTATAAACCAGTGTTGGGCAAAAATTATTCAGAATGATGAATAAAGATTAATGAATAAATGTGTTATTTATTCATGAATGAAGAATAATTAGGATTATTCATTATTCGTTATTCTGTGAATGAATTTTATGTTTTATTCACAAATTGTTCGAATGATCAATCAGAATAAACATATTTTAGTGAATAATGATAGATTTATTATGATGTTGGCAGCCAGAAATATGTATATATATGAGTGTTTGAGTAGGATTAATCAGTAGACCATCTAGAAATAAATAATAACGAATGATGAATAATGAATGATGAATAACGAATAATGAATAACGAATAATTCTGTGAATAATTCAAGATGTACCTTGAAAATAAGATAATTCAGTGAATTATTCATCATTCACTAAAAATTTATTCGAATAATCATGCGAATAATAATTTATTCGAATAATGCCCAACACTGGTATAAACTTGCTTTTCATATATTTTACATAAATGGAATAAAATTTACTTTTCAATGTAAAACATAAATGTTCTAAGGAAATCCTGGTAAAGAATTTGAAACCAACACTTAACATTATTGGAATTCCTGTCTATTTTTAAAGCTGACTGATATAAAGCGTGTAAATATCACTAAAAGGGCTATTTTAAGCGGAATTCTGTGGAATTCTCAAAATATTAAGCTAAATTCCTCTGTTTATCTTGAGGCTTTGCAAGGAGATTACTCAACAGGAGTTACATATAGTTCTCCAATTTATTGCTATGACCTAAACTACAACTGATATTGAAAGCCTTCTATGTCTTGCTCTTGCCATTATCCACAAACCAGCAATTATGTTATTACTTAGAAACAGGTATCAGGTAGTCTGAAATTTTTCTAGTCCGTTTAATGCATTCCAATATGGTGGAACTGCGCCATATTCTCGAATTTCCTTTGCTGTATTATCCCTAGTGTCATATGTACCTGTAACAGTTATGCTTCCTATTTTTACTTATTATCTTTTCTTTTTATGGCACTTCTTCACGTAGGCCTTTAACGCCGTGCTATACGTTGCGACCATTCTGGAGACGTGGGGGATTTTGTAATAAAAACAAAACTCAACTTGCTTCAGGTGAGACTCGAACCGGTATCTCACATGTGGACCTCCCGCTTGTTAGAAATGTTTATGTTTTTTCTACAAAATGCTCCAAACGTAACCAATATTATCTTATCTTTGTGAGGATAAATGTCGAACGTCTGGAACAATTTTAATTTAATTAATTAATTTTATACTGTTTTTTATTCATTATGTTTTATTAACCATTTATGAGAGCAAATCGCCTTGCTGTTGTGAAGCTCCGTAAATAAATAAATGAATAAATAATTTAATTAATAAGCTCTAAATACCCAAACCAAATATTAGTAAGAATAACTGGTTGAATCACCTGAGTGCATTTCCTCATACCTGAAAACGCCTTTTTTTTGTATTTTTTTCTTTTGTGGCATATCAACATCTGGAATATAATTACCGATCTATCTATAGTTTCCCACCCTTTAATAATACCAAGGACATGTGGTTTTCCCCGGCGGTCACCCATCCAAATACTGGCCAAGTCCGACGTTGCTTGACTTTGGAGATCTAAATGACCAGGTTTATTTAGCGTGGCTACAGGCGTTCGCTAGTATACATGTTATTTATTAAAGTGATGTTTAAAATTATTTAATTATAAGTTATGCAATGTAACAAGTTCCATCACAGAAAGTTTGTACCTTTTTCGAAGTTTAGCACTATGAATACCCAGACGAAATGAGGCTTTATAAAGTACACAGAATTTTAAAACATGTTGTCTATAGGTTACCATCCTTTTCTAGGCAGGATAGGGTGTATTGATCTAGCTCGTTCCAATGGCAAACTCACGACCTTAGGCAAGTAGTGTTTAATCCTTAGCATTCACGGCCACTGGGCCTTCTGTCCAAATGTTAAAATATTCTAAAGATCATGGTTATATTTCAGTTAGGCTAACACTGAACAAAACAATGTACAAATGGTTAAATTGTTTGTCCTCAGTGTCAGACTTACTGAAATCTAACCATGCCTTTATAAGAAACCATGGGTTAGGAGGAACAGGCAAGCTGGTGCAGGAGGGGAGGGGTTTTTGTCTTGGAGGGTTCATAAGGATACGAGAGTTATGACCTGAACATAGAACGTTGTATATACCCAGTACCAGAAGTAACCAGACCTCTGTAGGTGCCCTGGACCTTCAGAGAACGAGTTTCTTATGGGGTAAGTACAACTATAGAACAACGAATTATTAATATTGGGCTGATTCAAAGCAATGGTAACTAATGGGATTATAAATATTGGTTAATAAGTTGCTTTTACTCAAAGATTAATTTACTTTGTGCTACATTTTCTATGAGTAAGGATCTCTAAAATTGACCGTGTCAAAACAAGGTTTTAGTCTTGGGTGAAGTGCGGCGCAAACTCCGCGGAAATACATTTCGGATAAAGGAAGCATCGATTGTTCAACAAATTTCGTCTCGGAGATTTTGATCCTTATGAGATCGCGCTAGGCCTTCTGTTGTTCATCACAACCAACTGGGGGCTTTGGTAGAACAATACTCTAGCGAAACTACTCGGGACTATGGGGAGATTGCGAAAGAAGTTGGTTTTGACCACTCAACAGTTGCTCGCCATCTGGACATGGGGACCAATTATTTATTTATTTTAAGTTGAACGTCCACTTATGCATGAAACATATTTTTGGGACGGGTTATACTTTTGGAACAAACGCCATTACCTCCAGTACTTAAGTCAGAGTGCTTACTGTTTTTGCGCCATATTTGGAAGAGCCTATAATTATACAAATATTATCAGAAATCAATTTTTAAAAGTCTGTCACGCAGGAGCTGCATAACTAAACACTTTCCTCAGAATTGGGTAGGGTCGAGTGCATTCCTGAATAATTTTCTTAAAATAACCTATATAGATAAATAAAATAAAAACAAATTGTTCTGCTCTTTCGCTTTTATGAGCAGCTGTTTCAATTATTAATTTTGTAATTAATTTCCTTCCAGAGTTTTGTGTATGCGTGGTACTACACTACGTAATAAATACACAAAGCTTCACATATTCATCTATTGATCTTGATGAGTTTCGCGAACCTACGTTTGGCGGGAGAATTCAATTCAAACATAGTACAAAGTAACACCCCCCCCCCCCCCTACTTCCAATAGACCTATTTAGTCCATTTTCACAACACTTCTTTCTTATTAGATGGCCAGGACGAATACCGAGTTTCGTAACAATACAGAAGAAATTACGACCGGTATAAGGAAATTAGTAATTTCTGTCCGGAGTAACCCCCCCCCCCTTCTAGTCAACCGATTTAGTTTATTTTTACAAAAACATTTTCTCTTCAGTTGACCACAACAAATACCGAGTTTCGTTGAAATATAACAAAAATTATGGCTGGTATTGACAAAAAACTACTTTGGCTCCGGCGTACCCCCCCCCCCCCCGGCCACATGGACCGATTTTGTTGGTTAACGAACTCGTTCAATCGTTTGATGCGGGAATACTACAAACCAAGTTTCGTGGCGAAAAAACAAAAACTCTGGCCTGTATCGTGTTAACGGACACATATATAACTATATATATATATATATATATATATATATATATATATATATATATATATATATAAGTAGCTATTGAGGTTGCACTCATGACGGAATTTCTGAAAAATTTCTTCGAATCTTTATCGATCCTACCTAGTAGACACCGAAAATGACCCCAGTTAAAATTTATATATATATATATATATATATATATATATATATATATATATATATATATACATATATATATATATATATATATATATATATATATATAAATTTTAACTGGGGTCATTTTCGGTGTCTACTAGGTAGGATCGATAAAGATTCGAAGAAATTTTTCAGAAATTCCGTCATGAGTGCAACCTCAATAGCTACTTTCCTTCGGAGGATGATTGTGGAGCAGTTGATGTTGTTGTGGAATTTTTAAAAAAGGTGCAGCTATTTCTTTTACTATAAAATATATAATATTAATTAATTGACAAATATTTGTAGGTATGTGTGTATATGTATGTGTATGTTTTTTTTTTTTCTATAAACAATAATAATAAATAATAGTAATAGTAAGTATTAGTATAATAGTAATAGTAAGCATTAGTATAATATATGAAAGTTGTTAGTTTTAGTACGTAGTAAAAACGATGGTCCTAGAGAAATACAGTGTAATCGCTAGTATATATCAAAATAAATAAATGAGAAAAAAAAATATATATATACAAAAAAAAGTTTAAACAAAAGAAGGAAAAAAATAGGAAACAGAAGAAGAAAATATTTTTAAAAAATATCAAAATAAAAAAAAGAAAATAACAATAAATAAAATGAATAAAAAAAATAAAATAAAACAAAATATGTGTTTACATTATATATAGTATAGTATATGTACACTATACTTATATAAGTGCAAATATATTTATGTGTGTGTGAATCTGGTTCTTTTTTTTTTTTTTTTTTTTTTTTTTTTTTCATGTTTTCCACGTTGGAATAACCCTCCAGCGTGGGAGTTTATTTATCTTACGTATGCCATCCTAATGAATCTGGTTCTTATATCCATGCAATTTTATAACAACAATAATTTCTCTTTTTTTCCAAACTTAGATTCTCACTAATACAACTTTAGTAACACAACTGTATCTCAAACACACAATACTAAAAACACACAGGGGTCTCCCGTGGTCTAATGGCTAGCGCCTTGGATTCATAAGCGGGAGATGGTGGGTTCGATTCCCAACCTCCGGCAGGAATTTTATCATCCCTCGGCTCGGTGGTAAAATTCCTCACTGCACCCTGGGTGTCGGCGCTAATGACCTAGATGTAGATGCGCCGTAAAAAAAAAACAGAAAAAAAAAAAAAAAAAAAAACTAAAAACACAATGAACAAGGAGTTTTCTGCCCTTAAACTACCAACCCAACCCAACCCTTCGGAGGAAAGTTCTAAAACTAAATATTGATCTAGTTTGTATTTATTGAAAATGTGAAATAATAGGGTCTCATAATGTTCGAATGTTCCTTTGCTGGTTTAGAACGCCTTTAGAACTGAAGGCTTGGCGTAAGGATGGCCGAGGCAGATGTTAAGGTGTGTCTCGAAAACTGCAGAAAATGTGGACCACATGTTGTCAGGGTGTGGAGCACATTAGCAGCGGCTGTCTCCAGTTGCTTCATTAGGGACCTTCGACCTCCGTTCCTGGAAGCTGCTACTGGAGAAGTATAGAAGCTATAACGGAGCATCTTCCATAGTTAACGTTCTACCGAAAATCAGGTTCTGAAGCAATATTCGGTGGGGCAATGTCAATCAGAATATAAGCCCTTAAAACTTAAAAAATGTTTGTTTTGTTCTTTTGAACCGCTTTTTGTCTTTGTTTAACTCACTTTTTAATTGGTTGTTTTTTGTTTTAAATTGAGTTTATCAGTGAAATTAGTATTTTAGTAAAATAAGCCAAGAAACAGTGAAAGGTATTGGTAATAAGTTTGGAGTGGCTGTGGTAATCAAGATGGCTGTGGCTAATCATGATGGTGTATATTTAGGTTTGTTTGAGTTCTCCTATCTATGTAACCTTCCTCATACTGCTACAACTGAAGTTATCATTATTTCTTATTTTATAGAAAGACTAGCTGAATACCCGTGCTTCGTCACGGTGATAAGTAGTTATTTTATTGCGTTAAATAATGTATCATCAAAATTAACGCTACTATATAATATTATAGTTATAGTTTATTATAGCATGGTCCCCGTCACACTATATGTTATACGTACATCAATTGATAAATAATCAAAGTATAATGTGTGTATAATGTTTCTTGACACTGGGGTGCTCCGGCCAGTGTCAAGAAACAGATAACTTTGAAATAACCCGTTTTCTATAGGTTACCAGCTTGGGTGTATATAAAGGGGGGGGGGCTGAGAGGTCTGCAGCCCCCCCCCCCCCCCCCGAATATTTTTATTTGTTGGTAAAAATGAATGAATGAATGAATGAAAAGTTTTATTCTTATTCCGGGACAGAAGTCCCATAGGAATAATTTTGAAATTACAAAATAATTTTGAATTTTACGTATAAACTTAATAACTTATAAATGCTATCAGTATCAGTATATTGTGTACAGCTTCAATATAGACTAGGGGTTGGGTAAAACTTGGAGGGATAGAAGGTGGTGGAAGAGTCGGGATTTAAAGGTTTCTAGGTTGGTAGAATGGCGGACAGACAGAGGTAAGGAATTCCATAGCGAGGTGGCACGGGTGACGAATGATTTTTCGAATATTGCTGTTCGGTGGGAAGGAATATAAAGATCGGAAGGACGAGATCGGGTGTTACGGGAGTGAACCGAGGATTTAAATTTAAGAAGTTGAAAAATATAAGAAGGTCTACGGGATTGAATTACTTGGTAAAGGACTGAGCCGAGGAAGTACTGACGACGATAAAGAGGGAATAGCCAATTTAGCTCCTGGTAGAAATGTGATATGTGGGAGTCTCTGGGGATCCCGAGGATAAAACGAATGAAACAGTTCATGAGGCGTTTGAGTTTTGCCTCGAGATCGCCAGAAAGTCCACCGTACACCAAACAACCATAGTCAAACTGGGGGAATAATAGGGAAGTTACGAGGAGTTGACGGGTCTTTGTTGGCAGGAGATGGTGGGAGAGGTTGAGCTGTCTCAGGATAAATATGGACCGACGGGAAATTTGGGAAATATGATTTTTCCAGGAAAGGTTCTGATCAAATATGATCCCAAGATTTTTAACTGATTTACAACATTTTATAGGGATGCATTAAGGTAAAGGGCTGGAAAAGGGGAAGTAGAACCTATGAGGGATTGGGAGCCTATAACAATGGCTTTGGATTTGTCGGGATTCAGGGAAAGCTTATTAGCTGCGGCCCAAGCATTGATGTTATTAAGATCTACTTGCAGCTTGCCTACAGCATCTCGTAGCAAAGAGGGCTTAAAGGATACTTAGATTTGGGTATCGTCAGCGTAAAGATGAAACTTGGAATGAACTATGGAAAGAGGAAGATCATTGATGTAAACAGAAAATAGAGTTGGGGATAACGAGGAGCCCTGCGGTACACCACGGGAAAGAGGAAGGGGGCTAGAAGGATTGCTGACGGGGATGACCACGTATTGGGATCGATTGGATAGAAAGGATTGGAACCAGCTAATGGCACTGTTGGAAAAGGAAAGAGATTGGAGTTTGGTGAGGAGGATTTGATGGTCTACGGTATCAAATGCTTTAGAAAAATCTAGGAGAACTAGAATAGTGAATTGTTGGTTATCTATGGCAGTTTGAATGTCATGGGTGATTTTTATGAGCGCTGATTGAGTGGAGTATGACGGACGGAAGCCAGACTGGAGAGGGTTAAGGAGATTATTTTGTTCAAGGTGGTTGGATACTTGAGATTGGACCAGGCGCTCTAAAGGTTTGGAAAGATTGGATAGAAGGGAGATAGGACGGAAATCCTTCGGAGAGCAGGGGTTTGATATTTTGTTAAGAGGGCGAACCAACGCTGTTTTCCATTGAGAAGGAAAAGTCGAGTTTTGAAGGGAATAGTTGTATATGTGAAGAAGGATAGGAAGGATTGCGGGTAAGCAGGCCTTAATCAGTTTAACGGGAACAGAGTCTGGACAGTAGTCATTGGTTCGGGATTGAAGGAACGCGGTTAGAAGATCTTCTGGGGTAATATAGGAGAAGTAAAAGTTGTTGGAATTAAAAGGTAGTTTGGAAGGGGTGTGTCTTAAAAATGTGTCTTAAAACCATTAAAAATATATGAAATAAATAAATTAATTAAATAAGATCACATAGTTCATAAAAAATATTTTATTTTAGTTGTAATAGCGTTTTATTTGCCTAAAATTATTCCAAGTTCTAAAATGTTAATCCTTCATTCACCGGAAATGGTACCTGCCCCCCCTCCGAAATTCTTTCCTATACACGCCCATGGTTACCAATAACAGCATTGTAACCGATATAGTTTAAATTTCGTTGTCAATAATAAATGTACGTTAAAATTAGAAATTTATTTTTTTCACATGTCATTTGGAAACACCCATTATATTTGCGAGCACGGCCAAGAGGTGTTCTTACTGGGGATGCTGATGTGTGTTGAGGCTGTGCAAGGGTTCAGGATATTATTACCTCGGATGGACCATCGCCAGGTATAGCGAAAACTCTATGGGGGACAAGTTGAAATGAACCGCAAATAAAATGGTGATTTTGTCCCTCATAGCGTGAACTCTATCAGGGAAAGTTTATTTCTAGTAATTCAAGGACTGCTATCATAGTTGAAATTAACCTCAATAAAAATAATATTATGAAATAGATAATGTATGGTAACAGCTGTTCTTTATTGTCCTAGTTGCTTGCCTGCTCTAACCAACTAAAACTTTCAACCCCTCTAAAAATACTTAAAAATTCGAATATCAAAAAATCGTTTCTTAGCGAGTGTCTGCGTTCTATAGGGAGTGTCCATGCAAAATTTCAAATTTTTCTGTCGAGCGGTTTGGGCTGGGCGATTATAGGGCAGTGAGTGAGTGAGTCAGTCAGTGAGTGAGTGAGTGGTATTTGACAATTATATAGTAGATATATACAAAACATATTGCAGTCGATGTGGATGAATGTATTTAATCCAAGCCGCCCCTGCTATAAATAAGCACTTAAAATTCAACCCAATGACCTGTAAAATAAAACCATTAATTTTAAGTATTGTGCACTACACTCCAATGCACCCTGAAATCCTTTTTCACCCTTGTGCAACGGCCCGAATGAGACAGACGTAGAATCATGATGGAATATAAATACAAAATTCATTGAATAAAACTGGTGGATTAATGAGTTTTATCCGTCCGACTTAACCATCCTTCGCTTATCATCAGAATGCAGAATCAATTCCAATATGGCGCTAATGGTACGAATAATTTCTGGACGTATATATCATATATTCATTTGCAGAGATTTAATACTTACTAAATGTAGTCGTTTTCTTGTAACGAGTGAGTCTGTAGTCACTACTGACAAGGAGGCTGAGGAAACGATTCGCGAAAAATCCTCTTATTCATCGAGAAAAAACCTCCTATTCATCGAGAAAAAGTGAAGTTTACTATTGGACACCCAGAAAGTATCTTCATTCAATGGGTTAATTGAATTCAATCACTGTTTTCTTAAAGGAAATGTTGTATATTTTATGATGGCATGATTAGAATTTAACAATCTTAACAGTTATTGGGCAATCCTTTCTTATTAAAAAAAAAAAAACATGTCTACGTTTAAAAAAAATTATTGTTTTTGTTGGAAATTATGTTCAAAATCAGCTCTTAGAGTTTGGCTACTTTGACCTTAATCGCACTGTACGTATATATATATATATATATATATATCATCATATATTCATTTGCAGAGATTTAATACTTACTAAATGTAGTCGTTTTCTTGTAACGAGTGAGTCTGTAGTCACTACTTACAGCGAGGCTGAGGAAACGATTCTCGAAAAAACCTCCTATTCATCGAGAAAAAGTGAAGTTTACTATTGGACGCCCAGAAAGTATCTTCTATCAATGGGTTAAGTGAATTCAATCACTGTTTTCTTAAAGGAAATTTTGTCTATTTTATGATGGCATGATTAGAATTTAACAATCTTAACAGTTATTGGGCAATCCTTTCTTATTAAAAAAAAAAACATGTCTACGTTTAAAAAAAAATATTGTTTTTGTTGGAAATTATGTTCAAAATCAGCTCTTAGAGTTTGGCTACTTTGACCTTAATCGCACTGTACGTATATATATATATATATATATATATATATATATATATATATATATATATATATATATATCATCATATATTCATTTGCAGAGATTTAATACTTACTAAATGTAGTCGTTTTCTTGTAACGAGTGAGTCTGTAGTCACTACTTACAAGGAGGCTGAGGAAACGATTCGCGAAAAAACCTCCTATTCATCGAGAAAAAGTGAAGTTTACTATTGGACGCCCAGAAAGTATCTTCTATCAATGGGTTAAGTGAATTCAATCACTGTTTTCTTAAAGGAAATTTTGTCTATTTTATGATGGCATGATTAGAATTTAACAATCTTAACAGTTATTGGGCAATCCTTTCTTATTAAAAAAAAAACATGTCTACGTTTAAAAAAATTATTGTTTTTGTTGGAAATTATGTTCAAAATCAGTCTTAGAGTTTGGCTACTTTGACCTTGATCGCACTGTACGTATATATGTATATGTATATATATATATATATATATATATATATATATATATATATATATATATATATATACGTGGGGTGATCAAAAAGTTGCAGGACTGTTTAGATTGCGCGGCAATGGAGTGTCATAGAGCAGTGCGGTTGGCAGCATTGTTTATCGTGACTCCTCCTGAACTCAGCTGTTTATTCAGATTGTTGATAACCTTCTTCATTGTAAAGTTACTGCTGTGTTCGTAAAAAAAGTTTTTTGTGTTCGGCGATTTCTTGAAATGAATGAAAAGGAAGAGCAACGCGTTTGCGTAAAGTTTTGTGTGAAGTTGGGTAAAACTTTTCAAATGTTGCAAGTGACTTTCGGTGATGAATGTCTGAGTCGGTCAAGGTGTCATGAGTGGTACAAAAGGTTCAAGGAAGGCCGGACATCGTGTGAAGATGATTCTCGTTCAGGGCGCCCATCAACTTCGACTGATGACGATCATGTTGCAAGATTGAACAGTCTCGTGTGTTCTAATCGTCGACTAACCATTCGTGAGATGGCTGAAGAATTGAACATTTCATTTGGTTCGTGTCAACAAATTTTAACAGAAAATTTGCAGATGAGAAGGGTGGCTGCAAAGTTTGTTCCGAGACTGTTGACTGAGGAGCAGAAAGAAAACAGAGTTCAAGTTTGTCAGGAACTTCTTGAAATGGCAAATGACAATGAAAACTTGTTAAAACAAGTCATTACTGGAGATGAAACGTGGGTTTATGGCTACGACGTCGAAACGAAGGTCCAGTCATCACAATGGAAGACAAAATCCTCCCCAACCCCCAAAAAAGCACGTCAGGTCAAATCAAACGTCAAGGTCATGCTTACTGTTTTTTTCGACTGGAAGGGTGTTGTTTACCATGAATTTCTTCCACGAGGTGAGACCATTAACCGCTTTCGTTATCTTCAAACCCTGAGAAATTTGCGCGAGGCAATAAGGAGGAAGAGACCAGAGTTGTGGCGGAGCGGTGAGTGGTTCCTGCATCATGACAATGCGCCTGTTCATTCCGCACTGCTCATTCGCGACTACTGCACCAAAAATGGAATGACGATCATTCCCCAGCCTCCATATTCACCTGACCTTGCCCCTGCAGACTTTTTCTTGTTTCCAAAACTCAAGAGACCCATGAAGGGAAAGAGATTTGAGTCCGTAGATGACATTCAAGAAAAATCGCTGGAGCAGCTAAACACCATTTCACAAGATGATTTCTCAAAGTCCTTCACGCAGTGGAAACATCGTTGGGAAAAATGTATAGCTTCCCAAGGAGAGTACTTTGAAGGGGACGACGTCCAATAGCCTGTAGATTTTTTAAATAAATTAATAAAAAATCAGTCCTGGAACTTTTTGATCACCCCACGTATATATATATATATATATATATATATATATATATATATATATATATATATATATATATATATATATATACAGGGTGTCCCGTAAATGTCTAGTCATATTGAGAGGGGTGATAGAGGACCCTTAGGGCAACAAAAAATGTTCTATGACGATTTCCCGAATTCTCGCCCATAAGGGAGAAAACGTCGTTTTATTGTTTTATCTAGACAAACGTGGTTTTTAGAAACATAATCGTTGTAGCTCCGTCCCAGGTGGTACTACTAGAAAGGAAGTGAAACCAATCGAAAGCTGAGTACATTTACTATAAGACTAGTTGGAAGTAAACGTAAAAAGTCCGACTCGCAGGAACTGCCTCATCTTAGCGCGGTTCCGTTCTTATCCCTAGTCTAATTTCGAAAGATTAAAATAGAAGCAGTTATTATTTTGTTGAGAGGAGATCGTTGACCGTTGATGATGCAAGGTAGGGATTGTCCGGGTTCGGTCACTGCTACTTAATAAAACTACATTTTATCGTAGTTAACACCCCATATGTGTATGTATGTGGGCATATATATGTACATATGTGTATGTGTATATGTCTATATATAAATATATATATATATATATATATATGTTAGGTATATTTACATAGATATGTGCATATATTAGTGTTAAATATGTCCTACTTGTATTTTCAGCCCTGATGAAGGCTTGAAGTTCAAGCCGAAACGTCGGCACAATAATACCATTTTTACGATAAAATGTAGTTTTATTAAGTAGCTGTGACCGAACCCTGACAGTTATATTTTGGTTCCACCAGTCTTGAAAGGTAGGATATACAATCTTACCTGGAAGGGTCGGCAACAATAGAAACCGTCCCGCTAGTTACAAGGTCTTGGAATCTTGGAACTCTATAATTTCTAACAATAAATTGTTTTTGTTATTTTACTTAACCTGTTTTATTTTCGAATACATTATCCAACTATAAGCAATTAAAAAATAACAAGGAATAAAATACAGACAAAAAGAACACTTCGAATAAGCGAAATCAATTACTTTAAAGCTTTAAGGTCTTATTTCTCCGATTGACATCGCCTAATCAAAACTTTCATTAGAACCTTTTATGTAGATCATTTAATAAGCTTTCTAATGGTATTCTTCCGTTTACCAAGATTCTCAACAGTTTTCGAGATATTAATGAAAGTTCCCAAAATTTATATTATTTCTAGCAACAGAAAATTGGCCTCATTTTTCATATCCTGCTTTACACACAAAATTTTCGCAACATAAGAAATTACAAAAATAAAAAGCAATAAAAAACGAAGGGAATGAGACAAAAATTACAACAAGAACGACAAAAACCCGTTCATAAGAAAAAAACAGACGTATTTGAAGTTTTAAGCACTTATTTCTCCGATTGACATAACCTAATCAAAAATAGTTTTAGAATCTTTTTTGTAGAGAATTTAGTAAGCTTTCAAATAGTTTCTATTCACTTACCACGATTTCCCATCCGTGTTCGAGATATTAATGAAAGTATACGAACTTCCCAAAACTTTTCATGTCTGTTCATAAAATATTTTATTCTAACCCTTCCTTAACTCCAAACGTAACAAAACTTTCAACATATTAGTTTTAATGAAAGTAGAACATGCAGATAAAGTTTCAACTGAATCCCGTAATTCTAAGTACCCAAACCAAAAACGGTATTCAAAAACTATTTTTCCAATTTTCTCGAAAACGGTTAAAGCGATCGCCTTCAAAATGGTTTCATTCGTTTTCCTAGCCCAGGAATCATATAAAACGAGTACTTACAAGCTTATGAACTCAAAAACGTAAGCGTTACGATTTTTTTTGCGCGAATTTCGCCCCAAACGCCATCTTCCAGTAGGCGGATTTTGCTGGTTAACGAACTTGACCTTTCAAATTGGACGAAGGATTTTTGTACCAAATTTCATCAAAATCGGACCATTCGTTTTCTATTTAGAGAGCGAACAGACAAATATATATATATATATATATATATATAAATAAATATATACATATATATATATATACAAATTTAAACCACCGTTATTTTCGGTCTCTAGGGGTTCTGAAACGCGAAATTTTCTTGTCGGCACTTCCGGATTGTTTCATTGTATCAACCCTATAAGCGGGGTTCCTCCCTATGGGGGAGGGAGGAACCGCGCTAAAATGAATGAATGTAAGTATGTATATCTTACAAAAAGAATGCAATTCTAAATTTCCTGACATTTTATTGATATTTCTTTCCAGCGTTACTCCTCAATGGGCTGGATCTGAGATTTCCGGGTTTCAGAAAAACTTTCTCATTTAACCAGCTTTCCATTCATGTATCACAACCCTGTGTTATTGAAGTATTTGAACGGTTTAAGTACAAAAGTTTAAAAAAAAACATGGATCTCTGAAAAGAAAATTATATTTTTTTCTTCATTTTATTCAAAAAGCTGAAGGGAAATATTTATTTTTATAAATGTTTACATAAATATTAAGTAAATATTTACTTAAAACAATAAAAAAAACTTACTTCCACGAATATAAAAAAAATTCCTAAAACAGTAAATAAATAAAATACACATTTATTTTGAATTTGTTAATTCAGGTAACTAATACTGGGTCCAGGAGGCGGCCATTAAGGAACCCCAACCATACATTAACCTCAAAAATTATTATTTTTACCTAGATCACGCATTTGAACACATTTTTACAGGCACTTATATTTAGAAAACAAATGCTTTACCTTATATTAATACTGATGGCTACGCTTGTGAAACTCACTGGGATTCTGAGCCCATGCGTTTTTGTTGTGGTAATTAAAAATTCTATCCCTCATAAATAATATGTACATAGTCCTGTAAAAATGTGTTCAAATGCGTGATATAGGTAAAAATAGTGATTTTTTAGGTTAATGTATGGTTGGGGTTCCTTAATGGCCGCCTCCTTGACCGAGTATTAGTTACCTGAATTAATAAATTCAAAATAAATGTGAATTTTATTTATTTACTGTTTTAAGATTTTTTTTTATCCGTGGAAGTAATTTTTTTTATTCTTTTAAGTAAATATTTACTTGATATTTATGTAAACATTTATAAAAAAAATATTTCCCTTCAGCTTTTTGAATAAATTGAAGAAAAAAATATAATTTTCTTTTCACAGATCCATGTTTTTTATAAAACTTTTGTTCTTAAATCGTTCAAATACTTCAATAAGACAGGGTTGTGATACATGAATGGAAAGCTGGTTAAATGAGGAAGTTTTTCTGAAACCCGGAAATCTCAGATCCTGCTTATTGAGGAGTAACGCTGGAAAGAAATATCAATAAAATGTCAGGAAATTTAGAATTGCCTTCTTTTGGTAAGATATACATACTTACATTCATTCATTTTTACGTTTACTCCCAACTAGTCTTATAGTAAATTTACTCAGCTTTCGATTGGTTTCACACCCTTTTCAGTAGTACCACCTGGGACGGAGCTACAACGATTATGTTTCTAAAAACCACGTTTGTCTAGATAAAACAATAAAACGACGTTTTCTCCCTTATGGGCGAGAATTCGGGAAATCGTCATAGAACATTTTTTGTTCCCCTAAGGGTCCTCTATCACCCCTCACAATATGATTAGACATTTACGGGACACCCTGTATATATATCTGTTCACTCTCTAGCTGGCTCACACATGATCCAATGTTAATGACTTTTGCACATATTAGTATCTTAGAAGACTTAGCTGAGTGTATTTATCGCCCAAGATACGAAACCCAAAATATAACATTATGTACAACAATTCTTTGTGCGATTTGAATATTCAAGATAATTAACCAGCACAATCCGTCCTCCGGAAGATGTTCTGAGGCGAAGATTCGGCTAGGAGAAAAAACTTCAGATCTTCAAGCAAATCTATATTGGACGTTTCGGCAACACTGCCGGCATTCTTCAGCTAAAATATAAATTTACATAATTACAAACGTGAATAATTATCCTCTTTTGATTATAATCTAACCGTAAGAAAGGTTTCCAAAAACATGATAATATCGTAGAAGGTAGAAAAATAATGTCTCTCCACTGTTTTTCAAAGTATTTATTAGCAAAAGCTTTTCGAGAACATGGTTCTCATCGTCAGTGCATCTATTACTCCACCGGTAGTACTGATAACAGCCTCTCCGAACAGGTGTGAGGTAATGTTCGGAGAGGCTGTTAGCAGTACTACCGGTGGAGTAATAGATGCACTGACGGTGAGAACCATGTTCTCGAAAAGCTTTTGCTAATAAATACTTTGAAAAACAGTGGAGAGACATTATTTTTCTACCTTCTACGAAATCGAGAACTCCACAAATAACGCTGCATACATCACAAACATGATAATAAATTTAAAATAAATCTTTTTTATCAATAATGCTCACAACACTAAACTGGAAAACGAGCCACATGAGCAGACAAATCGTCGATACGTATGCAAAGTATCGAATGTGAAAAGTTGTTGATACCTTATAGAGGACTTTATATATATATTTTATCCTATGATATATTTTAATTAGATATTCGTTAGTTTGATTATCTGTAATTGATAATATTTTTTCTTTAATTTTCGAGAGTTTGCCATAACGTACATCAGTCCAACAGCAATCAGAAAAATTGAAAATGAAATATGCATTTTTCACATTCCATACTTTGCATTTGTATCGACGAAATGTCAGTATTTTATTTTTATATCTAAAAAAACCTGTACCTATTTTATTTCTATATTTTAAAAACTTAAACAAGTAAAGGCAAATAAATAACCATGTCTACGAATAGTGCTTCTTTTTTTTACTAGATTTTGAAAATTAAGAAAAACAATTTATATCAATTGTTTCTATTTCCTTAAGTCGGCAAGGAATTCAATGAATAATCTTGGTGTTTGAATATAAATCAATTTAAATATTTAATACTAGCCGTTCCACGGTGTGCCATGCTACGCCAGTGTGGATTTGTAAAGAAACAAACATACAACAGGCAATTTTCACTTAGCCTGTGACACTCTTTTATCAAGACCTATCTGTGTGCCAAGTGTCATCAAAATCGGTCAAACGGTGTGAATTTGTATAATGATCAAACATACAGACAGACAGCTGTTAGACTTTTTTGGCCTAGCCTATGACACTCCCCGTAGAAAGACCTACCTGTGTGTCAAGTTTGGTCAAAATCAGTCAAACGGTGTGGATTTGAATGAGGTACAAACAGACACGTGATTTACATATATATATATATATATATATATATATATATATATATATATATATATATATATATATATATATATATATATATATCTTTGATTTCTTTATTGGTTATTACATTCTGTATATAAATAGATTTAGTAATATGATATATGATACAATATGAGGGTTCTCTGCTCTGGGCCTCCCAACTTCATAATCGATCAATGCCAGAAAGATGCTCAGATGACGTTGAACCGTGCCTACCCAAGCTCCTACCCGACCCGCGCATAGTGTAACGAAGTAGTGAGGATTATGGGCAAAAATCATTAACCACTAGTAATTTTCAAATAAACATTTTTATTAATTGAAATCAACTCAAAACAAGGTAACAATAGTATAATAATGCATACTATACGGCTATAATAATATTAATTGTAATATTTGTAATATTAATAGAAATAATATAGCGGGTAATAATATTATTAATAACAATATAATAAAATATATTATAACTGCAACATATAATGCAGTAATAGTACAGTAGTTAATTATACATATAGTAATATTGCCATAGAATAATAATATTTTACTATTTTCTATTAAATTATTAAATAATATCTTAATTCCGAGTCTGTATCGTTTTTGGATTCTTGAGAATGTAAACTTATATCGAAACCAATATATGTATATCTGATTATTAAAGTCATCCTCTATTAAACATTCATTAATGTCTGGACTGATTTTGCTTTGCCTTTTAGCGCGGTTCCTCCCTCCCCGATAGGGAGGAACCCCGCTTATAAGGTTGATACAATGAAACAATCCGGAAGTGCCGACTAGAAAATTTCACCCCTAGAGAACCCCTAGAGACCGAAAATAACGGTGGTTCAAATTTGTATATATATATATATATATATATATATATATATATATATATATATTTATTTATATATATATATATATATATATATATATATATATATATATATATATATATATTTGTCTCTTCGCTCATTTCTGGCTTCCCTAATGGTCCGATTTTGATGAAATTTGGTACAAAAATCTGTCGCCCGATTTGAAAGGTCAAGTTCGTTAACCAGCAAAATCCACCCACTGGAAGATGGCGTTTGGGGCGAAATTCGCGCAAAAAAAATCGTAACGCTTACGTTTTTGAGTTCATAAGCTTGTAAGTACTCGTTTTATAGGCTTCTTTGGCTAGGAAAACGAATGAAAACATTTTCAAGGCGATAGCATTAACCGTTTTTGAGAAAGTTGGAAAAATAGTTTTTGAATACCGTTTTTGCTTTGGGTACTTAGAATCATGGGATTCAGTTGAAACATTTTCTGCATGTTTTACTATCATTAAAACTAATATGTTGAAATTTTGGTTACGTTTGGAGTTAAGGAAGGGTTAGAATAAAATATTTTATTAACAGACATAAAAAGTTTTGGTAACTCTGTATATTTTCCTTAATATCTCGAAAAAGGTTGAGAATCTTGGCAAACAAAACAATACCATTAGAAAGCTTACTAAATGCTCTACAAAAAAGGTTCTGATGAAAGTTTTGATTAGGCGATGTCAATCGGAGAAATAAGTGCTTAAAACATTAAAGTAATGGATTTTGCTTATTCGAACTGTTCTTTTTGTCTGTTTTTATTCCTTGTTATTTTTTAATTGCTTATATTTGGATAATGTATTTTACAATAAAACAGATTAGGCAAAATAAGAAAAACAATTCATTGTTAGAAACATAGCTTGCCAAGAGAAAAAGATTCGATGACGTCTTTTGAATATTTTCAATTGCCTTTATGCTGTTGGTTTTTTTATTTTATTTTTTAATTGATTTTATCTGTAGAATTATTACTATAGTAAAAGAACACAGGAATATGTGAAAATTTTTGATATTTTCCAATGCATTGAAACGTATGAAATGAAGTATCGGTAGAAGAGGTTTCTAGGGTCTTGCGGACCCGACCCCAGGTATAGCCATAAAACACTTTGAACAAAGCCGAGGAAAATAGTATCTGTTTCTATTCTATGCTTTTCAAATGAGAATAGGGATATGAACAGGAACCGGGGTCTCCCGTGGTCTAATGGCTAGCGCCTTGGATTCATAAGCGGGAGATGGTGGGTTCGATTCCCAACCTCCGGCAGGAATTTTATCATCCCACGGCGCGCTGGTAAAATTCCTCGCTACACCCTGAATGTCGGGGCTAATGACCTAGATGTAGATGCGCCGTAAAAAAAAAAAAAAAAAAAAAAAAAAAAAAAAATGAACTGGAACCGCGCTAAGATGACGCAGTGAGTCGGACTTTTTATATTTTTTCTCCGTAAAGAAAGTTCTGGGCCTGATATCAGAAGAACCCGGCGCTTTTTCCATCTTTCACACAACGCTGTAAACTCTTTTTTATGTCAGCCTCTAAGGAAGCCGGAAGGGCCATCAGGGCGCGAATATCTTTTTTCTCGATAAAAATTAATAATGATTTCTTCTAAGTTGATATATTGTTTCAACCAGTATTTATATAAGTTATTTTTTTCCCTACGGGGAACATGTTCCCACATTTTTTACATATAATATAGGACTAAACTGGCAGTTTTTTTAGTATTACTTAATATTCCTTTAGGAGCATCCTGCAGATTAAATTGAATCATTTTCCCAAGGATTAATATCGTCTTCTTGGATTTATCCACATTTTTTTTCAAATTTGGAAGAAAAAATGATGATGGATCTAAAAATAATAATCTGGAATCGGCAAACTAAATTGCCCTCAGTACATTATACTTGAGGTAAACTTTAAGCTCTAAAAAACTTGAGATGTGTTCAGATGAAGTTTTTTTCGCTATGGTCTATCAATGTTTTAAACTTAAAAACAATTTCAAAGATCAATGAAGAATAATTCAGGATAAATAATAAGGGAGCAATTACCCATTATCAATTATATTCAGATAAAAAAGGAATAGTTTTGACGTAATTTCCTTCGGATGACTTAATAAAAACACTGTCCTATCTTCAACGAGAGAGGTTCAAACTGATTGTTGGGATAAAGCAGGTTTTAAAGACTTTGCCTTGTTTATAATACTGCTAATGTGTTTGTTGATCAAAATAAAACTAATATTTATTAGTATTATACGATTTTAATTCCTCGAATAGTTTCTAAACTTAGCTAGAGGATTAAAAACTAAATATAAGAAAACAAAAATTTAGGTTTTTGTCCATTGGACGTTACACTGTGCAGCGGCTGGAGTCGAAGAGCGATCGGTGGACCATGGACAATGATTCGCATGAAGAAAGAGAAAGCCATTGCTAACACTTCACTTGGTCACTGGAGCAGATCTCTGGGACACTGTCTACTGAGTCACCTTGGTGGAGAGAGTTGATGGGTGACGCTAGATAGGGACAAGACTTTAGGAGTATCGTGTTGGAAAGTTTAGGACGGAAACGTTAAAATCAGTATAATATAACATCTTTAGTGAATAATCTACATATTGAGTTCTTTATGGAGCGTGAGGCTGGATACATAGAACGGAGCTCGGAGAACGATTCTACAGAAAAGTAGCACTTTTTGGTTTTTGTCAATTATTCAGTCCGTATTGAATGTAACTTACCTTAATGCTGGTGATACTATCTGCCAAGAATGTAACTTACCTTAATGGTGGTGATACTACCTGTCAAGAATGTAACTTACCTTAATGCTGGTGATACTATCTGCCAAGAATGTAACTTACCTTAATGCTTGTGATACTACCTGCCAAGAATGTAACTTACCTTAATGCTGGTGATACTATCTGCCAAGAATGAAACTTACCTTAATGCTGGTGATACTATCTGCCAAGAATGTAACTTACCTTAATGCTTGTGATACTACCTGCCAAGAATGTAACTTACCTTAATGCTGGTGATACTATCTGCCAAGAATGAAACTTACCTTAATGCTGGTGATACTATCTGTCAAGAATGTAACTTACCTTAATGCTGGTGATACTATCTGCCAAGAATGTAACTTACCTTAATGCTTGTGATACTACCTGCCAAGAATGTGATAGGAATTGTCGTCCGATCATGCATTTTTGAAAAGGAGCGATATATAATAACATTATTGACAAAATAAGGAGCAATGTGATTGTAGAACTGCATTTTGATTTCAGAAATAATCGACCCAGAAGAAAAACTAAAAAAAAAACAAAAAACTGTGCCATCTATGCATCGGTTTCAATGAAATTATTTTTCTGTGTTAAATGGAAGGCTTATATATATATATATATAGTATATAAAAAAATAGAAAATTTTTAATATTCGTTTGATAGTACTGAAAAACTTACAGTAGCGGAAAAAACTCACTCAATTAGTGACAACAAAAACTTTATCCTTACAAATTTATTTTACTGCTACGAACAATTACAAAAACTTTAACAATCTATAAACAAAAGTTTAAAAAAATACTCGAAAATAACCGTTCAAATAAATTGGAGACATAAGTGCTGAAAACTTCGAAAGTTTTTTCGAAGTTTTTAACACTTATTTCTCTAACTATGATCGTCCCGTCGACAATTGCTTTATTTTTTCGTACGAATTTCAACGAGGAAACAGAGTTTCGGGGGGGGGAGGATTCTGCCCGTTAATGAACATGACCTTTTAAATCAGACAGATTATTTTTGAACAAAATAACATTTTCGGGGCAGCTGGAGTGAAATATGTATTTATGGGAATTTTAACCACCATTATTCCCGTTTATTGAAAAAAATGAAATTTTGAAAGATTAAAACAAACTTTTCTGAAACGTGAAATTTTCAGTCGATACTTAGATAGATTGCGTCATCTCGTCGACAATTTCATAGGGTTTTGCTTCAAAATGGACGGAGATAGGAAAACATCTATTGTCGGGGCCATCATAGAATATATTCGCTGATTCGATGCCCCTTGGTGTTCCAATTACTAGGGGTCTATTGATCTGGTGACAGAATTAGGATATTGTGGATAATCAAATTGGTTGTGTTCCATCAATGTATCAATCGCTCGTGTACTAGGAATTAGTAATTACGGACACATTGTGCCAATCATAGATAGATATGGAGTTTGACGCTCTACTACTAGGTTAGTTGCGCCTTCCAGTATATCGGTAAGAAAAGACTTGGGTTCTGTTTAACAAATTGTAACAATCAGTTGCAGCTTACTGCTTTCAAGTTTGTTTGAAGAACTGCAAAAAAAATCTTACATTGAAAAACTAATGTTTTGAGTTCAAAGTCGCACATTATTAGCGTGTTTTCTACACCCAGCAGCGAAGAAATACTCATATGACGTAATTATGCAATCCGGAAGTATCGACTAGAAAAATTAAAGTTTCAGAACTTGTAAATCACGAAATTATTAAATCCTTAAAATTAAAACTGTCCTTTTTTTAATATTGCATGATACGACACAATTATTAAATAGAAGAATTATGCAACATGTTAAAAGAATTCATACAAAAACAGTACATCATTGACGGATCATGTAATATCAAAAGAGCGCAGTTTTAATTTCAAGGAAAGTAAAAATTTTAAACAAAGGGAGAAATACGCTAAAAGAAAATCAAATAAAATATTTATATTCTTAAAAAAGTAAAAATAACAGCTAATAAAATAACTGATTTTCTAATAAATACGTCCATCAAATTTTCCTTGCAATAATAGATTAAGATCTAAATTCTAAATTTTGAATCGATCTCACTAAGACAACTTAAGCAGGCTTCACACGATTCAGGCAGACCTGAACAGTCCGCTTGAAAGCCGGTCGCCTGAACGTGTTTATATTCCGGCCGCCTGAACAGTCTTAACTGACAGACCAGCCGGAATATATACACGTTCAGGCGAGCGGCTTTCAGGCGGACTGTTCAGCCGTAACTGTCAGGCCTGCGTGACCCTGTGCAGCCTGCTTAAGAAATACCATTAAAAAAAAAAAAAAAAAGACCATTTTGGTAACCCCCGTTAGTTTTACACCAGATTCCAGAGCGAGTAAATGGTGACGAGACGACTTCCTAACAAGGTAGGACTGAAAACGTTTGTATACTACATTTAATGTAGTTATAATTTTAATGCATTTGGTGGAGTATTCCATAGGTTTAAATTCTAAAAATTGTTTAATTTGGATATACAAAAAATGGTGTCTTGTTGTAGAACTGCCCTTGAAGAGATGCAAAAACATGCACGAAACATGTCGGGCCTAATGTATACACTAGTGTGAAGAAAGGATTACTGCTTTAACGGCCGAGCCTAGTAAGATCTGAAGGAATTTATATATATATATATATATATATATATATATATATATATACCGGCGTGCTATGTTACTCCTACTTTCTGCCCTAAAAAAGCAAAAATAAATTAGAAACCAAAAAGTTAGATAATATTAAAATCTAATGATCTGTAACTGTTTGGGTTTGTAATTTGACCTATTCTAAGACACTCCTCGTATCAAGACCTACCTGTGATCCAAGTTTGGTCAAAATCGGTCAAACGGTGTGGATTTGTATAAGGAACAAACAGATAAACAGACAGACAGGTGATTTATATATAGGGGATATCTGTAACCATTTTTGAGAAGTGTGAATAAAACTTGATTTCCTAGCTATTTCTTGGTTTGGGTACTCGGAAACGTGTTCACAAAGATATTTAAATGTTAGTTCCGTTTGAAAGGAGTTAAGGGATTTGGAAATTAAATAAAGTATTTGTTTATATTTTACACGTCTTATGGAGAAAGTCTCCAAAACTGGTGTCAAATCGAGGAATGTTGAAGTCACCAATCCGAAAGCTTGGTAAATTCTCTACATAGTCTACAAAACTGGTGTCAAATCGTGGAATGTTGAAGTCACCAATCCGAAAGCTTGGTAAATTCTCTACATAGTCTACAAAACTGGTGTCAAATCGAGGAATGTTGAAGTCACCAATCCGAAAGCTTGGTAAATTCTCTACATAGTCTACAAAACTGGTGTCAAATCGTGGAATGTTGAAGTCACCAATCCGAAAGCTTGGTAAATTCTCTACATAGTCTACAAAACTGGTGTCAAATCGAGGAATGTTGAAGTCACCAATCCGAAAGCTTGGTAAATTCTCTACATAGTCTACAAAACTGGTGTCAAATCGTGGAATGTTGAAGTCACCAATCCGAAAGCTTGGTAAATTCTCTACATAGTCTACAAAACTGGTGTCAAATCGAGGAATGTTGAAGTCACCAATCCGAAAGCTTGGTAAATTCTCTACATAGTCTACAAAACTGGTGTCAAATCGTGGAATGTTGAAGTCACCAATCCGAAAGCTTGGTAAATTCTCTACATAGTCTCCAAAACTGGTGTCAAATCGTGGAATGTTGAAGTCACCAATCCGAAAGCTTGGTAAATTCTCTACATAGTCTCCAAAACTGGTGTCAAATCGTGGAATGTTGAAGTCACCAATCCGAAAGCTTGGTAAATTCTCTACATAGTCTACAAAACTGGTGTCAAATCGTGGAATGTTGAAGTCACCAATCCGAAAGCTTGGTAAATTCTCTACATAGTCTACAAAACTGGTGTCAAATCGTGGAATGTTGAAGTCACCAATCCGAAAGCTTGGTAAATTCTCTACATAGTCTCCAAAACTGGTGTCAAATCGTGGAATGTTGAAGTCACCAATCCGAAAGCTTGGTAAATTCTCTACATAGTCTCCAAAACTGGTGTCAAATCGTGGAATGTTGAAGTCACCAATCCGAAAGCTTGGTAAATTCTCTACATAGTCTACAAAACTGGTGTCAAATCGTGGAATGTTGAAGTCACCAATCCGAAAGCTTGGTAAATTCTCTACATAGTCTACAAAACTGGTGTCAAATCGTGGAATGTTGAAGTCACCAATCCGAAAGCTTGGTAAATTCTCTACATAGTCTCCAAAACTGGTGTCAAATCGTGGAATGTTGAAGTCACCAATCCGAAAGCTTGGTAAATTCTCTACATAGTCTCCAAAACTGGTGTCAAATCGTGGAATGTTGAAGTCACCAATCCGAAAGCTTGGTAAATTCTCTACATAGTCTCCAAAACTGGTGTCAAATCGTGGAATGTTGAAGTCACCAATCCGAAAGCTTGGTAAATTCTCTACATAGTCTACAAAACTGGTGTCAAATCGTGGAATGTTGAAGTCACCAATCCGAAAGCTTGGTAAATTCTCTACATAGTCTACAAAACTGGTGTCAAATCGTGGAATGTTGAAGTCACCAATCCGAAAGCTTGGTAAATTCTCTACATAGTCTCCAAAACTGGTGTCAAATCATGGAATGTTGAAGTCACCAATCCGAAAGCTTGGTAAATTCTCTACATAGTCTCCAAAACTGGTGTCAAATCGTGGAATGTTGAAGTCACCAATCCGAAAGCTTGGTAAATTCTCTACATAGTCTACAAAACTGGTGTCAAATCGTGGAATGTTGAAGTCACCAATCCGAAAGCTTGGTAAATTCTCTACATAGTCTCCAAAACTGGTGTCAAATCGTGGAATGTTGAAGTCACCAATCCGAAAGCTTGGTAAATTCTCTACAAAGTCGGCCCCATGTAATATTTGTATTGAATAAATTCAACAACGAATTCAATAAATAAAAAACATAAATAAAATAACGTTATCTTTACTTTGAACTTACCTTTGTGTTAATTTCCCTCATTTATTCACTATTTGCTGTTTTTGTAATTGCTTGTAGCACAAAAATGAATTGTTGACAATGCTAAATACATTCGAGGGACGAGAAAACCTAGTTACCCATCACTAAATAGGGTGCTCAAAAACGAGGGGAGGTCTTGAGAAATATTTTACACATATTCCACGTTCATAAAGTAAAAACGTATGGATTTTCGTCATATTCACTAAACTTTCCAATTACCCCTGGAGATGAACATTATATAATTTAATGTGTAAAGAAATAGTTGCGAGAAAAAATCGATATTTCTACATAGCGTCAAATATTTGTACACAATTTATTACGTATAAAGCCAACGTTCTTCTGAACGTTAAAGCTGCCTGTTGAAGTTTTAAAAAATTAGGCATTGAGAAATTCGGTCTAAATGGAGAAAGCAAGAAGTAAGACAAATATTACCCAGATCCACGACCACCCAGGTTTTTCGATAGAAGAATTCTTGATTCTTTTTGGTCCAAGTCATCCTCAAGCTACCTCCCGCGATGAATTACACACACACACACTCGCATTTCCTCGTGTATTGACTCACTGTGAAGATTGATCTTTTAGAAGTTGGATCTACTGACTAACCACCATATTTAGGTCTTACAATGTGCAGTTAGAAAATAGAAAATAACAGGAATTGGTTATTTTCTTATAAGTATAAAAATGTTAAAATGGTGAAGTTTTTTTAGTAAATGTTTTCTACTTTCCCTTTCTATCCATAGTCACCCCATTCCTCTGAAACGTTTTCTTCTATTAGAAATATCTGTGACAATAGTCACCCCACTCGCGGGGTGACAATTGTCACAAACATATATTGCTACGCGGCCAACATATTATGTTGAACGAAAAATCTGAAAACTTCAGGGATGAAAAATGAGATGTTCTACTATACAACTATAAGAAAAACCAGATTTCAAAAGCAACCATACGATTGTAGCAAATTAAAACCCAAAATTTTGGCAATAGTCACCCCTGTTGACGGTACCCTACAATGACAATAAACAAGAGTAATTGTACTCAAATCTTAACGGTAAGATAATAGATGCTTTCTACAAGGATTATAACCTACTTAACTGTCTGACGTCAACGCAAGATTCTAGTCCCTAAAGGTTATTCTCAACAAAAAATTTTTGGTTTGGGTAATTTTTCTGCATGTTCTACTTTCATTAAAACTAATATGTTGAAATTTTGGTTACGTTTGGAGTAAAGGAAGGGTTAGAATAAAATATTTTATTAACAGACAAGAAAAGATTTGGTAACTTTGCATACTTTCGTTTGTATCTCGAAAACCGTTGACAATCTTGGGAAGCGGAAGATTACCATTCGAAAGCTTACTAAATGCTCTACAAAAAAGGTTCTGAAGAAAGTTTTAATTAGGCGATGTCAATCGGAGAAATAAGTGCTTAAAACTTTAAAGTAATTGATTTCGTTTATTCGAACGGTTCATTTTGTCTGTTTTATTCCTTGTTATTTTTTAATTGCTTATAGTTGGATAATTTATTTGACAATAAAACTGGTTATGTAAAATAACAAAAACAATTTATTGTTAGAAATATAGAGTTCCAAGATACCAAGACCTTGTAACTAGCGGGACCGTTTCTAGTGTTAGCCAACCCTTCCAGGTAAGATCGTAAATCAAGACCTTTCAAGACTGGTGGAACCAAAATAATAACTGCTTCTATTTTAATCTTTCCAAACTAGACTAGGGATAAGAAGGAACCGCGCTAAGATGATGCAGTTCCCACGAGTCGGACGTTTTCTCCAATTAGCGAAGATCGGCCCGGGCCCCCACGGTACCCGGGCCCGGGACGACTGTACCCGGTTGTCCCCCCCCCCATGTGGCGGACCTGGACCCCATTAAGTTGTATATAAATGAATGATGCCACAATTTTGTCCTTTCCTCCAGATACAACATTTCGATGCCGAACGATGCCAAGAATAAAAAGGTTTGGACGGGGGATTTACCTTGAAGCCTCCAGTCTAGATCCGACTTAAATAGTTCCTTGCTGGCGTAATTTTTGTTTCTTTGCAAGGAATCTCGACATTTAGTACTCATTGGTATTGATTGATATGTCTCTGAATATAAGAGGATTCATTGGTAGTTTGGTGTTCATTCAAGAAAGAAATTATTATTTTTCACATTTTGCTTTCTTGCGACGAACAAAGGATAATGTCGTTTCCATAATCCGTTTTACCGAAGATTGTCGTGGAAGGATGAGACATGTTCCAGGAGATGTCAGCCAACTGGCAGACATCTCACACTCAACGTCGCAAATATGAAAATTGGATCAACTTGAGCTATGAATATTCACTGACGGATGACTTCACCGCTATTCGCACGGTTTCAATACAATACAAGTCCACAGACCCTCCACTACTCTTCCGATTGCGTGCGCGCTTACAATAGCCGCTCCTTATGTGGGAAAGGAAGACGGAAGCAGTTATCTCGTACTAACGGCGCTTGTCGATTCTGATGGTACAGAGGAAGTTCCGCGGACGTCGTCTAGAGTGCAGGCCGTGTACCTGAGGGTCAGTACCCCTACCTAGATCAGTATGGTACTCGACGTCGCTTCCTGCCTACTCTAATCCTTACCGGAACTCCGTGACTTCCTTCGTTGTCAGGCTGATGTCCTTCTGCAGTACTCCCACGCCATCGCACTCACTTCTGCAAGATTGGCCCTCCGACATACTTAGTAGATTAAGGGCTCGGGCACGATACGAGCGATGAGCAATGAGCGACTGAGCAACGGAGCGATACGATACAGAGCGGCTGGGCGGTAATTTCCTTTATTCTCCGTCATCGCATACTCCAATATACGTTTTATAATTAAAATATTAATTAAACAAATTAATAGGTATATTACATTTTTAGTTAATAAAAATATCTTATCTTGCGTGTTTAATTCGTTTCCAACCTCTTCTCATAGTTTCTTGGTTATGATTGTGTTTTTTAAAATCACTGTGTCTGTCATTCCATACCCTTGCACTGCCGAAATTAGAGGATCACATTCCCTATCATCCAATTTACTCTTTTATTAGTATTCATATTTTAAAATTATTTATAAGAAAGAATTATTTATAGCTAGATGGTTATAAGCATTGGTAGATTATGGACATTGGATAGTTATAAACATCTTTCTACATCATCACCCAAAATATAACAGCACCCAAAATATAATGTCTGGCGTGAGCGAAGAGAAAAATTTTAAAGTCTGGGTTAAGCAATGAGCGACAGGCTGGAACCAGCAAGTGACGTCGCCCGGTCGCTCATGCCTATTGTAGCCAGTCCTCCTGTGCCAGTCCTTGTGTTTAAGGCACAAGTTCACGGCTATTTTCAAATTTTTTAAAATTAAAAAAAAAAAATTTAAAATATTTTAAAAAATTTGAAAATAGCAGTGAATAAAAGAACTGATCTGAAAAATGTACACCAAATTTTCTATGGAGTAATAGATTAATACCCAAATTTTAAAAAATGTTTGACGAGTAGACTTAAAGGACAACAACGAAGGACAGATAAGGACAGGGCCATCTTGGCAATCCACTACCATGGTTAGTATTAAGCCGGACTCCAGAGGGAGTACATGGTAACGAGAGGACTTCCTAGCAAGGTAGGACTCAAAACCTTTTATAAAATATATAATTTAGCTATAATTACTGCAATATTTAGGGTAGGGGTAACATTTAATGGAGATTGATAATGTTTTAATGCATTTTGTGGAACATTTCATAGATCATATTGTTTCCTTTAATATAATGGAAAAATGGTTGGTTTGGATGTTCAAAAAAATTATATTTTGTTGTAGAAGTGCCCCTGAAGAGGTGCGAAGAAAAGGCGCACGAAACATGTTGGGCCGAATAAATAAAGTAGTATAATAAAGAAAGACTGCTTTAATGACCCCATGCCTCCTTATATATATATATATATATATATATATACATACACATACAAATTAGGAACACCATTATTTTCTTTATCTATAGGTTCTGAAACGTGGGGTGTCAATGATTCATAGTGAGGTGTTCAATATATAAATATAAGGTCAAAACACACAAACCAGCAATTTTTCCTATTATATCTTTTTTGGGTTAGAAAAAAATAACAATTTTGTACTTAAACAAAATTATTCAGAAATACAGTGTACAGTTCCCACCTTTTGAGCAATGTTTTTAGTTATGGAGGTCCTGCGTGAAAGAAATTTATATTTATTATTTACGACCATATTTCTTCAGTATAATTCGCAATACAATATTGCAAAAACCCAATATGAATTGAACGCATGACAATAATATATTGACAACAACTGGCACTTTTGGCGACTGAACAATAGGAAAATACTTTTTCAGCTGTTAATTTAGAATTAAATTCTCATTAGATTAATTAAAAGGGTTTAAATAAGAAATAAAAACTATAGTGGGTTTCGCCAAGAGAACTGCAGCCAACGGGCTGGTTGCCAAATGGAGTGCGGACAGAGGTAGGTGGAGAGTGAGAGCATATGGTGCATCATAGCATTGCAATGTGTGCTGCGGTTTGTTCGCCATGCTGTAATGGTTTCTGTTGCGGTGGTTAAATGGTTATCATCGTCATCGACATTCTGGAAAATGGACATTCATTAATCATTTTCAAATCGAAAATACATTTAAAACGTCACGAAATTGCGAAATCCATTAACAAATAAAAACATTATCCAACTATAAGCAATTAAAAAAAAATAAAAAGAATAAACGGCGCTAATGGCCATGATGTGTCGATGCGCCGTAAAAAAAAAAAAAGGAATAAAAATAGACAAAATGAACCATTCGAATAAACGAAATCCAATACTTTAAAGTGTTAAGCACTTATTTCTCCGATTGACATCGTCTAATCAAAACTTTCTTCAGAATCTTTTTTGTAGAGCATTTATTAAGCTTTCGAATGGTGCTAACCTTCCGCTTTGCAAGATTCTCAACCGTTTTCGAGACATTAACGAAAGTATACTAAGTTACCAAAACTTTTCATGTCTGTTAATAAAATATATATATATATATATATATATATATAGAAATTTGAACCACCATCACTTTCGGTCTCTAGGGGTTCTGAAACGTAAAATTTTCTAGGCAGCACTTCCGGATTGCAATCCTTATAAGGACCTTGCGTCATGAGGTCAACCTTACAAGCTGGGTTCCTCCCTATGGAGGGAGGGAGGAACCCCGCTAAAAGGAAAAGCTTAAAACTATACTTACCAAAAAGTTACACATAGCTCACAAAAAACAAAATAGATTAAACTATTTGTTTGCAAGACAAAACACTTCACAGGACGTGAATAGCTTAATGATATCTGACTTGCACGATTTCAGAAACACTAATAGGGACATTTGTCGATGCGATTTTCATACAGAGCAAACGTACCATCACTTACTATGTGACTGTCGCCTTCTGACAGATTACTGACAATATTAAATACAACTGTTCAAAATAAAAATTAAAATGGCCATAAACAGAACAACATGTGTTTATTTTTCATAACGGTGATTCCATCTATATCAGGTTATAACAATATTACCTGATGATATTTTTTTTTTTTTTATTTTATTTATTAAAAGTTTCGCAGTTTTTAGCGATATACTCTATGACAATAAATGATGATTACATGATTACAAAATTAGTTCCACAATAAATGATGATTACATAAATGATTATAACAATGAATACAATAAATAATGATTTAACAATAAATGGAGATATGATGATTTGACAATAAATGATGATTACATGATTACAGAATTCATACACATACACACACATATATTCATATGCGTATATTATTGCACTATATCTATATTAATTGTTTATATTTACATTATACGTACATTATACATTAATATTATCTATAGACTTATAGTGTACATTATTATATCTATATAATTATTTTATTCATTAATATTATTATTATTAACTTATTCCTTATTATTATATGTATACTTATATTACACATTATTATTATTACATTATTCCTTATCATTATCTATATACTTATATTGCACATTATTACTACATTGCTTGTTATTGTTTTTTGCAATGACAATAATTCAATTTCTACACAGTAATTCACCAATTAATATGTATTTAATGCTGTAATTTGTTCATATCAAACAGTTTAGTTTGTGTCTGTACTGTTAATGTTCAGATTTAGTTGATATTGTTTCTTTGACTAACAATTGTGTGCTACAGCCCTTGAAGGACCTGCGTCTTCGCCACCATCTTTGTCCTAAGCCAGGGTCAACCAGTTTCAAACTCGTAGCTTGGGTAAATCATGTTCCAGGTGATTCAGCCATCTTAGTCTGGGCCTTCCTATCCTTCTAGCTTTCCTTGTCAATCACAGTCCATCAATTCCTAGCTTGGGTAAATCATGTTCCAGGTGATTCAGCCATCTTAGTCTGGGCCTTCCTATCCTTCTAGCTTTCCTTGTCAATCACAGTCCATCAATTCCTAGCTTGGGTAAATCATGTTCCAGGTGATTCAGCCATCTTAGTCTGAGCCTTCCTATCCTTCTAGCTTTCCTTGTCAATCACAGTCCATCAATTCCTAGCTTGGGTAAATCATGTTCCAGGTGATTCAGCCATCTTAGTCTGGGCCTTCCTATCCTTCTAGCTTTCCTTGTCAATCACAGTCCATCAATTCTATGTGGTCCGCCCACCTTAAACTGCCTTTCAGTGCAGAGGATACGGGGTTCACTATACAATTACATAAGATCGGCGTTACTCCATACCCTTGTTCTTTCACGACTTCAAATAAATTTCTATAGACTCTCCTCCCCCAAATCATTAAGCTATGTTTTCAAGGGTCAATAATCCGAATGCGTGCTTGTTTATCATCCCCTTTCGTGGTTCTAGGTTCAAATGAAGGATAGGTTCAAATGACCACGAATCACGCTTCAGTATTTGTTTGGAAGAAGCTTTTACAAGAAAGTATTTTGGCCAAAAAAGTTTTTTTGTTTTTTCCATTTATTAATTTGGAATCTGTACAATTATTAGCAGTATAATAATCAAGTTTGTTCATGCAGATGTTATGTACAATTTCCAATAAAGTTATGGGAATGTCAAATAAATATTACAAAACGGAAGAAAAAGCGCTCGAGGGGGATCCAAAACGGGAGGAATTTGGGGGAAAACAATTTATTAGATTTGGAGCTGCGATATGATTAACCTGAAGATTTTCACAATTTACGTCGAATGACGAAAGAGCAGTTTAATTTTCCACTGAGATTAGTGTCCCCTCAAATCACAAAATCTGGGAACTCTTTCAAGACATTTTTTTTATAAAGTATGAAATACGTACGCACTCTATACAAACAGTTGTCTCGTTTTATGAATCCCCAAATTCTTTGCGTATTTCTATATTCTTTGCAAGATGGATCATATGAAATCCTCTTATTGGCACAAAGTTTCGTCGTCTGGGAGTTTAATTACGCAAGACGATCACTCCGAAATAACACTTGTTGCATTGAGATCCCCGGTCCGACTCGCGAGATTCGTGACTTGAAAGCTTGAAAATCGAACATGTTTAATACCTTTTGCCTGGCAGCCGGTGACGTCTGAGGCAAACTCACTCTACCTCGTCCAGACGAAGCAATTCCACGAATTTTAGAGTCACGCTTTCGTACTATTGCCCCGTGGAAGCGGGGATTTAAGGATTTTCTATTTTGCTAAGATTCCACGTCTCACAATAATCCATTACAACTGGCCTTATATATTATCAGTTAGGTCTTTCTAAACAGGTTCTTGAACCGCAAAGTATTCTGCAGACTCTAGAAGCTTTTGCTCCCTGGCCTTACAATTGTCGCAAAACTAGACACAATGGTTTCCGTTAGTCGCATTTATTTAATATTACTCACTGGTTTAATCTTTACTGTTAATTATTTTTGGTTTTTACACTTGTTGATATTTTATTCTATTACTTTATAGTGTTATTAATTTCTAAAGTATAAGCTATGCTCTATTATTTTAAGAAAATGTTACTATTGAATGTATTTGATATGAGGATAAGAATAAATTACCTGCTTGTCTTATAGGTAAGAAATATATAAATATATATACACGTGCGTATAAATTTTAACGGGATCCTTAGCGAGTCAATAGGCATGCCCTAGAGAGAAAACTAGGTTACACTCTTCCTTTAATAATTCATAAGATATTAAAATCAATTATAGGAAATTTTATATACGCAAATACATAATTTTCGAAACAATTTATATTCATTCCGACACAGGAGGGCAATTAGGATGCATGAGGCGAGATTATTCAATCCATGTCTTAGCTCGCGTGCAAAATACCCACTCACCATGCAGCGAAAATCAACACACCGAGCAGCGAAAAAAGAACGACTTTATAACAGGTACAATCGCAGTCAGTGACTATCGTAGTTTGGCAATTAAGATTAATTATTTATTTAAATTTTAACGTTCATTATTATTAACCAATACGACAATAATGCTCTATAAGACTTTAATTCGACATGTCATTACGTACGGAGCACCTGTCTGGATGGGAGCCACGAAGACGCATATTAATAAGATCCAGAAGTTCCAAAATATAAATATTAAGAATTGCGGTGTCAGCCTCTTGGTTCATTAGGAACACACAATGACATCGTGAACTGGATGTAGCCTACATCACAGATTTTCTGAAGAACACGACCGTGAAATATCTGACTACTCTTCCAGCAGAGATTCAACAATTAGAAATAAAAATCATAGTAAATCGACGCCATAAAGCAGGCTTGCCTCAGGACATCCTAAATCCTAACCAATAGAGACTGTCGTTTCATTTCCTGATTCAGTCCTTACAGTAAACACTTCATATATTGTTTAATATGCTCATTTATTTTAGCTTAATGTTACTATGTTTTGTTGTTAAATTTGTGTAAGGCTTACAATGAAGCCGACCCAATAAATGTTTTTTTTCTTATTATTATTATTATTCGAAGACAGGTATAGTTGGGATTCGGCTAGGAGAAAAACGTCAGACTTTCAAAAAGAAATCTGTATTTTGGACGTTTCGACTGCAACAATGGCAGCCTTCTTCAGCACTAGAGAATGCCTAGGGGGGAGGGAGGAAGACCTCGAGGACAACTTATGGTTTCCTAAGTTGTCCTCGAGGTCTTCCTCCCTCCCCCCTAGGCATTCTCTAGTGCTGAAGAAGGCTGCCATTGTTGCAGTCGAAACGTCCAAAATACAGATTTCTTTTTGAAAGTCTGACGTTTTTCTCCTAGCCGAATCCCAACTATACCTGTCTTCCTATCTCTACAGCGGCTAACTATCTCCATCTACACTATATTATTATTATTATTAACTAAGAATAATTAGGTACAGTCAAAGAACGAAACCTGCTTTCATTAACTCCTCTTGCCGCCGGACTGTGAGAAAACGTATAAATGCCTGCTAGTACCTAGGTCTCCGATTCTTGCACTCTAACACTTCGGCTGCGGGTGACATTACGGAAGGACACTAGCGATCTTACCCGCTTACGAGTGTACCTTCGGAAGGACACTCCTCCATTACTTTTCCCTTTAGATTAAAAAGGCTCGTAAATGGAGGGGATTCACTTTTACAGCTCCAGGTAAAGACAGTTGCCTTCAGTATTGTTTGGGCTTTCCGACAGTGTTTTCCGTTTTCAAATCGACTGACTGGAAGATTTTATATGAATTTTTCATAAAAAAAGAAAAAATGCCTACAAGAAACATTCAAACAGCAAATGCACCCGAAACTGAGGAATTCCCAAAGAATGACAGCCGCAGCGAAAGTGTTAATCGGATTACTCACTCAACATAGAAATACTGATAAGTCATTGTGTTAAGAATCATTACTATTCAGGGGTAGAAAATAATTGTTAATTTTTATTTTAAAAAAGTATTTTTTAAACTTAGACATTTATTTTCAATTTGGAAAAGTAAAAGTTCGAAAAAAAAAAAGTTTTACTGTAATTTTTTAACTTAAAAAATAAAAGTTTTACAGTAATTGTTTAAAATACTTTTTTTATTTTATTTTTTTTTTATATATAATGGCGCATCTGCATCTAGGCCATTAGCGCCGAAATACTTAATAGGAAAATGATTAAAGGCATAGATTAAGGCAACTAATGTTTATTTTCTGTTTTGCAACAACAAATGTATTTTAGTAAATAAACAAAATACATTTTTAAGGAGAGAACGTTTCACCTATTTTGAAGAACTAATTTCATTAATAATTCACCCTGTAAGATTGTGAAATTTTTATTATATCTATAATAAAAATTCCACAAGTTCGAACCCGTGACCTCTGCCAAGTGCCAAGTGTGGACAAATACAGTCAAACAGTGTGGATTTGTATAAGGAACAAACATACAGACAGACAGGTGGTATACGTTCTTGGCTTAGCTTACGACTCTCTCTGTATCAACACCTACATCTGTGCCAAGATTGATCAAAATCGATCAAAAAGTGTGGATTTGTATAAGGAACAAACATACAGACAGACAGGTGGTATACGTTCTTGGCTTAGCTTACGACTCTCTCTGTATCAACACCTACATCTGTGCCAAGATTGATCAAAATCGATCAAAAAGTGTGGATTTGTATAAGGAACAAACATACAGACAGACAGGTGGTAGACTTCTTTGACCTAGCCTACGAGACTTCCCGGGTCAAGACCTACCTGTGTCCCAAGTTTGGTCAAAATCGATGAAACGGTGTGGATTTGTATAAGGAACAAACAGTCAAACGGACAAACAGATAGACACGTGATTTTTCTATATATAGATAAGGTTTTTTAAAAGTTAAATTTTAACTTTTTCGTTAAAAAAAACAACTGTTTCGATCCCTGTTACTATCATCTAATAAAACGCCCGTCCCCCTAGAACTGCGTCATCTTAGTGCGCTCTCATCTTCTTTCCATTCCCCCGTGGGGGATGTAAGTCCCCCATCTTTCAGCATGGGCACTTACATCTCGGTCCCTAGCATGTGCCATCATGCTTGATAACGTTTTTCCACGATCCTGTCCAATTCTGGAAATATAGTCATCATACATCAAGCAAGGTCGTTCTCTTGGTTTTTCTCCAGTTGGTCTTGACTCCATAAGTTCCTCCTGGGTCCTCGGTCTCCCTCCATTCTGCAGACATGGCCGAACCACTTCAGCTGTCGTTTCTCAAGGCTACTCTTCAGAGGTGTGATTTCCAAGTCCTCTTGTATTCTTTCATTTCTTAAGCAGTCCCTCTTTGTATTGCATTAAAATAAGAAGTTTTACATCTATTTAAACCTCTCACTTCCCCACCATATAGTTGCAGATTTAATAATACCTTTGGTTATAACTTAAAAGAATAAGAGAAATCTCAGAAAAAAGCAAGATCTTAGGCGCCAAATTGATAGAAAACTCGCAGTATCCTATGCGGAAATCACTCATGTCATCTTCTCATATTTTGCTCTAAAAAAAATAATTACAAATATGTTTCATATTTACTAACATTTTTCTGTAAAGTGTTAATTTTTACTATTAAATTAAATATTAAAAAAAAACAGGTTTATTAATGATACAATCTTTTTCTAAATCAATAAAAATATAACAGCAAAACGTACTTGCTTCACCAGATTAGAGAGAAGTGGGTCTCGTTCAGTGATCTGGATCATGAAATGAGACCTCAATTAATAATATGGCAACGGAAAGACCATTTATTAATATTATCAGCGAGTTTTGATATAACCTTGAGCGAGCGGAAACGCATAGCAGCTATGTCAATAACATAAGTGCTACTAGTTTCCTAGGTTATATAACATCAGCAAATATGTTAATAAGTGGCATAATTGCTATGCGTTTCCAATCGCTCGAGGTTTTATCGAAACTCTAATCAATCCAACTCGTTGATAGGTCACTTGTTTTTCGGTGGAAAATGGGCCGATATGCGAGCTAAGAAACGTTAGGGAATGTTAGTTTGGTAACCCTTCCAACTGTCTTAATGGCATCATTTTCAGTCGTAGGTAAATCCCAAAGACTCATTTCCCTAGCCGAAAGAAGAATAGCACAAAGGACACAGACAACAGTTAGAACTCAAACAAGAAACAATGAATAGGGTTTGCTTAAAAAACACGAATCTTAAAGTGAATCGCGTTGAAAAAAGTAAGAGAACAAAACGGTTACTAAAACGAACAGCCAATCAAATTGCACAAAGGAAGAAGCCAATAGCAATGCCTGCGCTGAAGCTAATACCTGGTGAAGCTAATACCTGGTGAAGCTAATACCTGGTGAAGCTATACCTGGTGAAGCTAATACCTGGTGAAGCTAATACCTGGAGAAGCTAACACTTGGTGAAGCTAATACCTGGTGAAGCTAATACCTGCTGCAGCTAATACCTGGTGAAGCTAATACTTGGTGAAGCTAATACCTGCTGCAGCTAATACCTGGTGAAGCTAATACCTGCTGCAGCTAATACCTGGTGAAGCTGATACCTGCTGCAGCTGTACCCATAATTACAGTCCTGTAATAATAAATGGTCATTTTTAAGGCTGAAATACCAGAGGAGTTATTTTGAACTGCATTATTACCACCCCCTCCCCCTCCCACACCTGTGCCTTAGTGCATTATTGAAGGGATAACTTCATTGAGTGGTTTTCCACTTCATTTCTTTCATCCCATTAACACTTTCATATGCACGAGCAGATCTGCAATTTATGTCTGAACAATTCACACTTCTCATGAAAGTCAAATGCCATGAATAAATCAATTCAACCATAACGTAACCATATAACTATTTAGTGTTTATATATGTATATATATATATATATACATATATATATATATATATATATATATATATATATAAATATATATATATATATATATATATATATATATATATATATATATATAACCATAGGGTGTCCCTTAAATGCAGGCCTTAAAAGAAACAAAAAAAAATATATAAAGGAAGTGTTAGAATAAAATATTTTATTAACAGACATGAAAAGTTTTGATAACGTTGTATACTTTCGTTAATATCTCGAAAACGGTTAACAATCGGAAGGTTACCATTCGAAAGCTTACTAAATGATCTACAAAAAAGGTTCTGACGAAAGTTTTAATTAGGCAATGTCAATCGGAGAAATAAGTGCTTAAAACTTTAAAGTAATGGATTTCGTTTATTCGAACTTTTTTTTTTTTTGTCTGTTTTATTCCTTTTTATTTTTTGATTGCTTATGGTTGGTTAATGTATTTGACAATAAAATAGGTTAAGTAAAACAACAAAAACAATTTATTGTTAGAAATATAGATTTCCAAGATTCCAAGACCTTGTAACTAGCGGGACCCTTTCTAGTGTTGGCCGACCCTTCCAGGTAAGATCATTAATCAAGACCTTTCAAGACTGATGGAACCAAAATAATAACTGCTTCTATTTAATTTAGTTAAATTATGGGTTTTAGCTCGCCACCCATACTAAGTCTTAGTATGGGTGGCGAGCTATCCACACATGGGGATGTAATGGCCCCTGTGGAGGTGGCATAAAGGCCACGAAACGTGTAGGGCGAACAAACAATAAATAATACAAAGAAAATCGGAGTATATATATATATAAATATATATATATATATATATATATATATATATAAATATATGTATATATATATATATATATATATATATATATATATATATATATATATATATATATATTTAAGCCCTTATGGATCTGAAGCAATTAGACACTTCCTTTCATATTTCATTAAGCGTCGAAAAATCAATTCTTGACCTCTCTTAACAATTTATGCCATTCATATTAGAACTTTTAATGCTGGAAGTAGGTCATAAATTGTAAATGACCATTGACATGTCAAAGCGAATAAGAGTTGATTGGATTACAATAACTAAACTATGAGCCGGCATACAAGGGCTTTACAAAGATCCTTCACTAAATCATCATTCCTACTGGACTAGGATACAATGGGGTCGGATTTAGTTCTCGTGGGATCAATCTTCCAACTTCAAGCAACAATATACTAAATATATTATTTTTAAGTTAAAGCTCACTAAATATATTTTTTTTAAAAAATGATCAATTTGTGTCCACAAACGTATACCTAATATATTTGACCACAAAAAAAAAATGAAATTTAAGGCGGTCATTTTCTGGACTGAGAAACAATTCACTTGAAATCCATGTGGGGAATAATGTTTGAAAAATATTCCAAAAAATGCAATTATATAGCAAAATGAATGTGAATGAAAGTTTCCTAATTTGCTAAGTCTAGTTGGTGTTTTTGATCTGAATGATAAGTAGGTGCATTCTAAAACTTGTAGGGTTTATTTATTACTATAATAACTAGGACAGAGAACTTGTGCGACATGATGAATAAGCATTTGCTGTAATATTCTTTACTGTATTTATAATATAAATATCTTGTCAAAATTTACTTAGAATTATTTTCTAATTGTAGGTACTTATTTGTTGGTAGGTAGTTTATGTTATTCAAATATTGAGGCGATTATTACAAAAGTAATTTCCTCACTCTGATGGCAGTTAGCCTAGATGAACAAGAGGTGGAGTGGGGGGGGGGGGGGTTGTCTTTATACTTGGAATCATAAATAGTAAATGTATGTTTTAAATATGTACTCGTATTTATGTACTGTATTTTTGTAACGTTTGTTTTATATATATATATATATATATATATATATATACACATATTGTACCCACTATTATTTTCGTGGTCTATTGGTTCTGACACTTATGGTCAATCTCATAAGCGGGTTTCTGCCATGTGGAAGGAAGGAAGAAACGCTCTAAAAATCTTGTAATTAGATGAAGGGAACTCCAGAATAATAAAGAGATTAGGTGGCCAGTTCTACTCTCCCGGAGCCATTAATAATAATGATAAGAGTTCTGTAATCACTCTTATTAATAATAGTATAGAATAGTGACCTAAGGCCTTCCTTATTATTTCTTATGGCCCCTCTACAATTTTTTGTTCTTCAAAAAGTTTTCAATGCACAGGAAAATACAAGATCCCTAATGTATCCATTTTTAGCTTGGTCCTGCTTAGCTTGGTCAATGAATTAAGATTTTGCTGAGTAAATGAATGGAAGAACGCTAGTTCATAGTGATGGTTCTATATACGTTTATTTAACATCTACAAAATAATAAAGTACATCAAGATTAATAAACTCAAAAAAAACTAGCGTTAAGAAAAAAAACCCCAGCCCCCCCCCCCCCGAAGACATTTTGCCTAAAGTTATGATATCATAGTATTGGGCCAAGTTTTAAGCTCTTAATACCTTGTCAAGAACCTAATAATACCCCCACACATTTATTTGTGCAATGCCAACTTGCCGAGTATTCGTTAAATGATTGCCCATATAACGATCGGTTCTATTATAAAATGTATGGCATTAAAGATTCAGGCCTTCGGGTAACGATTCAGGATTATTTAAGTTTATTTATGGCTTAACCAGTCGGCTTTGTATGAACTCTATGGAAGTCAACGAAAACTGACCCAGTCGGAATTTCACAAATAAGTGAGAGGGTATTCTTACGTTCTTGACAAGATATTAAGAGCCTAAAACTTGGCCCAATACTATGTTTTTCCCCACTTTTTTTTTACGGGGCATCAACTATTTGGCTATTAGCGCCGGGCTATCTACAGTTTGCCACCCTCTTATAATGCCAACAGCATGTGGTCGGTCACGCATTCAGGTACTGACCACGCCCGACTTTGCTTAACTTCGGTGATCTATGGGAACCGGTGCATTCAACGTGGCTATGGCCGTTGGCCCCGAATACTATGATATCATAACTTTCATGATATCATGCATCAGCAAACGTTTTTGGTAGGGGCCTGTAACTTGGCCGTTTTTTCACCTTTTTTTGGGGGGGGGGGGATTAATACTTTTTGTTAAGTGAATTTTGAGTTAGAACCGTCGATTTTTCGCTTGAGGAGGATGACGTGGGGACGTGAAATATGTTTTATTATTCTATTCACTTTTTATCGTCTCGGTATTTTATTTCTTATAACTTTACTACCTGATGCCTGGCGTGCCATGCTACACCTACTTTGTGCATCTAGAAAAGCCAAACAATATTAGAAACCAAATAACGAATATTAAAATCTTATAACGCAAATCTGTAACTGATCGGGTTCACAGTTTCGAACCCGTGACCTTCGAACTGTGAGTCCTAGATTATTGACCTAGCCTATGACACTCCCCGGATCTAGACCTTCCTGGGTACCATGTATGTCAAAATCGGTCAAACAGTGTGGATTCGTATAAGGAACAAACGTACAGACAAACAGCCTGTATTTGGCCTAGCCTATATGCGTCTAAATGTTTCTTAGAACGTCAAGTATAGGTTCTCCATACCGAGACGATTTATTTGACAAACCACATGATGGTTTTGGGCGGAGTGATTGGTGTCCGAAAGAAGTACAAAACTGGAGCCTCCCCTGTAAGCGGAGTCTAAAACAACTTTTCCAGAATTTTCGATTTTTGCCCTTAATAACACCCTAATGTCTATCATACCAAAAAAAATTGAAGTCTCTAACTTCTCGGGAAGAGCCTAATAATTTTGATGAGTGTGTGTCTGAGTCCTTGAAATTCCGATTTTCCATCGCCTTTATCTCAATGTAGAATTATGAAACTTTAGAATTTTACTCACATCCTTTAATATAGTATAATACCTGTGTAGTATTGTATAAGTTTATCTCTAACTGGTTGAAAGTTACGAGAGGGTAAAAATCGGCTCCAATACGGCGTGTAATGTGCACACAGCGTGCGTAGGCCGGAATTTGGCCAAGCGCCTAGATAAATAATGACCGGAAAATTGCAACATTTTTTTTTTCTTTTATAGGAGGAAGGTCAATTATTAAATGGTGGTCAAGTAACTGCTGAAATTGCTGGGCTGATTAAATAAAATATATTCATAGTACTATTTCACTTAACACTCCTTGCTAAGAGTGGTGGGTTCGATTCCTGCTAGGGGTGGTGGCTTTTCTTCGGGAAAAAGAAAAGGCATCAGCCCTATTCTGGCTAGAAACGGGTGTTGGCCAATAGACAACCCTTCCCAAAATTCTGAATTAATTATAATAGACGTTAAAATAAAAATAAACTAAATACATTATATGACAAGCAGTAATGGCAAGTAAACTATGCATAGGGTCTATTCGCTATCACTAGAGAGCAGTAATGGCAAGTAAACTATGCATAGGGTCTATTCGCTATCACTAGAGAGCAGTAATGGCAAGTTAACTATGCATAGGGTCTATTCGCTATCACTAGCGAGCAGTAATGGCAAGTAAACTATGCATAGGGTCTATTCGCTATCACTAGAGAGCAGTAATGGCAAGTAAACTATGCATAGGGTCTATTCGCTATCACTAGAGAGCAGTAATGGCAAGTAAACTATGCATAGGGTCTATTCGCTATCACTAGAGAGCAGTAATGGCAAGTAAACTATGCATAGGGTCTATTCGCTATCACTAGAGAGCAGTAATGGCAAGTAAACTATGCATAGGGTCTATTCGCTATCACTAGAGAGCAGTAATGGCAAGTAAACTATGCATAGGGTCTATTCGCTATCACTAGAGAGCAGTAATGGCAAGTAAACTATGCATAGGGTCTATTCGCTATCACTAGAGAGCAGTAATGGCAAGTAAACTATGCATAGGGTCTATTCGCTATCACTAGAGAGCAGTAATGGCAAGTAAACTATGCATAGGGTCTATTCGCTATCACTAGAGAGCAGTAATGGCAAGTAAACTATGCATAGGGTCTATTCGCTATCACTAGAGAGCTTTTAAACACTTATTTCATTTGTTTTTGTTTTATTATACTGCCTCTACCCTGCTGGGTCATTAGCACTGCGGTCAGTAAAGTTAAATGGCTTTGTAAATGTTGATGTTTTTAAGAAACATGAGGAATTTTTGAATCGTCTTTTTATCGTCTTGTAAAATATCTTGCAGTGTCTCGGGTATCTTGAGGGTTAGTCTGATGCGGTCGTATTTGTGTATTAGTATATGTTCTACAGTGTTTTGTGTGTCACATGTGGTGCACGTTGGAAGATGGAGGTTGTTAAGTAGGTAGCTGTGCAGTGTGTCCTATCCTCAGTCTTGTCAAAACGGTCTCTTCTCGTCTGGAGTTTCGTTGAGCTGTAGTCCAAGTGTCTGCATTCTTTTTGATTCTTGCGATTTGGGTGCGATGGGTTCTGAACCATGTGATGTTCCATTTTGCTCTTAGGACATTTTTCAAATGAACCTTTATGTCTTCTTTGGTGGCTTTATTGATTATGGTTGGTTCCTGTCCGTGCGTTGGTCTGCTTGTTCGTTGAGTGTGATCCCGCAATGCGATGGCACCCACATTAATGATATTTATTTGAGACTACTGCTGTAGAAATCCATGAGTGCTTTTCTTAGATTCTTTAAGCTCAAGAATCTATGATAATCAAATTCAATCTTTTTAGATTCTTTTACAATTTTTAAGGCTCGTAAGTTAGCATAGAGTTCACCCCTTTTAAACGCTTCTTCTAAGAAATTAATTACACAAATCTAATATGTAGCAGGGAATAAAGAAATTACTAAAATTTTGGATATCTTAAACTTCTAGTGAATATTTTTTAAACTGGTCAATTGAAATATTAGGTTTTATGCCAGCTAAGTTATCCTATACAGTAAGCACACCAAGCTAGAAATTAAGATTTCCATAAGCTAGAAATTAAAAATATAAACATATAAACCTAAATATTACGATGATTTATATTATAACTAGAATAACTATTTTTATGTAAACATTGTTATTTTTATTCCTGATAATAAATCATATGGTCCTTAAAAGGTCGTTAGTATTCATGCCTTTCCTGTGTTATGAGTGATTTACTGCCCACTTTTTCTCTAGTATTCTGTAGTTTTTTCTCGATTCTATCCCTCCGTACCGAGAAAGAACCCTGAGTGAATTTCGAGTGGGCGGAAGTATGAAGACAAGCAGGCTGTCTGTTGTAGAGACAAAGGGAGCTTCCTAGTGAGGCAGGCTCTGTGCTGGACACACACATACACATACACACGAACAGACGAGGGGTATATTTCGGTTATGTTTTTTTGTCCCGTTTCCTGCCTCCCGTCCTGCCTCACCACTTGACTTGCCGGCACTGATTTGGAAGGCTCATAATTGTAAGACGTAAAACAGACAGCCCTCCTCCGCGTTCTTTCCTAAAATAATTTTTACTGATTCTATGCATATTTTAAATCTTAGCGCGTGACCTTGTGTCATTTGGAAACCTTATAATAGAACCAATTACTAAAACCAGTTTTGAAATTTGTGAACACTTTAAACCTCTCCTGCAAATTAACTTGATGAAAAGGAAGATTTTCGCGCCACAAGAGAGAAAACTCGCAATAGCCAAGCATATATTACTGCTCGCGTGTACCGCCAGGGTTGCTGTAGCCCGTTACTGCTTCAGACGAAAATGTGAAATTTTCGTGTATTTCTTAAGTAGGTTAGTTCCAAGCATACACCAAAGTCTGTAAGTAAATTACTTAAAAAATTAATAATTAAAATAATTTGATTGAGTTGCTCATTACAAACGTAAAAGAGCAGAGCTATTCATGTTTTTATTTTATTTGTATAGGTTATTTTAAGCAAATTAGCTAAGCTTAGTTATGCAGCTCCTGCGTGACGGACTTTTTTTTTTGTCTTGGGAGAAATACAGCTACCGAGTTAATATGTAAAATACTAACAACTGATCTTCTCTGGAAAAAATATCTAAAGGGGAAAAATATTCAAACGCATGTTCCTCACACTAATTTTTGTTGAGTTCTCCCTTCGTATTCGGAACACCGTTCGTATTCGGAATATCCTGAAGGAAACAACTCTCTTACATCTTAAGAACTTCCCATGCAGGACTAAGTTTGTACAAGGATAATCCCGGAAGCTCATCCGCCTCATATCCGCTGCCTCCAAGAGGAAGTGACGGATCAAGACTGCCTGCGCCTCATCAGTTATTGTCGTCTAGGAGTTTGGTAGTTATGGCGGTGCTGTTAGGGGATGATTCTGGCTTACTTCCGCTTGTTCTGTTGGCTATTCGTGGAATAATTCTACTTGAGCAGGTGTAGGAATTATTTTAATTATACAATGCCTGGATACATTCCAGACCTCTGTTATCCGAAGAAGAAAAAAAGTCTAACTCGCAGGAACTGTTTCATCTTCATAATGTTCTTATCGCAAGTCTCATTTGAAAACCTTGAAAAAGATATCGTAAATATTTTACGAAATACTCATACACCTACTACAAATAAATCTTGACGAAGAATGAGATTATAACCTCCATAATAGTCAGTAAACAGTAGCCGAAATTACTTAATCGGCCTCTCCAACAACAACAAACAACAAAAAGCTGTTTCTCATTTTGGATATCCCGTTTTAATGGAAAATTCATTTTACTGCTGAAATCAAAAACTGAGGAATGCACACACTAACGAACCTGCAAAGAAATCAAAACTCTATCAAGAACTCGATCGAGAAGTTCAACAATAGGTTTAAAAGTTAAATACAGCAGCATTTATGATAGATTCCGTTTAAGATGATCAGTTAATTTTGATAACGAAATTCTTAAAAATCTTGTGAAGTCAGATAAATGAACAGAGGATGAGATGTTGGGGATAGATTGATCTGATGAACTAAAAAAAGTCCAAATCGCAGGAACTGCGTCATCTTAGCGCGGTTCCGTACATCTCGAAGAAATGGCATAGATAAAGTTATGAAATTTTACACAGGTATTATACTACTAGATGTGAGTAAAACTGGAAATTTTCATAATTCTACATCGAATAGTTTCTGAGATATAAGTAATCGAAAATCGCGATTTATAGGACTCACTCACTCACTCACCGACTCATCAAAATTATTAGGCACTTCCCATGATGCTAGAGACTTGAAATTTTGCATGAAGATAGATATGAGGACGTTATTAAAGGAAAAAATCGAAAAATCGCGAAAAGTTGTGTTTGACTCCGCTTCCGGGGCGGGGGCGTGCCAGTTTTGTACTTCCTTCGGAAACCCGTCATTCCGACCGAAACTCATGATGTGGGGTATCAAATGAATCGGCTCGGAATGAAGAACCTATATTTGATGTTTTAAGAAACAATTAGACGCATATCGGCTCGGTAAAAATCTTATGCCAGCTGTATGTCTGTATGTTTGTTTGTTTGTTCATTATACAAATCCGTACCGTTTGACCGATTTTGACCAAACTTGGAACACAGATGGGTCTTGATACGGGGAGAATCGTAAGCTAGGTTAAATTGTCTATCAGCTGTCTGTCTGTCTGTTTGTTCCTTATACATATACACACCGTTTGACCGATTTTGACAAAATTTGACACACATGTCGGTCTTGATCCGGGGAGTGTCATAGGCTAGTTCAAAATCGTCTATCAGCTGTTTGCCCAACTGTTTATTCCTTATACAAATCCACACGATTTGACCAATTTTGACCAAACATGGTACCTAGGTAGGTCTTTATCCGGGTAGTGTCATAGGCTAGGTCAAAATCGTCTATCAGCTGTCTGTCTGCATGTTTGTTCCTTACACAAATTCACTCCGTTTGCCCAACTGTTTATTCCTTATACAAATCCAAACGATTTGACCAATTTTGACCCAACTTGGCACACAGGTAGGTCTTGATACGGGATTGTCATATTACCTATGACGTTTTGTACTTTTTGTTCCATCGGAAAGCCATCATTCCTTCTGAAACCCATCATGTGGGGTATCAAATGAATCGTCTTGGTAAGGAGAACCTATATTTGATGTTTTAAGAAACATTTCGACGCATCTTAACAACAACAGTTGTGACTTCTTTCTTAAATGCAGTAAATAAAGTCGTAGGGGTTAACTGCGTAATATACATGAAAGCAGATACTAAGTTTTTCAAAGTCGAGTCATCTAAATTACAAAGTTTAGGATCACAAACCCAAAATGTATCGTCTTTGTTCTTATCTTTTTCTTGAAGGCCTTCTACACTTTCCCTATTGTGATCTTTATCCTCGGGATAAGGGTCCTGTGTTTTACAGTGTAATAGTTTAGTTAAGAGAGCAATCAATTTGTCCTCTAGAGTACTGTCATCTGGAAGAGCTTCTAACTTTTCTAGTCTAGTGTTTAGATGTAGATACGTTGATTATTGGTATCAAATACCAAGCAGTAAGGAGAACTTTATGCAGAATCCAAAGACCCTGGTTTTATATGAAGTACAAAAGCCAGTAGGTATGCGGCAACTAAATTTTAATTAATACTTAGAAAAAAGTAATGAGATCCCAAAAAAAAACCATAAATGTGAAATATAGGCAAAGTTCCTCCCCCCACAAAGAAACACTCCCTTCCCCAAAAATATCCCCTCCTAAAACCCCCCAAAAACGCCTTACCTTCCTACACTCCAAAAAAGTAGTATGAGTTAGTGTATTAAGTGCACCATATTTTCAACCAAAAATATTTGCCAATACAAGAGATGATACAAGAAAGAAATGTCCAAGTTCATTACTTGGAAGACCTCATAGTTACTTACTAAGAACAGTAAAGACACTTCAACTGACCTTTAAAAAACAACAATAAAAATACTTATATCAAGTTACTAAAATATCACTTTCCTCAACCAGGTATATTCTTAAACTTGGCAATGTTTTATTTGTGCCGAAATTATCTTTAGAGAGAAAACTAAACATTGCCAAGTTTAAGAATATACCTGGTTGAGGAAAGTGATATTTTAGTAACTTGATATAAGTATTTTTATTGTTGTTTTTTAAAGGTCAGTTGAAGTGTCTTTAATGTTCTTAGTAAGTAACTATGAGGTCTTCTAAGTAATGAACTTGGACATTTCTTTCTTGTATCATCTCTTGTATTGGCAAATGTTTTTGGTTGAAAATATGGTGCACTTAATACACTAACTCATACTACTTTTTTGGAGTGTAGGAAGGTAAGGCGTTTTTGGGGGGTTTTAGGAGGGGATATTTTTGGGGAAGGGGGTGTTTCTTTGTGGGGGCAGGAACTTGGCCTCTATTTCACACTTTTTTTTTTTTTTTTGGGGTACAATTATTTACTGAAAACGTACTCACTCTTCGACTACTGCTCAGAAGGCTCTATTCCAAACAACCAAAAATTCGTTGTCATTTTAAGTTTCTAGTTTTACTAGCAAATTCATTTTATCCCAAATTACTCCTCCCTGTAATTAATTACCAAACAGAAGGCTTTAATTAATTTATAAGAAAAATAAAGAAATTTATGCAAAGTAGGTTATATTTTACATCTTCAGAGGAAATGTGTTCAAGCCTGTAACGGTAAATTATTAATGAATATAGCTCTTTAATTTACTTTCCAATTCTTCGAAATAATTTGCACATTTAATGTATTTATAATAAACAGAAAAGTCACTTAAAAAGTTTAATCTCAAGTATAAAAGATAAATTGCTTACTGAAGCTTTAAGAGCTCATGAATGGTAATGCAGCGCCCCCTGGCTTCATGAATTACAAAGTCAAAGTTCCACAAAAAAAAAAAACAAAAAAAAAAACAATAAAACAGTAGTTTGCGTTTGTTATTGGTGTTTTAATGGAGGGAGAACAAACTGTCTTTCGCCTCGAGATAACATAATTCTCTTAACATTACATCTATTACAACTCCCAATCCATTAACTCAAATCGAACTCTCGTATTGCAGCAAAAAAAAACTTAACAAATTTTTTTTTTCCAAAATGTGATATGAAGTTGTAGTCAATAAATTAAGGGAGATAAAATCCTCAAAAGAATACAGGGATTCTACATTCAGGGCTGGGAAGAGAGAGTAGGTAGTCATAGCCCGATGGAGAATAGGACACACAAAACTCGAGCACATTGTTGTGTAAATTGGAATTAAAATTTAATTCAAATGATATTTAAATTATGAATTACATTTTTTAGCACTTTCCTCCGAAGGAAAGTAGCTATTGAGGTTGCACTCATGACGGAAATTTTGAAAAATTTCTTCAAATCTTTATCGATCCTACCTAATAGACACCGAAAATGACCTCCGTTAAAATTTATATATATCTATATATATGCATATATATGTATATATAAATATATATATATATGTGTGTGTGTGTGTGTGTGTGTATGTTAACACGATAGCGGCCAGAGTTTTTTTTTTTGTTTTTTCGTCACGAAACTTGGTATATAGCATTCAATTAGCAAACGATTGAACAAGTTCGTTAACCACCAAAATCGGTCCACCGGAAAGGGGGGTTTACCCAGAACCCAAAACACTAATTTGACCATGTCAGCCGTAATATTTGTTATATTTCAACGAAACTTGGTATTCGTAGTGGTAATAGAGAGAGAAAAGTGAGGTATAAAAATAAACTAAATCGGTTCATAAGGAGGGGGGGTTTACTCCGGACCCGCAATACCAATTCGCCACTACCAGCCGTGATGTTTGGTATATTTCGACGAAACTCGGTATTCGTATTGGCAATCTACAGGTAAATATGTGTTGTAAAAATAATCTAAATCGGTTCATTAGGAGGGGGGTTTACTCCGGACCCACAATACCAATTCGACACTACCAGCCGTGATTTTTTGTATATTTTGACGAAACTCGGTATTCGTAGTGGTAATATACAGGTAAATAAGTTTTATAAAAATAAACTAAATCGGTTCATTAGGAGGGGGGGGGGGGGGGTTTCTCCGGACCCAAATTTCTAATATAGTCATACCGGTCGTAATTTCTGCTGTATTGTAACGAAACGCAGTATACGTCGTGGGTAACTAATGAGAAAGAAGTGTTAAAAAAATGAGCTGAATCGGTCAATCGGAAAGGGGGGTTTACTTTGTAATATATTTCAACAGAAAAGCCCGCCAGACGTAGGTTCACAAAGCCGCCGCAAGGAGCGCTTTCTACCACTAGAGGGACTGTATCCTGTTCCTGCATTAGATCAAAATACGATAATATGAGGTGTTTTGTATTTATTACGTAGTGTAGTAGGTACCATGTGTAAACATAACTCTGGAAGAAAGTTAATAATTGATCAGTTACTCATTACAAAATTAAAAGAGAACTATTCATGTTTTTATTTTATTTATGTAGGATATTTTAAGCAAATTGTTCTGGAAAGCAGTCTACAGTACCCAAATTCTGAGGAAAGTGCTTAGTTATGCAGCTCCTGCGTGACGGACTTTTTTTTTAATTGTAATTGAAAAGTCTGAAAATATCAATTAAAATAGTTGAAAAAAATAATTCAATTTGGATTAACTGTATTTCAATTATAGAGAACTCAAGTATTTGAATTACGTAGTTACTTGAAATAAGTTTTCAATAAATTTGTATTGCAATATAATTCATATAGTATTTCAATTATGAATTACATTTATTTACTGTATTTGAAAAGGCTGAATTACAGGTGCTTATGACCCTAGCAGTCGACCCCTCCCCCCTAAAAAAAAAGCAAACATTAATATCAATTACAGTAATCGAAAAAACTCAAGTATTTGATTTGTAATATAATTACAATATTAATTGAATCACTGTTATAATTCAATTACAATTCGTGATAAAATTGATATTTTAATTACTGACTATTATAATTGTTGATTAATTACACTTATGATTGAATTTCAATTGTAATTCAAGTATAATTCTTGTTGGTTGATATTTGATTTACATAATTAGTGCTTCAGTTACATTACAGGATTACAATGTAATTATAATTCGACGTTTTAATTGAATTATTACTCTTGGTTTAGTTCTAATTCATGAACTACAAATACAATGTAATCGCAATTCTTAATTGAATTACAATATGTCCTACACTGCTGTAGCATGGATGATACCGTTGTCCTCAAAACACATTTTATTCTAATGCCACAACTACAAAAAGGAGTTTGAAAATCCCTGCAAATATAAGGCTTTTCGTTCACTGGTACCGGAAAACTGCAAACTGCATTCAGACCAATGCCGATCGTACGAAACGTGCGAATTCCTCTCGTCCACTGGTACCGGAAAACTGCAAACTGCATTCAGACCAATGCCGATCGTACGAAACGTGCGAATTCCTCTCGTCCACTGGTACCGGAAAACTGCAAACTGCATTCAGACCAATGCCGATCGTACGAAACGTGCGAATTCCTCTCGTCCACTGGTACCGGAAAACTGCAAACTGCATTCAGACCAATGCCGATCGTACGAAACGTGCGAATTCCTCTCGTCCACTGGTACCGGAAAACTGCAAACTGCATTCAGACCAATGCCGATCGTACGAAACGTGCGAATTCCTCTCGTCCACTGGTACCGGAAAACTGCAAACTGCATTCAGACCAATGCCGATCGTACGAAACGTGCGAATTCCTCTCGTCCACTGGTACCGGAAAACTGCAAACTGCATTCAGACCAACGCCGATCGTACGAAACGTGCGAATTCCTCTCGTCCACTGGTACCGGAAAACTGCAAACTGCATTCAGACCAATGCCGATCGTACGAAACGTGCGAATTCCTCTCGTCCACTGGTACCGGAAAACTGCAAACTGCATTCAGACCAATGCCGATCGTACGAAACGTGCGAATTCCTCTCGTCCATCGCCTCAGTATTCGTCCGGATTTGATTTTCGGAAAGGTTATTCTCGTGAATCTGATGCAGAATGTTTCGCATTGGTATCATCACCTATGATGCATCGATGGCTCGGTTCAGACGATGTCCACATAGACGGGAAATGTGGTCGAATAACATTCACTAACAAAAGAGTTCGGTGAATTTTTTCATCCGTGGAACGATCTTCAAATCGACAATAGCCACCATTTTTCCTATTTTGAATGATGACATATCGTCGTTACAAATGCAAAGTATCGAATGTGGAAATTACTAGTTTTCAGAGTCAAAAAATTTCTATTTATTACTTTGCTTTTGGACTGTCAAATAGTCGACAGATTCAACCTTTTGACAGTGGTTACTCTCCCCTTTAACCCTGGAACATTAACCTGCGTCATATTGACGCATATGACTGTAATCTATTGTCATTTCTTCCGTTAAATGGGGGTAGAGCCGGTCTCCCTCAACCTATTCCTAGAGAAATTCGTCCTACCCACATCCAACATGATTTCACCTCTCAGCGAGTGATTAGATAGGTGTTACCTTGATTTTCCCAGAAGACAGTCCATCAAATTGACGTTTTAAAAGTCGAGAAGGCATTGGGATATTATACTATGTATTATTATGATTCCAGTTATTATTTCTAATGTAAGGCGATGAGCGTATATAAGGGGGGGGGGGCTGAGCGAGCGGCAGACATTTTTTTTTGATCGGTAAAAATGTGTTATAAAACCTTTAAAAATAAATTAAATAAGATTACTTTTATGTTCATAAAAAACATTTTATTTTAGGTGTAAGTTTTTTAGTTGGTTAAAACTATTCCAAGTTCTAAAATAGTATTCCATACCCTGGAAATGGTCCATATTTTATTTTTATGTATTAAATATTAACAAATATTCATGTTTTTAACAACAAATTTCTCCATTATCCCTGATAATCAAGTTCTGAGTCATTTTCCTGTGTATACGTCAAATTGATACACAGGTTAGTAATAGTGTAGGATGAATTAGGGTTAGTGTTCCAGGGTTAAATGAGTGAACTTAGATTCGAGATTTTTCCGTCCATCAGTCCGACAGCAATCAATATAGATTGAATATGAAAAATACGTTTTTTTCACATTCGATACCTTGCATTTGCATTGACGATATGTCGATACATTATTGGCAACATATAAAAAAAAAAAAAAAAAAAAAATGAGTCCCATAACAGGCCACGAGGGCCCTGAGGGTTAGATACTATAGAGGTATCTAATTCATGACCATACGGCACACTAGGGAGATAGTGTGGTCCCCTTGGCTTCTTCGACTGCTGGAGTCATTAGCACCCAAGGTACCCATTATTAAATTAATTAAAGGCTGGGTTGGCCTAGGGACGGTCAGGGAGGCCGAATTTAACCCATGAACGAAGACACTAGCAGAAAAAATCTTTAGTGCTTGCTCGGGAGTTGAACTCAGGCCTCCAGATTAATAGTCCAGTGCTCTACCACTGAGCTAACCTCGCCCCCATTGGCAACATATACATATTCTAAAATCTGAACCTCCTTCCACAATTGTTTTTGTACATTCCGCTAGTGATATTTCGTTCCCGTCGGTCCCAAGGATATTTCCTTTCCTGAACAAGCAAAATTCACTCCTCACATTCCATTTTTCACTCTCAATTTTCGCACACGTTCGCAAGTAAATCCTAGACGAACGATACGGGCTTATTGAAGGCCGTCTATGATCGAGCCACATGTATATAAAATATAGATAAATATTTAGTTTAGAGCCTTCTGCTCAAATTCAGGAACATAAATATGCTTTAGCTCCACCCTTAAAACCTATATAATGTAACTGTATAACATGACATACTCTTCTTTTTTGTACATGGCCACCACGCATGCGCGAACGACAGCGGACACATTTTGTGACACCTTTTTGGAACTCTTAGTTCCCCCTGATAAGCCTATGTAATGTACTCTATAACATACAGTCACCTTTTTCGTACATGATCACTGCGCATGCGCAAAATCCACTGAGCATGCGCGAATGCCACTGCGCGTGCGCAAACGCCAGCTTACACTTTTTTGAAACATACATTCTTCTTTTTCGTTCATGCTTGAAAGTAATATGGTGTAATATTTTCAGAACGTTTGATATATATATATATATATATATATATATATATATATATATACACACATATATATACCCACGCACAAATTAATAGATTGCAGGAAGAAAACAATTAAATTTTCCATTAATGCTACCAGAAATGCTTCGTATAAACTGATTTAGAAAAGTTTTCCAAGTCTTCCAGTCGGAAAATAATGGAGTTAAATAAAAGCACTTAAAACTTGAGCAAGTCTCAAGAATGAAATAGCTTGGAAACATAAATATTGTAATTTCTTGTATAAACTATTAGTCGCTTCAGGATTAAATAAGTTAAGAAGATTTAATTTAAAATAAATTGGATTTTAAATCCATTAATTTTTCATTGATTAATAGTTTGAAAATAGACAGAAAACTTGCTTTAGAAGGAGGTAATTTTCACAGATTATTACTTTTTCTACGACGCTTCGACATTTTGGTCCTTACCGCAGAGCAATCTATAGGTTTCCATCTAAACTAAACATCCACGGCAGAACTAGGCAATTAATTCAACCAGCCCTGAAATGATAAAGGTTGACGTGCTACAGGCGCAACTCGAACCTACATCCGGCATTAGCCAAGAGGTCATTCTGTAAAGTTTACATTTTTTATTAGTATATTTATGTAGTAAAGTCGTATGTTGTCATTACGTTTTCTTACAATACGGATGTATGAACATCTATATATCTCCTTTTCGTTTGATGAAAAAGCAAATATTTAACGGATAATACCACCTTGTGCAATAAAAATCAAAGTAATTTTCTTGAAATTATAATTTATTTATTTATTTTAGTTAACTCGCAACTATGGCGACTTAACAGCTTTAACATAATAGATACGACAAGTTAGTACAAATGTACATAGTGGACATGGTTCTTGTCATTTGTAAAAGTTAACTTCACATTTTCTACATATTCTCACACAGTTGTATTTATATTTATTTTATGCGTAGGGGGATTATAATAATAGTAATTAAAAAATAAATAAATAGCGAATTAAAATAAAGAAAAAAAATAAAGAAGATAATAAAAAATTGAATAGCGTAATTACATAAATGGGGTTCAGATTAAATTATAAATAAAAAATAAATTAATATTTTCCAATTCCTTATATCAAAAGTTTTATACGGGATGTTATTTATTTTAATTGATTCTTGAGGTGCGCAACATTGGCGACCACCTCATTTCATGTTGCGTCAAAAAATCAAAAAAAAAAAGAAGAAAAAAAAAGGAAGATCAAAGAAATTGTAAATAAATAAATTAGGATCATAAAGCTTAAAAAACGCAAAAAAAAGAAGAAAGTAAGAAAAAATAATAATAAACACAATAAAAAATAAAACAAAAGAAATAATTAGATTAAAAGATGAAATTTCGAAATATTCGTTGAGAAAGTCCAATGAATTACTTACAGCTTGGTGTATAACAGTGAGTTTTTTTAAATATTTGAGTAGTGTATGGATATGTGGGCTACCTTCTGTCAGCAAGTCGTGTAAGTCGTGGGGCATATTTAAGTTAATGAGTTGTCTGCAGTTTGTAAGTATATGTTTAACTGTCAGAGTCTCATTGCAGTATTTACAATTTGGTCTGTCCTTTCTTTCTAGTAAGTACGGGATGTTAGAGTATCCAAAAAATATAAATTTCAATTCCTGGGGAAAAAATGGCGGGGGGGCGGTCAATACGGACCGATTTTGATGAAATTCTGTAATAAATCTCACGTCTAATTAGAAAGGTCAAGTTCGTTAACCAGCAGAATCCGTCCACGAGAACATGGTTTTTGGAGCAAATCGTAACATTTACGTTTTCGGGTTTATCTGCTTGCAGGTACTCGTTTTATTGGTTCATAGGCAACGAAACAATTTTTAAGGCGACATCTGTAACCGTTTTTGAAAAAAAAAAATGTTTGTCGAAACTCAATTTCGGTTAGTATAGTTCGTGGGATTCAATTGAGATAATTCATGCATGTTTGTCATTCCTTTAAACTAAGATATTTACATTTTGGTAACATTTCGAGTAAAAGAAGTACCTATACGAAAAAAAAAATGTTGTTGCTAAACACGCCATTACGCAAAAACACACTTTTAACTTCGACGACACGAAAATTCTTTCTACACAACGAAACAAAAAAAGAAAACAGATCTCGGAATGTGTACATATAAACTTAAACAAAAACAATATAAACTACAAAACTGACAAACAAGGCATTTCTCCTATGTACGCTAATATTTTCCAAATACTCTCCCGACCTCCCACCTAGATTTTTCCCATGCCCCTTGGGTATCCTTCCATTAACACCTTTTTCTCCTTTCCTGTCATAAACATGCCTTTTCATCCTTACCGACCTTTCTCCCACCACCTGCTGTTTTCAGTTACATATACCCCAGTAGATTCCTTTTTCCTTAGACACTTTCACAATGGTTACTTAATTGCCAACCTTGGTCTTCCTCTGCCGCTCGGCATTTCCATTGGTATGTAGTATCTTATTTCTTTGTAAAATTAATTAATGTTACTATTAGCTACTATATTTGTCAATGGTATGTAGTTTTTTATTTCATTGTAAAATCAATTAATGTTACTAATTACTATTAAAATCAATTATTGCACCTATTTACTTTTTCATTCTACTCATTCTAAGAATTTAAGACGATGTTCTTTTATAAGCTAATTGTATTTATAGTTCTGTTACCTATCACAATTATAAACTTTTTTTTGTTTCTGTATTAATTTCTTTTTTTTTGTCATTTTAGCTGACGAAGTCTACCAATGAGTAGCCGAAACGTCCGAAATATAGATTTCTTAAAACAAAATCATATTGAGGTTTATTTAGCCGAATCCCAACCATTCCATCTTTACTTATCACCTCGACGGCTAACTATCTAATCATCATGAAAAAATGTTATAATTGGCTGAAACGCTTAGGGACCTTCGTATAATTTCGTAAATATCTAACGGTAAACGGTTGGGAAATCATGATATGTAGAAGGCCACCTTTCGAAAACTTACTAAATGCTCGACAAAAAAATATTTTGCAGTAATTTTCGATAGGACGATGTCAATCCTCACATATATATATATATGTATATATATATATATATATATATATATATATATATATATATAAAACAAAACTCTCCGGCCAAAAAAAAAGCCCCAGAGGGGCAGATACTGTAAAGGTATTTGATTCTTGACCATACGGCACACTAGGGAGATAGTGTGGTCAGTACAATGCTCCCACCGCCCGATTCTTCCCTTTGCAGGTACCCATTAATTAATTATTTTATTACTTAATGTAGTAATTAAAGGATGCGTGTGCCTAGGGACGTTCCGGGAGCCAAAATCCAACCCCCGAACGACGAAACTAGAAGATAAAATCTTTAGTGCGCGCTCGGGTTTTGAACCTGGGTCCTGCAGTTCATTTGTCCACTGAGCTAACCTCGCCTCCAAAATAAAATTTATAGCAATTTAGTCAAGAATATATTCAATATTCTTTCACCCGTGTTATAAATGCAACAGTAAATACTTATCGCAACTCCACCCAACATTTTTTTTTTTTTTTTTTTTTTTTTTTTTTTTTTTTTTTTTGCGCGCGCTCTGACTCACAACCCGCCAGTTCGAGAATTTATTTTTTTTTATCACAATCATATTGGATTTACGATATAATAAACATTTGTAGAAATATATTTGTGGATATTTTGATACATAGTCCTGCTCAGTTATAGCAAATATTTTTATTAGAAAAAAAAAAAATACTAATTGTTTCTGTTGCTGTCCCCCGGTAATGAGTACGTGGACCCCAGTTCAAGAAATGCTGCACCTAGGTAATGGTGTCATCAGGTATACCTGAGTGCCATTCAGTCAGGTATTGCAGGTCTGCATCCGGCGCAGCTTTTTAAAAGAAAATAATGGAGAAAAAATCTACTATATATTTGTCAAATACCACTCACTCACTCACTGACCTATCATCGCCCAGCCCAAACCACTTGACAGAAATTGTTGAAATTTTGCATGGACACTCCCTTTAGAACTTAAACACTCCCTAAGAAAGGATTTTTTGCTATTCAAATTTTTAAGTATTTTTGGAGGTATTTATCGGTGGTAATAATATCCCGAACCCTTCAGCATCCCCAGTCGGAACACTTCTTAGCAATGTTCGCAAATATAATGGGTGTTTCTTAATTACTATCTTGGAAACATAGTTGTTGTTTGTCCATTTATTATTGTTAACGAATTTTAACCTGAACTGGTTAAACTCCTATTACTGGTATAACTACTACCGGTACTATAGATAATAGGTTATCTTTGGGTTATCTGTTTGATGGCTGGTCGGGAGCGCCCCAGTATCAAGAAAAATTATAGTTTGATTACTTATTAATTGATGAATAACATATAGTATGACGGGAACCACGCTATAATAAACTCCAGAAAATTATATAGTAGCGTTAACTTTGATGATAGACTATTTAAAGCTATAAAATAACTACTTATCTGCCGTGAAGAAGCACAAGTATTTAGCTAGTATAACATAAATACGACTTTGTTGGAATATAACATAAATTTCGACTGTAAATTTGTGCACCGAGTAAGGGATTAAAACTTGCATATAGATTAACACTATTCGTCTAACCCCTTGTTATGGGAGTAATATATACATAACAATAACATAAAAATAACAAAATTGGTCTGTAGCCATCCGGATTTACCTTCACGATCACTTGTTTGGCAAATTTCGCGCAAAAAAACGTAGATATAACGGATTTGCCTCTTGGTACACTTTATATAGTTTTTTTAAACTATATCGGTCCATAAGGGATGGGAATTTTTCAACTAAAATAAAAAGTTAATTTGTTAATGCCGTCTGTTAATCTTGCAAAGACACCTCGGTAGATGTCATTTCCAACTAATGAGAAAAGTTAACAGAAACAAAATTGGTCCATTAGTTATTAATGCCGTCACCATTACAAAAAATTAAACCGCACGACTAGTTATGTTTATTTAGTTTATTTTAAGCGCATTCTTCATGAATGCAGCCTAAAATATGTGTATATGCAGCTCCTGTGTGATTTATGTTTGATAAAAAGGGTTACTTACAACTTAATGTTCACTAGATGATGTACCCAAGTAGGGCGCCTTAATTGTAAATCTTTTTAAGTGTACCTATGAATAGCTGGCCATTAAAAAAATATCCAATGGTGTTTACATTAGAGTTTTACCGGCGGTATCTAAGTTATCTATATATATACACTTATATATAAAGCCTGGTAGACGAGGGAGCAGATACAGGAGGGTGGGTCGGCACGTGACGGGCCATCTGGTCGCGTGTGGAGGCCTGTGCTTTAGACCGTACTTTAATTCCGTCTCATTCACATCACCTTTTTAAAATAAATTTGCCTCTCCAGAAAAAAAAACCATATTATTTCAAAGATCCTCTAAATTCTATTGTAAGTGTCCATACACTCAAGGTCCAGCCTCTGCCTTCCGATATTCTTCGTCCTGTACAGTGACAGCCCTGAGGCCGGGGATGAACTGTACAGTCCATCGAAGTAGAATGATAAAACCAATAGATTAACTGTACAGTCCATGAAAGTAGAATGATAAAACCAATAGAATAACAGTGCAGTCCGTGGAAGTAGAATGATAAAATCAATAGATTAACTGTACAGTCCAATGTGGCAGGGACAGTGCAGGCCAGGCCTTAAATGTGTGAACAAGAGGGGTATTTCATCTTACGCAGATACGTAGAGAATATGTGTTACTGGTTCCGTTTAAATTTATTCTTAAAAACATTAAAAAAAGATAGAAATACACGAAATTGGCATGTATAAGCACTTATAATAGTAAAGCGTGAGTTTATTGAAAGTTGTATTAATATCTATGTAAGTGAAGTTTGTCTCTGGCATATGAAAGGCAAACGTTATCACTACCATAACAAAACCAAAATGCTGTTGTAATGAAATTTGAAGAAGGATACAGTTATTAAAAAAATTAATGACTTGAGCAGCGCTACTGCCTGTCAACGAAAATTTGGGACAGCTGTGCAAGAACCAATGACAGCGTAGAGTACAACAACTGCCCAGATGATCGGTGCTCTCACTCACTCTTACGGCGTGCATTCCAGTCTATCATAGGCAACATTTATTTTCATGCTTCCTGATAATTATACCCCACAAAATTGTCTGTCCTTTTTTAATTATTTTCAATTATGTTTATTGAAGATAATGTTTAAATCGCAGCGTGAATAAAGCACTTCATTTAATATTTAAAAAAAAACTAGGTACTTTGAATTTTTTTTATTTACATTTTAACCCTATTACAAGTGTCTGCCTTATTTATTATTCATTGTAAAATTGCCAACAACACACATTTACCTTCTTATTTACCCGAGAGGTACATTATAGCAAAATGTCAAGGTGCATGAAGCACTTCATGAAAAGTGCGTTACCAGCTCTTGGACTATATCATTAATTTATTAATTTCTATTGTTATTAATAATGCGAGCATATTTTTAAGACTATTGCGATTCATGTAAATTATTGCTAATATCATCAAAACATGCCATTTAGTTTATATTTGTCTGTTTGTTGCAGGTTTGTTCAATTCGGAGAATAAAATTTTTTTCTTGAGTTGCAGTAAGTGTGAGTACAATTAATTTATTCCTTCAGTATTTAGTTTATGGATGAATTAGATTCTTTGCACAGTCATACATTGATTAAAAATTTTTTTTTAATTTTTATTTTTTTTTAGTCAATTGATACTTACAAAAAAATAAAAAAAAGAAGTGATGTGCAATGCTGTCATCGATTCCAAAGGACAGACACATGGAAACGGGCTAAGTTGACGCGCGTCCTCCCTCCCTCATAGGTCCCTCACTCTTATGAAGTAAAACAGAAAATTGTACGATACATAAATACATAAATAAATGAACAAATACATAAATATGTACATACACCATTAATATATTTGTCTGGCCGCTTTGTAGCATCACCAAAAATGGTTTGATTTTGATAAGATTTGAAATAAAAATAAGTTGTCCAGTTTAAAAGGTCAAGTCCATTAACCAGCAAAATCCGAACACCTAAATTCTGATTTCTTTTACGAAATTTGGGTGAAAAAAATCATAGCGCGTAAGAACTTTTGTTTAGAGGCTTTCAGGCAGACGTTCTATAAGGCTTCGATCGTAGAGCAACCGTTGAAGGCGAAATCAGTAGGTAACCATTTTAGAGAAAAGTGGAAAAAAATAGTTTTGCTAACTAAGTTTCGGTTAAGGTACTTTGAAATGATTGATTCAGTTGAAACCTTTTCTAGGTGTTTGCCGTTATCAAAACTAAAATACATAGAAAAATACTGGTTACATTTCATGTTAAAAAAGTGTTAGAACAAAAAACGTTTATTAAGGGACATTATCAGTTTTAGGATTACTTGTCTTTTCTTAAAAGAACAATTCCGAAGTAGTTTTTGATGGGATGATCCCATTCGCAGAAACTGTTGCTTAAAATTTAAAAAAAATAAAAAAATCGGTTACGTTCTTTTGAATGTATTTTTTTGCCTCTGTTTGCTTCATTTTTTAAAAATTGTATTTAACAGTAAAATGATTATTTTAGTAAAACAAGGCAAGAAAAATATTTGTATTAGTGTTTTCTAGAGCCAAAGTTAAGAAGGTGAAAACAGTTTCTTCCCCATATGATACTGTCATAGCGCATAAAATGTTATTTCTCTTAGTGTCCTCAATAAACATAAAACAGATTTCGATAAGTTGTGTTTATTTCATTGAACGAATTGAATATACAAGGAGAAAATTTCCGCAGAGCTAAGTGAAATAGCAGAAGTACATAAATGTTATGAAGATGGTGGAAATTTTATTCCAAATATGATTTTTATGACAATTCTGATATAAAAGTTCTTTTTTCTTATTTTTAATTATGTCGCATTAAACAGACCTTAAGCGACTGGGCTTCGCCATACAGGGATTCAAGGCGGGAAGAAGTAGTGTTGGCCAGACTAAGGATAGGCCACACACGTATGAATACCTTATGACAAAGTCTGATAAACCATTGTGCCAAATCTGTAACAAAGACCTCACAGTTAAACATATACTGACAGACTGTAATTTGAGACAAGACTTGGAAATTCCACGAGACATGAACGAAATACTCCGTGATAGCAGTCACCATATCAACGCTATACTTACCTTTCTTAAAGACAACAATATTTTTAACAAAATTTACCAAGCCCCAGACCAAACTTCCCAAATAATTAACATGTGTGTATAGTATGGACTAAAACAACCACTTAATTTTATTTTAACACCATATGTATTTCAAACTGTCTTTGACTGTTTAGACGACCCAAACTGTGTTTTTAACATCGTCTTTGAAAGGTTTTAATAATAAATGAACATCACTTATGACATGATTTATTCATCATATCGTTATTATACATAGGATCCTCCTTGTGTAACTGTTATTGTACATAGGAGCTATTGTTCCTATGTATAGTCATATTATACATAGAACGTAAATTGTATAAAGAAACTGGTGCAATTATGTATAGTCAAATTGTACATAGGAACTATTCTCTTCGTTATCTTTATTTTTATGTTTGTTGTTAAAAATTTATTGTTTTTACAAAGTAATTTTTACTTTTAGCTGTTTGTTATTCACAAACTTAATTATATAATTAGATAGATTCACATATAATTTAATTGGATTTATAACACAGGTCCACAAAAAAAAGAAAAGTGGTTTGTGCGGGGTATCGGACACATTTTTTCTGACGTATTTTTTACCGCTGGTAACTCATCTGAAGTCATAATTGGGGGTTAATCAGCAAAAAACGGAGAAAAATTTAAAAAAAAATCGATAAAAATCAAAACCTTATTGTTTTATTCGGATGATGATGACATTATTATTGTTTCTGTCGTATCGAAACAAAGTCACAAGTCGATCTGTGAGTTTCTTTGTATTTTTTATCCCGATGTATTTTGCACAAACGTAGCAAAAGTGATTGGGATTTTTAGAACATTCGAGATCGTCACAAGAACTAGGAGTTCCGGCAAAATTTTGAGTATTTGAAGAAGCATTACAATTTAATGTAACGATTCAAAATGCATTGTCCTTCTTCAGGCATATTACTGTAATATCACAATTTTATGTAATATTAGTTATGAATTATCACAAATTATTGTATTATATTCTTTGACAATATTAATACCAAGTCATACCCTTAGTTAATTATAGTCAAATTAGGGCTATGCTTTATGCCAAATAATTCCATGTTTGGCACACTGCTATCCCTAGATTAACTTATAACTGATTCAAGTTATGTTATCTAATAATACTGAAGAATATACTCTAATAATTTAATACAATAATTTGAGATAATAATACTTAAAAACTATGAAATTGCAGTATTATGCCGAAAGAAAGACAAGTCCGGAACTTTGAAATACATTGGATAATACAAAACAAATTCGAAGATTAATTATCCATCTTTAGTTCTACCCACCTATATTTATAGTTTTCTGAATCTCAATGACATAATTGTTGAAGATTATTCTGTGTTTAACCCCAAGAGGTGTATCCTTTTTAAATTAGTGCAAACCATAGAGATATAAAGTCAAGCTGGGTACAGATTTCGGATTTTTTTTTTCGACTATTCCCCGTGCTTTTTGGCAGCCTTACTTAGAAATATAGTCCAAGTCAATAGAGGAAGACCAAGGATACAGGTTAGGTGATGAAGAGTTCATGTTAAATTTTGCGTTCAAACACCATACCGAATGATTCTTCCGAAAATTTGACTTTTTTATTAGCTGGAACATAACTATTCCTTATTCCTTCGAAATGTGAAAAAATTGAGTGAAGAAATCTTCATTAGGCGTGAAGCGCTTTATTCAATTTAAAAAAAAAAAAAATGTCCTCCTGGTAAAAACAATAGGAAAATTCTTTTTGTTGTAATGGTGACTCCTTTTTAGCGCGGTTCCTCCCTCCCTCCATAGAGAGGAAACCCGCTTATGAGGTTGACCTCATGACGCAATCCGGAAGTGCCGAAAAGAAAAGTTCAGATCCCATAGATCAATAATATAACGGTGGTTCAAATTTGTATATATATATATATATATATCTGTTCGCGGTCCTGACGGTTCAAAAATGGTCTGATTTTGATGAAATTTGGTACAAGATTCTTTCGTCTAATTTGAAAGATCAAGTTCGATAACCTGCAGAATTCAGATGGTTTTTGGGGCGAAATTCGCGCGAAAAAAATCGTAGCGTTTACGTTTTCCAGTTCATATGCTTGCAGGTACTCGTTCTATAGATTTCTTAACGTAGAAAAACGAATGAAACCATTTTTAAAGCGATATCTGTAACCGTTTTTGAGAAACATTCAAACACCTACTTTTCCAAACTGATTTTCAGTTTGGGTATTCAAAAAAGATTAATTGAGTTGAAACTTGTTGCAGACGTTTGATATTCATCTAATCTATGATAGGTAGATGTTGGTTCCGTTTGGAGTTAAGGAAGTACTAGAAATAAAATCTTCATTAACAGGCATGACCGTTTTCGGATTTTCGTATATTTTCTAAAACATCTCGAAAACGGTCAGGAAATCGTGGTAAGTGGACGCTGACCTTTCGAAAGCCTACTAAATTCCCTACAAAAAAGGTTCAAATGTAATTTTTGATGGGGCGATGTCAATCCGTGATATAAGTGCTTAAAGCTTCAAAATTGTTAATTTAGTTCTTTTCAACGGAGTTTTGTCACGGTTTACCTAACGTTATTGGTTAATTTTTTTTAATTGCATTTAATAGTAAAATTAGTATTTTAATAAAATAAGGTATGAAAATGAGAAACGTAAACGTTTTGGCGAACGTTGAGAAGGTGAGGAGAGTCATTTCCGCTCAGAATACTATCAGTTTCCTGTTTTGGCACCGTAAATCTTCCTTCCCTTTGAGATGCCATTTTATATTTTTCACAAAGGATACAAAACCTTCCAATAACTGCTTCTACTCCTTTTCTAATGCCACTAAGGATATGAACAGAACCGCGCTAAGATGACGCAGTTCCTGCGAGTCGGAATTCTTTTTCTAATGGATAAATTTAATAGCAGGGTGGCAACCCTCCACTCTTCATTCGCCGTACATCATTATTGGGGCGGTTTGTTTGTTCTCCTTTGTGTTGTGGCAGCCCTTAGGCTACAGGAGTTGCTATTTTAAGGTCTGTGGAGGGGAGGGGGGATACTTTCAAACACCCCCCCCCCCTCCCGTTCCTGCTACTGGTAATTGTCAACTTGCCGGACAAGGAAAACAGTATTCGTGAACAGAATTTTATTTGTTTAACAAAGGGTGGCAACCACATTCCTCCATACACAGCAGGGACAAACAATTGGAATGTAAGAACTTCTACCATTTCCATTCTTTACGCATGATCAACAAACCGGTCTCCTTGGTCTTCCAAAGACCCAGAAAGAGAATGTCAAAAGTCCAAATTATAGTATCTGTCAGTTTTTATTGGCCGAAAACCAACTAATTTTGTATTTCTTATCAATTCTCCGGCTAACTATTTACATATCATTCTGAAATAATGTGGTTAACTTGTTAAATCACTGTATAATATTTTTAAACAGTTTAGGATGTCAATAAACTCAATATTACATAATTTATAAACCGAAACTAACAAAGAAGATCGGCGTAAAAGAACCACCATTAACAAGTAAAACTACCTTGTAACTTTTTTTATGGGCTAAATGCTTCGTTGTCTAACCTAAAATGATATTCAGGGGCGTTTGTTGAGTTTTAAACTCACAGCCACCGGTCCTCTTTCAGTACATTTCGAAATTTAAAAAACTTTTTTTTTTTATCGATATACAACATATTACGAAAAAAAAATAAACATTTCAATCCATATAACTTTTTTCTCAAAACCGTGATTTTCGAAAGGGGCAATACTTCAATTTTCACCCGATCATCTTAAAATTTTAACGGGATCTTCTTGATGATATTTGCTAGTAAATTACGTAGAATATTTCGATTTGTTGAATGATAACGATTTATGACCACTTTTGTTTAATTGAAAATGAAAAATTCTTCACATATTCGAAAAAATTAATTAATTTTAAAAAATATTTGCTGGATAATCTATAATAATAGTATAATGCTAGCCCACAGTATCATTTCAGAAAGAATTGAGAAGAACATTTCAAATGAAATTCCAAAAAAAGTATTTTTTTCCTTCCAGAGAATAAGGTATTTATGAGACCATTCCGGTTAAGATTAGTAATCCAGAGAGCCAATAATGCACGGCCAACACAGACACAAGACTGCCCGGTCGGGGTTCGAGAACGAGCAATGGCCGAATATTCGGTCACTTTCGTCATATCTCGCCTCCTCGGGCCTGAGAACTCCTTATACTATTTTTTCGCATACCCCGACAACTAGTGGGAAGCTTTGGAACCAATCCCGCATCACTAGCGTCAGTTTTGAATTTCGGCGGGTAGAGGCTGCGTAATCGGCCCTTGCCGTTAAGGGGGTAAGGAAGGATTAGAATAAAATATTTTATTTATAGACATGAAAGGTCATCGTATATTTTCCTTAATATCTCGAAAACGGTTGGAAAACTTGGTAAGCGGAAGTTTACCATTCGAAAGCATACTAAATGCTCTACAAAAAAGATTCTGAAGCAATTTTCGATTAGGCGATGTCAATCGGAGAAATAAGTGCTTAAAACTTCAAATGTGTTTGTTTTGTTCTTCTGAAAGGGTTTTTGTCTATATTTTTAATCACTTTTTAATTTATTTTTTTAATTGCATTTATCTGTAAAATTAGTAATATGGTAATAGAAAATAAGAAATAGTAAGCAGTGTGTTTTTAGAGCGAACCTTGAGAAGTCCAGGGAGTCATTTTTCTATCAGATACAGGCGAGGGTCTGGGCTGACCCTTACAACCGTGACCTATTTGGGGTCATAAAATATTCCATGAAAGGTCTAACCAAAATGATAACTGTTTCTATTTCAACCTTTCCAAATGACATTAGGGATAAGAACGGAACCGCGCTAAGATGATGTAGTTCCTGCAATTCGGACTTCTTTTTAGCCTCCCACAGAAAACTTACGACATGAAGAATAGAAAAATAAAAATATTGATTTATTTGTTATTTATAAATTGGAGATAATTACATTGATTTTGATTACACAAGATAATGTTACCCCATAAGAAGGCTTAAACCTACTAGGGCATCAGACATTAAATAGTTCCGCATTCTAGGGTCTTACCAGGGCAGAGGGTTCAGCGTGTCAGACTAAAAAAGTCCGTCACGCAGGAGCAGCATAACTAAGCACTTTCCTCAGAATTTTTGTAGTGTAGACTACATTACTGAATAATTTGCTGTAAGTAGCCTAGGTATATAAATAAAATAAAAACGTGAATAGTTCTGCTTATTTACATTTCTTATGAGATCTGTTCAATTATTAATATTGTAAATAGTTTGCTTCCGGAGTTATGTTAATACATGATACTGTACTACTTAATAAATACACTAAAACTTCATATTCCGTCATTTGATCTGACGCAGGAACAGGATCCAGTCCCCCTAAAGGGAGATAGCGTTCCTCGCGGCGGCTTTGGGAACCTACCTCTGGCGGGCTAATTAAAATGAAACAGAGTTTAAAGTAAACCCTCCTTTCCAATAGACCGATTTACTTTATTTTTAGAACACTTCTTTCTCATGAGATACCCACGACGTATACCGCGTTTCGTTACAATATAGCAGAAATTGCGACCGGTATGAGTATATTAGTACTTTAGGTCCGGAGTAAACCCCCCTCCAAATAACCCGATTTAGTTTATTTTTACAACCCATTTTTCTCTGTTGATTACCACCACGAATACCGAGTTTCGTTGAAATGTAACAAAAATTACGGCTGGCAGTGGCAAATTGGTAATGTGGGTCCAGAGTAAACCCTTCTCCCCTCCTAATGAACCGATTTAGTTTATTTTTACAACGTATTTCTCTCTTTAGATCAACATAACGAATACCGAGTTTCGTTGAAATATAACAAAAACTACGGCTGGCATGGTGTTTTGGGTCCGGGGTAAACCCCCCCCCCCCCCCCCTCCTGGTGGACCGATTTTTGTGGTTAACGAACTGTTTCAATCGTTTGCTAATTGAACGCTATAAACCACGTTTCGCGAAGAAAAAAAAACTCTGGCCGCTACCGTGTTAACAGGCACTTATATATATATATATATATATATATATATATATATATATATATATATATATAAATTTTAACGGGTGTCTACTAGGTAGGATCGATAAAGATTTGAAGTCATTTTTCAAAAATTCCATCATGAGTGCAATCTCAATAGCTTCCTCCTTAGGAGGAAAGTGCTAACAGCAGAGATGTAGGCTCGAAACATAATAAGAAATGTTTTTATCGTAGGATTGAAATGTCTTCTAGGAACAGATATCCCGGCGTTATATATTTTTAAAAAATAGGCCAGAAAAAGTCCTTCATTTAATAATTTCGAAAAATAATGCATAATTTATTAATTCATACTCTGGCAGTGAAATAATAACAAGTCGGTCCCTTAGGAGTAGCTTAACCTTAGCAAATCCCCTAGAAATGTAAGATATTTGGAAATAACTAAAGAGGCTAAAGTTCAACAACAATTGATTTAAAACTTTTAATAATATTTATTTTCCTACTTCCCTATACTTTTTAAATCTTTTTCGTGTCTCTAAAAGGGAATTTCTTATAAAAACATAGGATTATACTCTCAACCTAAGGGAGCTTCCAGCAGGAAGCAAACACCATAACTGGAAATTCCAGATTGGAATGGAAAGAATTTAAGGACAAACAACATACCTTTTTTATCGTCCTGCAAACATACTTTTAATAATTAAGACAGGTTTTAATAATTAAACTTAAGATTTTGTCTCATATGAAATATGTAAGCACATTCTTTTTTTCTTTTCTTTTTTTTTAATCAAATAACACATACACGTACGCAACTTATTTATTTTTTCTCCTTAAATTAAAGCTAACAATAGATGGTAAATACCTTTTTTCTTTTTTTTTTCACTTATAGCTACTTCCATGTATATACACTTACACCTAAATATATTTCTTACATTAAATCTAACCGCTCAAAATATATCCATTTTTTTTTATAATTATTACTTTTTTTATTTAAATTATTATTATTTTTTTTAAATTTATTTATTATTATTATTATTTCATTCTTTTTTTAAAAAATAAACTTACACCTACGTGTACGTGAACTTAACATTTTATCTTAAATTAAAGAGAACATTTTTTTTTTTTTTAATAAACTTAACATCTACGTGTACATTAACTTAACATTTTATCTTAAATTAAAGAGAATAATTTTATTTATTTTTAATAAACCTATACCTACATGAACGTAAACTTATGTTTTTCTTTTATATTTCTGCATACAAGTTAGCATCTTTTAATGAATTTGATGACGTTTTGTATTATTTTTGAGTCATCCTCCAATTCTTCCATTAGATTTTGAGGGACATTGTTCCAGAAAATATTTAGAATATGAACTCACACACAGATATATATATATATATATATATATATATATATATATATATATATATATATATATATATATATATATATATCTGTGTGTGAGTTCATATTCTAAATATTTATATATATATATATATATATATATATATATATATAAATATATATATATATATATGTGTGTGTGTGTGTGTGTGTGTGTGTGTGTGTGTGTGTGTGTGTGTGTGTGTGTGTGTGTGTGTGTGTGTGTGTTAATTGACTGTGAGTACCTACAGGATCCATTTTTTTTTCAGGACTGGCGCAGACATTTTCCTTATAAATCACTACTACGAATCGAGGAGGCCTAAATTTCGATGGGGCCACCTCAGGAGAAAAAAACATTACTAATTAGAAGACAAAAACGCTCCATTGAATGCGAAATATGAATGAATTGTAGGGAAATACATTAAGACGATGCAGCTCTTGCGTTTTGGACCGTTTCACTTTATTTAGTAGCGTTTTTGCAGAACGACTTGATGAGTCGAAGTGTGACTATTCTAGACCTACTAAAATCGATATACGTTTTTGCAGAACGACTTGATGAGTCGAAGTGCGACTATTATAAACCTATTAAAATCGATATATGTTTTTGCAGAACGACTTGATGAGTCGAAGTGTGACTATTATAAACCTACTAAAATCGATATACGTTTTTGCAGAACGACTTGATGAGTCGAAGTGTGACTATTTTAAACCTACTAAAATCGATATACGTTTTTGCAGAACGACTTGATGAGTCGAAGTGTGACTATTTTAAACCTACTAAAATCGATATACGTTTTTGCAGAACGACTTGATGAGTCGAAGTGTGACTATTTTAAACCTACTAAAATCGATATACGCTTTTGCAGAAAGACTTGATGAGTCGAAGTGTGACTATTTTAAACCTACTAAAATCGATATATGTTTTTGCAGAACGACTTGATGAGTCGAAGTGTGACTATTTTAAACCTACTAATATCGATATACGTTTTTTTTTTTTTTTTTTTTTTTTTTTTTTTTTTTTTTATAGTGTTACAACCCAAAGGGGTCATCAAACACAGATATTTGTGGATAATTTGTTAGACATATTTAATTTTAAAGTAGCAGGGACCGAGATAACAGAAAGAGGAGCAGGCCGAATCCCCACGGCGGCACAAGGACTCTACTCTCATATATTTCATGATTTTTCCTTCCTGTTCCTATGATCGAAGCCCTGAAAGGAGCTGTGGTCGCCCCCTGGTGCCGGAGGGCGAGCAAAGACTCCAAGGCTTGGGGCCAGAACTTGGCCCAGAGAGAGTCCAAGTGTCGCCCCAGGAACACCCCCGTCCCTCCCTCCCCCATCCCCATGTCCCGTTCAAGTTAATAGTAGCAATTGTGTTTAGAATTCTGGAATATTTTATTTGTTTTAATCTAGAGGATTCTAAAAGGTATTTATAATTTTTCTCTTTTTGCTATGTTCTTTCTTTACATTTTTGGGGGTATTGTTAGTTTATTAATTATATGGTTATTATTTATTATTATATGGTAGGGCCGTCTGAGATTAGTATTGCATTTAAAATTTTCCAATTAATTTCGTGTCTTGAAGGAATTTAAGTAATTTGTTTAATGGATCTTGCTGAAAGTTGAGAATTTCTTTGAGGGTTGAGGCTAGGTGATATTTTTCACGATAGTTCTTGTAGATTGTACATTCAGTGAGAATATGTTTGACTGTCAGTCTTTCATTACAAGGCTGACAGTAAGGAGGTGGGTCTTTGCTCATTAGATATGAGTGCGTGAGGAAGGTATGCCCTATACGCAGTCTTGCAATTACTACTTCCTGTTTCCTTGTTAATGTTTGCGAGAATTTCCTTGTTTTTACGGACTCCTTGACTTCCTTTAGTTTGTTGTCAGTAGTGCTATCCCATATCCTTTGCCATTTTTCCCACACTAGGTGTTTAACAGATGCTTTCAGGTCATTTTTTGGTATTTTGGATAAGAGAGTTCCTTCAATTGCAGCTATTTTTGCCAAAACGTCTACTTTGTCATTTTCACGTATCCCACAATGACTTGGGATCCATGTTAGGACAGTGGATTGTTTATTTCTTTGATGATCATATATTGCCTCCTGTGCGCTAACAATAATTGGATGTTTAGTGAAGATGTTGGTCATAGATAGCAGGGAAGATAGAGAGTCAGTGAAGACATTTAATCTATTGTTTTTTGGTATTATTATTTGCATTGCTTTTTCTATTGCTGTCATTTCGGCAGTGTAAATAGTGGCTGAAGGGTGTAATTTGAACATGTATTGTCGGTCATCTGTAGTTATTGCTGCGCCTACTCCATTATTGCTTTTTGATCCATCGGTGAAAACATCCTGTCCTGATGGGAGCTGATTTCTGAGTTTTTTTAATTCATTAGCCAAAATTATTGGACTGGTATTCCTTTTTATGTATTTTGCAAGGGAGATATTGATTTTTAGCTGTGGAACCACCCAGGGAGGGACTGAAGATATGCTATCTGGGAGAAGCTGGGAAATGTGACTAATATTCAGCTGAGTGATGAGAAGGGAGGCACGCAACGGAAATGGTTTTAGAGAGAGGCGGTAATTATTATTATTGATGGTATATGTATGAAGGTATTCTTTTAGGGGATGTAGTGGTGATGCTGAAATATTGATATAATTGTTGAGGGTAAGCTGATCTCTTCTTAATTGTAGTGGGAGTTCCCCGGCTTCTACGCAGAGGCTAATCACAGGACTTGATCGAAAAGCTCCCGTTGCAAGTCTTAAACCAGCGTGATGCACAGAGTCAATCATTTTCAGTGTTCGTGTTGATGCGGATCCGTACACAGTACACCCATATTCAAGCTTAGACCTAATCAGATTCTTGTATACCATCAACATTGTTTGACGATCTGATCCCCAGGATGTAGAAGTCATTGATTTAATAATGTTCATGGCTCTTTGGCAATTACTTTTTAACTGTTTTATGTGTAAGTTAAAATTTAGTGCCCGGTCAAGATGGATCCCTAGGTATTTAATATTAGATTTTTGAGAAATTGGGTTATTGTTTATGTAGAGTACAGGCTGAAAATGAGATTGCTTCGGTGTAAACATGATGCTCTCGGTTTTATCAGGAGATAGAGAGAAACCATGCTTCCTCAGCCAATTATATGTTTTATTTAGTGCTCTTTGCATGGTGCCTTGAAGATTTTCTACAGATCTGCCACTACAGTAAATAATGAGATCATCAGCGTAAAGCATAGTTTTCACTGGTGGTTCGAGTTGTTCGAGCACACCATCCATGGCAAGAGAGAAGAGAAAAGCGCTGATGACACTTCCCTGCGGTATACCATTTTCCTGCGTAAATTCGTCGGATAGCTGACCTGCAATGCGAATCCTGAATCTCCGGTTATTTAGGAAGTTTTTGACAAAGTTTAAAATATTTCCATTTACACCATGCTCAAGCAACCGGTCCAATATGTATCTTCTCCACACGCAGTCAAAGGCGGACTTTATATCAATAACCACGGCCAGAAGCTTTTGGCGATTATTGAAGGATGTTCGTATATCCGTTTCTATTCTTATGAGATTGTCCATTGTAGACCTGCCAGGTTTAAAGCCACTTTGCCAGTTTGCTGTTGAACCTTTGTTTTCCATGTACCACAGAAGGCGGTTTAGGATCATTTTCTCAAATACCTTGCAGAGGGAGCATGTGAGTGATATGATGCGGTAGCTATTTGCTTTATCTGGAGGTTTGTTACTTTTTAATATAGGAATGGATATAGCTTGTGTCCATATAGCTGGTAAAGAGTCTGTCGAGAAAATTTTGTTTAATATCTTTAGAATTACTAGTTTATTTTGGTTTGATAGGTTCTTGATCATTGAGATGCATACGTTGTCAGGTCCCGGAGAAGTGTCTCTTCTACATCTCAAAGAGGCTGTAAATTCTGTAAGGCTGAAAGGTAGGTTTAGTGGATTTAATGGGTCAATATTAACTCGAAGAGGCTTTGATTCTGTAGCAGTTTTGATCTGACGGAATTCTGCTGTATGACTGGCGTCAGATGATATGTTTCGAAAATGGGTTCCTAAATGGTTTAATATATCTTTAGTTTGAGTCAGGTATATTGTGCCATCTTTGATCACATTTATTGTTGAGGATTTATTCCGACCGGTTATTTTCCGTACCATCTCCCAGACCTTTGCTATGGGTGTTTGGCTATTAATACTGCTGACAAAGTCCCTCCATGATTGGCGTTTCGCTGTGATTATTTTGGTCCTGGCTTCTCTTCTAGCAGCTAGATATGCTTCTAAGTTCTCTGTGCATGTGTTACGTTTGAACTTACGCAAAGCCTTTTTCCTCGCTTTAACAACCTTCTCACAATCACTGTTCCACCAAGGGATATGCACTCTCTTAGCAGATGTCTTGGTTCTTGGTATTGTGGTTTCAGCAGCCAGAATTATCTTGTGATTAAGTTTGCAAATGATGTCATTGATATCCGGGTCATCTAGGTTTATGGTAGATAAGTCACAAAGAGACGAATATTTACCCCAATCAGCCTCGTCAAGTTTCCACCTGGGTAGGGAAGTGCTTTGGATTACTCTATGAAGGGTTTCAATCCTTACAGGATAGTGGTCAGATCCGTATAAATCATTAAGGACTTGCCATTCAGATCGTGGAAGAAGAGAAGGACTAGCCAAAGAAAGGTCTATAATGGATTCTGTGCCGTAGCTATGATTGAGGTGTGTTGGAGAAGCATCATTGAATATTCCTAATGGGATATTATCTATGAGAGCCTCTACTATTCTCCCCCTTGCATCAGTAGTGGATGAGTGCCAAAGGGTATTATGACAATTAAAGTCACCTAATATGTAGACCGGAGAATGTAGGTGTTGATACAATCCTTCTAATTGTGAGTAGGTGATCTGTGCATTTGGTGGTAAGTAGAGTGAGCAGACAGAGAAACACTCGGGTCCAAGGATTTGTACAGCTACTGCTTGGAGATCTGTTGCCAAATCTACCTTTATGCAGGGTATATCATTTTTCACGAGAACTGCCACACCGCCACAAGCTATGCGCCCATCTATATAATCTTTCCTAAATACTTTATAGTTATTGATAAAGAAATTATCCTCAGGCTTTAAGTGTGTTTCTTGGACGCACAGAATATCGAAATTTGTGTCTTTTAAAAGAATTAGGAGATCAGATTTATGTCCATTGATTCCATTACAATTCCAATGTAAGATGATCATGTTCAAAAATATTTGTATTAAATCTCCATATGTAAAAGGCTTGAACGGCGCAAGGGAAATTTTTTTCTATATACGATTTTTTATGATACATTATATAATAAAGGGGTTTACTTTTATATGTATATTGGTTGGTAATATTGTAAAAAGTAAAAGAGTTGTTTTTTTTATAAGTTATAGTTTTGGATTTAAAACATTTAAAAGTTGCGTTAAGGATGCAAAGATGTTTTTTCATTATTAATAGTGTTATTTCGTCGTTTAATAGGTTGTGCTTATTATAGAGTGAAAAATGAATTTTATTGGCATTGACTTCTATTATATAATGGAAAATTAGTAAAATAATAAAAGGTAATAAGTGAAAGGTAGTATAATTACAGCTCTTTGCTTTTCTATTATCAGTGACACGACTGAAAAGCTTACTTGTGAGATATGAATCTTTATGCGACTTTATCATATTTATATGTTAGATTGGAAAAAGGAGAATAGTAGGTAACATAGTGGAAAATTTTATGCATAGTGTGTCACAATTTGGGGGGTTTCTTCTTAGGGGGATTGGTTTTCGTAGAGTCCCCGCCTTTACCAGATCCAATGTGATCTGTTAGTGAAAGAACAGATCCTTGGGATGGGGGCCTACCCCTTTTCATTTGTTGTGGTAGTAATATATGACTTTGCAGCTTGGTGCCTGTTTGTTGTGGAGTAGGAATTGCAGTTAGTTTTGGTTGAGAAGCATTATTATTGACTTTTATACTAGGAGCAGTTTCAGAAAAAATTGGTGATGCTTTGTTTATCACGATTGATTCGAGGTAGTTTATTTTTGTTGCTAATTGTTCCACTAGGGAGGTGAGTTTCTCAAATTGAGTCAATATTAAATTATTAGTTGATTGCTGGCTAGTTACATGTGAATAACTAACCGCACCCGCCTGTACTGGTGGTGGGGGGTTGACAGCTCTTTCTGCTTGTGCATAGCTTACTCTATTATTTTTCCTATATTCTTCAATAGCCCGTTCTTTCTTGTAAATAGGGCAGGATGTATACCAAGCCGGGTGAGAATCAGAGCAATGTCTGCACTTAGCCTGGCACGCGCCATCATGTTTCCCTAATCCGCATCTACCACACACTGGCGACTCTTTGCAGAATCTACTCCCGTGTCTATAAGCATAACAATTATAGCATTGAAGAGGTTTAATGTATGGACTGACTCTAATACTCAGAAAGTCTAAAATCAATCTTTGAGGTGGTTCAGGAATATTGAATGTTAATATATAAGATGAAGTGCCTACTTTGTTACCATTAACTGTTTTTAATACCCTTTGAACATTAACAACATTTTGACTCTTAAGTTCTAATATTAATTCTTCATCTGAGCACTGTGAAAATTCTTCACAACTGATAATGCCTTTGGAATAATTATATGATCGGTGCAGTGAAAACGTAACTGGATAATTTTCGAAAGATACGATATTTGAAAGATTAGTATAATCCGTTTTTATGTTTACTTCTAATAGTATTGCTCCCGAGCGAAGCAATTTAATATTTGTTTGAGGTGCATATGTTTTAATGAATCTACTGACCTTAAAAGGACTAAAGTCTTTGAAGGTCTTTTTTCCAGGATTCTCTGTTAGCGTCATTATTAAAAATTTTTTCGACCACTTACCTGGTGGAATTTCAAAATTAAAAGAATCAGGATCGGGGGGATCAGGAGGTTTAGGGGGCTTTGAACCCCCCGGTCTATCATTTTCCATTATATGTTAAATAAATAAGACGAAATAAGACAGATAATAATAAAGAAATATTTAAATAAAAAGAAAAATAGTATATAGTGCAATAGCCTATGTTACTTATCTGAGATAAGAAGCGTAGGAATTAGAGCTAATTCCCTGGAGAGCTGAGAACACGTCTTACTCGGCCGAGAGCTAAGCTAAGACTGATATACGTTTTTGCAGAACGACTTGATGAGTCGACGTGTGACTATTTTAAACCTACTAAAATCGATATACGTTTTTGCAGAACGACTTGATGAGTCGAAGTGTGACTATTTTAAACCTACTAAAATCGATATACGTTTGTGCAGAACGACTTGATGAGTCGAAGTGTGACTATTTTAAACCTACTAAAATCGATATACGTTTTTGCAGAACGACTTGATGAGTCGGAGTGTGACTATTTTAAACCTACTAAAATCGATATACGTTTTTGCAGAACGACTTGATGAGTCGACTTGTGACTATTTTAAACCTACTAAAATCGATATACGTTTTTGCAGAACGACTCGATGAGTCGACTTGTGACTATTTTAAACCTACTAAAATCGATATACGTTTTGGCAGAACGACTTGATGAGTCGACTTGTGACTATTTTAAACCTACTAAAATCGATATACGTTTTTGCAGAACGACTTGATGAGTCGAAGTGTGACTATTTTAAACCTACTAAAATCGATATACGTTTTTGCAGAACGACTTGATGAGTCGACTTGTGACTATTTTAAACCTACTAAAATCGATATACGTTTTGGCAGAACGACTTGATGAGTCGACTTGTGACTATTTTAAACCTACTAAAATCGATATACGTTTTTGCAGAACGACTTGATGAGTCGAAGTGTGACTATTTTAAACCTACTAAAATCGATATACGTTTTTGCAGAACGACTTGATGAGTCGACTTGTGACTATTTTAAACCTACTAAAATCGATATACGTTTATGCGTTCCACTGAATGGATCGGGATCTGGTGGGATAAGCTAATTGCTTTTCTATTCTAAGGGGTCGGGGAGGGTTTTCATTAGTGGTGCGACCCTAGCGCTCTGGTGGGGAAAGCTGTCACTCACCTAGGTCCAATATACTCTACCAATATATAACAGTAGAAGTATTGCCTGTCTCGTGGGGTTGTTGTGGTGTTCGGATATTGGTAGCAATGTCAGTAGGTGGGTCCAATAAAACTAACTTGTAAACAAGGGATGGAAATAACAAAATAAAAAGTGCGATTTGCAGGAACTGCGCTTCTTAGCGCGGTTTCGTTCATATCCCTAGGACCATTTGTAAAGGAATGGAAGGAGTTATTTGGAGGTTTTGATCTTTAGTGAAAAAAAAAATTAGTTATATAACAGAAGTAATGTAAGATTTTTAGCGCCAAAACAGGAAACTGATTGTAAACGAAGCCGACATGACTCCATCCCCTTTCTCAACGATTGCTCTTGGAAAACACTATAAAAACGTTTCTCATTTTCTTACCTTCTTTTAATAAAATATTAATTTTATTGTTTAAAAAAAAGTAAACAGTGACAAAACCTCGTTGAAAAGAACAAAACTAACATTTTTTATCTCTCTCTTGGAAAGCTATATTTCCAACAATAATCTTTTTTTCTTATTCTACTTATCCTTTTGTATTGGCAAATACATTCTCCTTCTAGAAGCAATAAAAAAAAAAAAAAAAAAAAAAAAAAAAAAAAAAAAAAGGAATAAAAACAGACAAAAAGAACCGTTCAAATAGTTTAAATCATTCATTTTTCGATTGACATCGCCTAATCAAAACTTTCTTCAGAACCTTTCTTGTAGAGCATTTAGTAAGCTTTCGAATGTTAAATTTCCGCTTACCAAGATTCCGAACCGTTTTCGAGATATTAAGGAAAATATATTAAGTTCCTAAAACTTTACATGTCTATTAATATAATATTTTATTCTAATCCTTCTTTAACTCTAAACGTAACCAAAATTTAAACATCTTTTTTTATATGAATTTCAAATATGCAGAAAATGTTTCAACTGAATCCCATGATTCTAAAATTCCAACCCACTTTGTTCAAGAATATTTTCCTATTTCTTCGGAAACGGTTTTCAGGTATCGCCTTAAAAATTGTTTCAATCGTTGAAGTACTTGCAAGCATATAGTGTAAGCGGAACGATTTTTTTCGCACGAGTTTTGCTCCAAAAACCAAGTTCCGGTGGACGGATTTTGCTGGTTAACGAACTATACCTTTCATACTTGACGAAAGATTTTTGTATCAAATTTCATCAAAATCGGACCATTTTTCAGGCAGGTACAGTGCGAACAGACAAATACACACACACACACATATATATATATATATATATATATATATATATATATATATATATATATATATATACAAATTTGAACCACCGTTATTTTAGTTCTCCAGAGGTTCTGAAACGTATAATTTTCTAGTCGGCACTTCCGGATTTCGTCATGAGGCGGTCAACCTTTTAAGCGGGGTTCGTCCCAATAAAGAGAGGGAGGAACCGCGCTAAAAAAAAAATAAATTGGTAACAGACATATATTTTTACATTGAAGATTTGAAGGCATGTGTAGACATTAAGAGTTTACACAGTTATTTTATTAACAGGTTGCGTTTTCTAGGACATCGCCGTTATTTTCAAGCACTGTGAAATAACAACAAATCGCTCTTTAAAAAAAAATGTTAATGAAACTAGGTACTAGTTAGATATAATGTTATATTACTCATTTTAAAAAAAAACTAAGAGTTTATTATTATTTAAAAAATAGAATCGATTTATTAAAATTGTCTATTCATTGAAAATTACAAGTTAACAAAAAACAACAACAGCGTAATAAATTAATTCTCTCACACTCTCCGACACTATCTCACTCTAGCTTCTGTGCAACAAAGGTGAGTCGTGTAATTGGACAGGATCTGTGCGGGAACAGTGTGGAGTGAGTGACACTGATTATTAGCGCGGCTAACGAGCGTCGCACACTGCACTGGCAGAAACTAGTTTGAATTCCATTCGGGTAATGTATGCCTCTTGTCAAGGTTCGATTCCAGCTACGGCTAGCTCGACTATTCATATGCACAACCCTCGCTCATTTCAGCTATTTCACATTTACATTCCAGATCGTCTGGCTCTTTCTGCGAACATAGCGTCACTCGTGAATTTCATATACATACAAAGGATCAACAAATACAATATATATATATATATATATATATATATATATATATATATATATATTGTACTTGCTGACCTGGAGCGCGAATAATCGTCCTATTTTTTATAAAATTTGCTACAAAAATCGTTCGACTAATTTAAAAGGTCAAATTCGTTAACCAGCAGAATCCGTCCACAGAAACATAGTTTTTGGAGCGAAATTCGCGAGAAAAAATAGTTACGCTTACATCATATGCTTGTAAGTACTCCTTCGTCGAATAAAGCTTTTGGTTTGGGTAGGTACTTGGAATCATGGGATTCAGATAAAATATTTTCTGCTTGTTCGAAATTCATATAAACAAAGATGTTTAAATTTTGATTAAGTTTGGAGTTAAGGAAGGATTAGAATAAATTATTTTATTTATAGACATGAAAGGTTTTAGTAACTTTGCATATTTTCCTTAATATCTCGAAGCTATCCTCGCATCTCACCCAAATCTTAACACTGCGTCGCAGAATCTTCAGTCCCACCTGAATAAAATTCAGGAATGGTGTAAAAAATGGAGAATCAAGGTGAATGAGGGAAAATGCCATCACATCACCTTCACCCTCCGGCGCAGTTCCTGTCCACAAAAACGTCCCATTACCCTCTTCTGATACAGTTCGCTACCTCGGACTACACTTGGACTCCCGACTTACCTGGAAACATCACTTAAAACTTAAAAGACAAGAACTTAACAGACGATTTGGACAACTCTATAGACTGTTAAACCGCAAATCACATTTAAGTACTGAAAACAAACTGATCATTTACAAATCACTACTGCAACCCATTTGGACATACGGTTCAGAACTATGGGGAACTGCGAAAACATCGAACATCAGACGCATTCAAACATTCCAATCCAAGGTCCTAAGAACAACAGTCGATGCTCCTTTTTATGTTTCCAACCTCAACCTCCATAAAGATCTCAATATCCCACTCGTTAATGATGTTGTATTATCCAGATTCCAACGTTTCCATCCTAAACTTTCCGCTCATCAGAATCCTGAAGTCCTCTCCCTATCAAGTGCCACCCACCCACTCTCTCCACCGAGGCTACTCAAAAGACATTGGCCTAAAAATCTGCTGCAGTGACCAATATCTCGAAAACGGTTGTATATCATGGCAAGCGAAAGGTTACCACTCGAAAGCTTACTAAATGCTCTACAAAAAAAGATTTTAAAGCAATCTTGTATTAGGCGATGTCAATCGAAGAAATAAGTTTTTATATCTTCAAATGAGTTTGTTTTGTTCTTTTGAAGGGGTTTTGTAATTGTTTAAATCATTTTTTTATTTTTTGTTTTATATTGCATATATCTGTAAAATTATTATTATGGTAAAACAAAATAAGAAACAGTAAGGAGTGTGTTTTAGAGTGAACCTTGGCAAGGCCAGGGAGTCATTTTTCTGTCAGGTAGAGTTACGTACCCTTACGACCGTGACCTATTTAGGGTCATAAAATATTTCATGAAAGGTCTAACCAAAATGATAACTGTTTCTATTTCAACCTTTCCGAATGACATTGAGGGTGGTAACCTGCAGATAACCCGTCCTAAAATTCTTTGATGACGATAATGGACGTTAAAATTTAAATAAATAAACTAAATGACATTAGGGATAAGAACGGAACCGCGCTAAGATGATGCAGTTCCTGCGAGTCGAACTTTTTTGCTTTAATCTTACCTGGACAATGTAAACACGCATAAAAATGAAATTTTAAAGTCCAACTGTTGGTATCCTAAGAGGAATTCGCCCTATTAAAACTCACATCAGAACGGTATTTTTTGAAGATTTAATATCATTGAGATAAAAAATATACAAATTTACAAACGGTTTCGAGATGTATAAGAATATATATGAAAATCTCAAGAAAAATTCATTTTTCTCCACTTTCCTCTATAGTGGGTTTAAATATGGCCTCGAAAATGGCTTCATTGGACTCCCTACGTTCATTTAAATATAACAGGTGTTTCTGGAAGCATAGGTACGCAAAAACTTAAGCGTTACAATTTTGAACATGTACATTTTTGGGTCGACGGATTCATCTAGTTAACGAACAAGACCTTTCAAATCATACAAAGTATTTTTGCACTGAATTCCATTATATAAATATGGGTTCTGAAACGTTGAATTTTTTAGTCTGCACTTCCGGATTGCGGTATTAGGTGAACCTAATAAGTGGGTTTCCATCCTTTCAATGGAGGTAGGAATTGGAGGGTAAGGCTAAATGACTTACTCTACTAAAGACAAGTAAAACATAAAACATTTGTTACATCAAGGCGTGAAAACTACGTGTCTAGGGTCTAGCACTTGGGGTGAGGTTTGTTCTTGGAAAAAAAAAAAAAAAAAAAAAAAAAAAAAAAAAAAAAAAAAAAAAAAAAAAAAAAAAAAAAAAAAAAGCATCGCCGTAACTTTTTGCTGCCCAATTTACTTTTATTTAAATGACATTATACTGATAAAGAACTTAAGGTAGTAGTTAAATTATTTATTAGTCATAAACTTCTTTCCACTATACACGTAGGTAGTAAGAAAAGTCGCCAAAATGTCGATTTGTACCTTATCGAAAATCCTGAACTCCTCTCCCCATCGACGGTCACCCATTCACTCTTTCCACCAAGGTGACTCAGAAGACTGTGGCCCAGAGATTTGCTGCAGTGACCGAGTGATGTTTTAGCAATGGCTTTCTCCGTTAATTTCATGACCGTTAGTCTGTGGCTCACAGATCTCTTTTCGACTCCAGCCGCTGCGCAGCGGTCAAAAATAGTCAAAAAGCGCTCAAAACTTCATTTTTTGAACTATTTTCTCCGAACCCATTTGCCTTAAATATGTGCTAAATACCTCGTCAGAATGCCATTTCTTGAGTTTTAGACCCCCACCGTTGATTGCAGGACTGAGGTTAATCATTGAAGTACTAGAAACGAAGAAAATTTCCCAAATCCGCATGTACCAAAATCGTTCCTTTAACTTTACTTTTTCAGACCGATAAGGACGCATGTTTTTCTTGTTTTAATGGGATGTTCGAAGGGCAAAAAAAAAATAGCTTTGTATTTTTCGAATCGCCTTCATGGGGGGCAGGGATACTGAAAAAGTAAAAAAAAATACACGTGTCAAATTTCGTTTTGTCATATAGCTTTTGCGCCTCTCTGCGTCTCTCAAATTTCGGGCTTAAATATTCCGTGGGCCTGTATAGAAAGACCCTAGACTGAAATTAGCTGCATAAACCAGCCTACTTCGGTGCTAGAGGTGAACGAACTCGGTAAGACAGACGCGCGTTATCTCTATGTAAACATTAGAATCAAATCGAAGACGGATTTTTTTTGCAGTACTCAAGTCATTGTTGACTGCAAAAAATGTCTGAAGTGATCCGAGTGAAAATCGTGTCCTAGTTGAAATATTGTAATTTCAGGTTTCTAAAGCAACAGTATCAAGTGTGATTGAGTTTTGAACGATTTTGGGCGGTTTTTGACCACTGTGCGCTGGTCGGAGCAGAAGGGAGCTTGTGTAGGCCCCTCTCAACGTCATCTGAGCATCCTTCTGGGGTTAATCGTGGATGAAGTTGAAAGGCCTTTAGCACAAAACCCTCATAATGTATATATCATATTACCAGATGCATTTATATAAAGGATGTAATAACCAATAAAGAAATAAATAATACAACAAAAATAACTTATCGAGCAGAAATGTATGATTGATTATCGCTATTTATTAATTATTAACCGAATTAAGTCTATTAGTAACGGATTCTTCATTTTATAGTCTATGTGCTTGAGTGCAGCCCCTGAACGACAGTGCTTGTTAGTGTAGTGGAGTGGAGGTTTTCCCAACAGATGTCAAGATGCGTCCTTGACCCACTACTCGGTCAAGTGCTGATATCGATCCCTAGTGCAGAATAGCGCCGGAAGGGAGCGTTGCTTCTAGCTTCTTGCTGGGTTGGTGACCGTCACAAACTCCAAACTAGAGTTCCGACTAGAAACTGGTTCTGGCGGCAGGTTTTATATTTTAAATATCCTTTTTCATTAATTAATCAGGCGGAAGGTCAACAAATAAAACTTGTGAACTAATAAAGATAATGTCTTAATCCCATCCCGAAATGATTCGATCCCTTAGTCCACGTATTTACAGCCACAGTGAGCAAGAGAAGCTTCCAGTATCCGGGCCACGTCAAAACTGAGGCAAAGGACAATGTGATAAAGATAATTTACTAAAGATCAATATACAAAAGAAGTATAGTCAAATGTATAAAATAAAAAATTAGTTATCGATATGCCCATCATCACCGGTGGGCGGATTCTGCTGGTTAACGAACTTGACCTTTCAAATTAGACGAAAGATTTTCGTACCAAATTTCATCAAAATCGGACCATTATTCGCTGTGCTAGACCGCGAACAGACAAATATATATATATATATATATATATATATATATATATATATATATATATCTGTTCGCGGTCTAGCACAGCGAATAATGGTCCGATTTCGATGATATATATATATATATATCTATATATATATATATATATATATATATATATATACACACACAAATTTGAACCACCGTTATTTTCGTTCTCTAGGGGTTCTGAAATACAAAATTTTCTAGTCACTACTTCCGGATTGCGTCATGAGGTCAACCTTATAAGCGGGGTTCCTCTCTATAGAGGGTGAGGAGAACCGCGCTAAAATTCTAGAAGAAAATGATGGTATGGAAGAAGTTCTATCATTTATAATGTTTGGTAAATGTGAACATATTTTTAAATACGATAAAGGTTCTATTTCATCTAATTTAAGGAAACGCCGTTGTTTTAAAAACATATAAGGTATAGATACCCTTCGGTATCTAGAACCGAAGGGTATCTATACCTTATTTTATATAGAAAATAATTTCGGAGGGGGCTGGGAAAATTTCGGGGGGCGTATGGAATACTAACAATTTAGATCTTGGAAGGGTTTTAGCCAACTAAAACGCTATTACACCCAAAATAGAATATGTTTTATGAACTAAATGATCTTATTTAATTTATTCTTAAAAGTTTTATAACATTTTAACCGATCAAATCAAAATTTCGGGGGGGGGGGCTGCAGCCCCTCCCCTTATATACACCCATGCGGTATCTTATATAAGTATTAGGTTTGAAACCTCATTACGTTATTCCCGGTTAGGTTTGTGGGTATCGTATGAAACTGAATCCGTCAGAACTATTCCTTTAGTGGGACACTCTGTCGTGGCGTATTTGACACCTATATAAATTGTTATTAATCCACTATCAGTACATCATGTAAAAAGTTTTCTTCACTTATTAATATTGTTAATATGTTTGCCGAAATAACTATACAAAAGGAAGACTTTGGCCCCGAAGAAAATTTTGTTCGAAGCCATCGGTCCTGAAAGCGTTAAGGAAAAACTAATATCAATAGTTCACATCTATATGGCTTTTTATATAGCTTCTAATTTACATGGAAATATTTCAATATCGGGTGTTTCTTGTTGGAAATTTAATGTAGATTCTAAAAATGTGGTCGTCATTTAGGACACATTAACCGAAAATCCGGGAAAAACAGTTTTTCATAAAAAAAACAGTAGTATTGAAAATAAATAAATGTTTGAGCAGCTATGCTAGATGTTCAGATAGAACGCTAATTTTTGCGTCACTGAACTACAAATGACGTGCAGAATGAACCCCTAAAGTTATAACATCCACGGGCGTATATAGAAAATAATTTCGGGGGGAGGGGGGCTGAGACCATTTCCGGGGTATGGAATACAAACAATTTAAAACTTGGAATAGTTTTAACCAACTAAAACGCTATAACACCCAAAATAAAATATTTTGTATGAACTAAGTGATCTTATTTAATTTATTTTTAAGGGTTTTTAAAACATTTTTACCGGTCAACTCAAAATTTCGGGGGGCTGCAGCCCCTCGTTATATACGCCCATGATAACATCTCAATACGTTACACCCTGTATATACGTTATGAGGCTGAACATCTTTGTACAGCCCTGAAGAAGTATCTAGGGGTGCGAGACATTTAGTGTTCGTTTAATAAATTCATTATTGTGTGAATTTTGTTGCGTATTTTTTGACCTTCTGCCTGAACACACCCAAAACACACACCACACATACACGAAAAGAAAAATAAATGTGAAGAAAATAAGTTTCTATAAGATAATTATAGTCATAATAAGTGATTTGAGAGCCTTGAACTTGCCGTCCTTCTTATCAAATAGTTACATAATACCCCTTTATCAGGATGATATCGAGACCACGAGATTCCGGATACAGACTGCCCTACAATCTTACTATACTCAGCTCCGACTCCTTTATAGTCATGGGCGATACTCGAATATGAATCGATCTTTTGAATCGAATTGAAAAGATCGAAACAAAAATAATATCAGCGAGTTCATATTGATTCAAAAGATCGATCTTACCTTAAAAAAATCGTATTTCAGCAAACTTACAACACACGCAAAATATACAACATGAACAACAAAAACTAACACCAAAAATCCCCAAGGATCCCCAAGCAAGGTTGCTTTGGTGCCTTCGGGTTTCCTGGTATTGTGTGTGCTGGCGGTGTCTATTATATATATATATATATATATATATATATATATATATATATATATATATATATATATACAGTAGGGTTCCGATTAACCGAGATCCGTTCAACCGAGATCCCGATTAACCGAGGTGTCAAGCCTGAGGGGGGGGGGGTGGCTATGTGTATATATATGAAGTTGAGCCAATGGCCACGACGGGAACTTCATCTTGATTCTCAGAAGAAATACAACTCTCAGCATTGGCGGGGATAAACTTTCAGCGGATACCGAATCTTCATCCAAAATTAATCATTTTGTATTGTTAATAAAAACTTAAACGGGGTCTCCCGTGGTCTAGTGGCTATCGCGCTGGATTCATAAGCGGGAGATGGTGGGTTCGATTCCCATCTCCGGCAGGAATTTTCTCATCTCAGGGCTCGCTGGGAAAATTCCTCGCCCGCCGCACCCTGGTTGTCGGCGCTAATGACCTAGATGTAGATGCGCTGTAAAAAAAAAAAAAAAAAAAAAAAAAAAAAAAAAAAAAAAAAAAAAAAAAAAAAAAAAAAAACTTAAAATCTATGTGCTGACCAAATTTACAACGCAGATGAGACTGGCTTGTGGTACAAAGTGTTTTCTCAAAAAACTCTCGCACCAAATACGGCTCTAAAACAACCGCGAGTGGTTTCAAAGGCATTAAGGACAGAGTCACTGTTTTGGTTTGTGCAAATGCAAGTGGGGAAGATAAATTAAAGTTAGTTTTTATTTGGAAATCTGCCAAAACCAGAGCCCTCAAACACATAAATATTAATAAATTGCCGGTTACTTATAAAAATGTGAGGGACATTTTTTGATATTTTTAAAATTTGGCTCATCGATAGTACCCCGTACGACAATTAAAAATCTAAATTTTTATAAATTTATCTTTATTAGTTTTCGAGTTATGAAACATTAAGTTTTTTACAAAAAAAACACATTTTTTAACAGACACTTGATCATAAAGTTGACCATAACTCCCAAACAAAAAGTGCTAGAAAGGTGTGGTGAAAAGCATTCGTTAGTGCATTAAATGCCGATGAAAATGATATATATTATGACGTATGTATAAAAGTTGAAATTTTAAAGTCATTTTTTAAACTTTAAAATTTAAATTTCTCTTAAAACGTATGTTTAATATTTAAAAAAAAAAATTGTGATTTTTCTTTGATATTTTATCTCAGTTTAGTGTAAATGGGATCTCAATGGGATCGTATTTATTTTAATTAGTAACTTTATGTTGGAACTTCAAAAAATTGAAAATTTTCAGAAAATGGACTGGCATTCTGTATCTAAAAGCACAGTAAATAAAGCCTGGAAAAACCTGTGGCCTCGAATTATCCATGATAGCCAGACAATTAACGAGCCTCCAACAAATCAGGAGTTGTGCGAATTGTTGTTGTATCTGGGGAGACCTCAACTCCCCGGATATAATGGATTCCGAAGTTAAAGATTGGTTAAACGACGACACAATAAACAGAGCGACAGTCCTTACGGAAGATGAAATTATTAATCAGGTAATGAAGACGTGAAAACCATTCCCCCAGGTTTCAATCTGCTTGACAGATTCCTTCTCTATTTAGAAAGCAGAAGCGATTTACCGCCAAATGAACTCATGATTCTAAGAAAATAGAGCGACACAGCTGCTGCCGACAGAAAAAGTTCATTTAAGCAAGCCACAATTAAAGATTTCTTTTTAAAAAAAATAATGTCACGGTTTCCGTTATTGTTGTTATTACTAAATATTATTATCATTATGCATTATTATTATTAAATATTAGTTTTTTTAGCATATAAGTAGTTGTTATTCAAAAACGACCTACCTTTCCAATCGCTATTGGTATGGTTCCGATTAACCGATTATTTTGATTAACCGAGGTAACCTTGGTCCCCATCAACTCGGTTAATCAGAACCCTACTGTATATATATATATATATATATATATATATATATATATATATATATATATATATATAATTTTGAACCACCGTTATTTTCTGAAACGCAAAATGTTTGAGTCGGCACTTCCGGATTACGTCATAAGGTGAACCTTATAAGCGGGGTTCCTCCCTATGGCGGGAGGAAGGAACAGCGCTAAAAGAAAAATCTGGTCTTATGGCTGGAGTATTGTATTATATACGGAATGCTGGCGTCGTGATAATTTATATATATACACACACATATATATATATATATATATATATATATATATATATATATATATATATATATAATCAATTATGATTAAAATTCTGCGAAGAACTATAATTGATTATCTGTGTACTTTTTTCAATCACTTAATTACCACACCCCGCCTGAAATAAATTCTATTGAGATCTGTCAGTTACATTCACATTTTTAACACATTCTGGATAAATTTGAAGAGATACTAAGCATAAATGTTACAAAATTATCTTCACTGCTCCTGGCCAAGTTGAGATTGCTGGAGCGGTACAAAGACACCTCCCCAAGGAGGCAAAGAGGTCTGCTGCCCCCTCCATACAGCGGAAGGACCGCTTCCTGTCCTCTCCTACCTCTTCAAGTCAGTAGTTGTTTCGACCTCGCTGGAAGAGTACATCTTGCTGCTATCTCGTGGCGCCTCTATATACTACAGTTCTTCCTCAATATAGCAGCCATGGTATGTACCCGTTTGGAAAATGTTTATGGTTTTTCTTCTTTTTTTTTTTTTGTCTCTTCATAGGATGTTTTTATGTTTTGGTTCTTCTGTGATTACTAAATCGAAATTATGGCTCACAATTAAATAAGACGATGCTTTGTTGCGGTTAAGGGAGGGGGGATTGGCCAAAGCAGCTGTTCTGAGAGGGAATAATACCAGAAATGAGGGGTTTTGGTGGGTGAGAGTCCCACACACTGGGGGTTTGCTCGAGGCAAGCACCCTGAAGGCCTTGTAGGTTTTCCCCTCATTGAAGAAAGAAAAAAAAAAGGGGGGCTTAGCCCAAAAGAATGAAGGTTCATAATCTTTTTCGATTTAGTTAGACAAATAAATTAATAGTAATAAATTCTAATTAATGTATGTTCTTAGTTTATCAAATACTTCCTTAATAATTTCCAGGTGCCTGTTCATAAAAAATTGATTCTACACCCCAATTCTATGTAAATATTAAAGCAAAAACTTCAATCGAACACTAAATTATGAATAAATACTTTAATCATATATTCACATAAATTCTCTCTCTCTCTCTCTCTCTCTCTATATATATATATATATATATATATATATATATATATATATATATATATATATATATATATATACGTAAGACGAGGAAAGCTGAGTGTTTCCCATCAGTAAATTTCCAGTTTTATCCGGCATTTGATAAGGTTTTCCGCATTTGTGCATCCTGTAAGATAAGAAAAGACGTTTTTTTCGGTAGAGTATTCCGTGAATATTATAAAAATTGTCCTTTCATTGGAATTATGTCGACGCAACTGCTTTAACCGCTGAATTGAATACACGGGAGTTGTACGGATCACGGAGAATTCATCTTGCCCTCGATGCACCCTCTACGTGGAGCTTATTTCGCATTTCTTTACGCACCTTGTTTCTTGGCTTGTGCTTTTTTTCGTTACTTTTCTGCGGCATTTACCTACTTCTTCCTAGATATTTAGCGTACACTAGCACTTTGCAAGGGCTAAATGTTACTATTAAATCTTAGAATCAGAGCCGGGCCCAGGATCAGATCACGGGCCCCAAATTCTCAGAGCCAGAAATTCTAGTACTTTGCTATAGGACTTTGGACATTTTAAAATTATTTTCATCTTGAGTTTTGTGCGAAATGAGAATAAAAGCCGACAATCGGTGCAGCAAAGGTCACTTCCGGTACTTGTACATAGTTTTATTACGACTCCTGACGAAATATACTAATCTGGGACTGCACTTGTTTTGTCGTTCATGTACATTAAAAAAAATATAGATCCCATTTTAAATAAATATAGGCTACGCCCGTCTATATTTCTAAACCCCATTCTTTTTACAAGCTCATTACCTATACATTTTTTCCAATTAGCGAGGATCGGCCCGGGCCCCCACGGCGTCCGGGCCCGAGGCAACAGTACCCGGTTGTCCCCCCCCCCCATGTGGCGGCAATGCTTAGAAACACTACTGATGTTCCACATATTTACAGACAATCGTGGGTAATAAATAATGAGAGAATACTTCTGCAGTGAAAGGCAACTTGCAAATTCAATGTTATAAAATGGTGGCAGAAGATCAAATTCAATATTATAAAATTGTGGCAGAAGATCAAATTCAATATTATAAAATAGTGGCAGAAGATCAAATTCAATATTATAAAATGGTGGCAGAAGATCAAATTCTGTACTATAAAATGGTGGGAGAAGATCAAATTCAATATTATAAAATGGTGCCAGAAGATCAAATTCAATATTATAAAATGGTGGCAGAAGATCAAATTCAGTACTATAAAATGGTGGGAGAAGATCAAATTCAATATTATAAAATGGTGCCAGAAGATCAAATTCAATAATATAAAATGGTGGCAGAAGATCAAATTCAATATTGTAAAACAGTGGCAGAAGATCAAATTCAATATTATAAAATGGTGGCAGAAGATCAAATTCAATATTATAAAATAGTGGCAGAAGATCAAATTCAATATTATAAAATGGCGGCAGAAGATCAAATTCAATATTATAAAATGGCGGCAGAAGATCAAATTCAATAATATAAAATGGTGGCAGAAGATCAAATTCAATATTATAAAATGGCGGCAGAAGATCAAATTCAATATTATAAAATAGTGGCAGAAGATCAAATTCAATATTATAAAATGGCGGCAGAAGATCAAATTCAATATTATAAAATGGCGGCAGAAGATCAAATTCAATATTATAAAATAGTGGCAGAAGATCAAATTCAATATTATAAAATGGTGGCAGAAGATCAAATTCAATATTATAAAATGGCGGCAGAAGATCAAATTCAATAATATAAAATGGTGGCAGAAGATCAAATTCAATATTATAAAATGGCGGCAGAAGATCAAATTCAATATTATAAAATAGTGGCAGAAGATCAAATTCAATATTATAAAATGGCGGCAGAAGATCAAATACCAACAAAACTCTCACTTTCTACACTTCTCCTTTATTGTGCTCTACGTGTTTCGCGTTCCTATGACGCATCTTCGGGAGCTCTTAAAGTAATATATAATTATAGCCTACGCCACCGAGAACCTTCCGCAGGTAGGGCCACGTCTGGACTGATAAGATCAATCATGTCTACTAGGTATCAGCTGTTTAAAATCGATAGCTTTAGGGTAAATGTCGATTTTCCAAAAGAAGTATTTGTCAATTAATAAAATAATTCATTCATTTTAAGTTGTCTTGTTTATAAAATTTAAAAAAATATATTTTATCTAGGTATTTGATTTCTGTTTTTTTATTAGCTGCCATTTTCATGTTTTTAATTGTGTGTATATTTTCTTTAATTTTTCGTTTGATGGGATTTTAATCTAATATTTTAACTGTGACAAAATTAAAAGTGTGGCTATTTTATATAGCATAATCCACCAAAGTTTTGTTGTCCCGACTTTCTTATAAGTTGTCCCGATTCCCCTACTTACACCTTGTCGCACATTGCACAATCAATTTGATTTATGCATGTTGTATTTGGTGTCTCTTTGTTTTACTTTATCTTTAATTCGACTGTAGCAGTGTTGGGCTTAATTATTCGATTAAATTATTATTCGAATGATCATTCAACCAAATTTTTAGTGAATAATGAATAATTCATTGAATTATCTTATTGAAACGGAAAATCATGAATTATTCACAGAATTATTCGTTATTCTTTATTTCCAGTTACCTTACTGAATAAATCCACCTCAGACATATATATACATATTTCCGGCTATCGACATCATAATAAATCCCTCATTATTCAATAAAATATGATTATTCTGATTGATTATTCGAATAATTTGTAAATAAAATATAAATTTCATTCAGAGAATAATGAATACTGAATAAAAGTAATTATTCTTCATTCGTGAATAAAATAATACATTAATTCATTATTTATTATTCTGTATAATTTTTGCCAAACATTGGACTATAGCTATAACTGATTTTGGGTCTTGTTTAGAACAGGCCCGCCAGTGATTTTATCTAGTAACAGTTACTTATTGATAAATAAAAAAAATGCGGGTTAAAGGAACATATGATTTATTTAATAAAAACTTTGTACACATAACCAAAAACATTATCATACTTTTAATCAGTTCCTCCAAGTACATCTGGAGGCCAAAATTCTACTATGTCCTTAAGGATTTTATCAAAAACATCTTCATTTGAGTTTCTCTGCCTCCACATGTACTCACATAAATAGGAGTCTATCATAGAGCGATGTGTCCCACATTCCTTTTCAAACCGACATTCTCTTTTGTTGCATCTATATTTTTTCCTTTCTTCGTAAAATATCATAATGTGGCCTTTTTTACAATATCTTTCCTTGGGTAGAATTCCTCTTTCGACAAAGAAAATCCTGGCTCGTTGCTCTTCTTTGCATAAATCGTAAACATCAAAAATATTCATAGTTTAATACTTTTATAACCGCAAATACACAAACAATACTAAATTAAATAGTATTTAAACATGTGTTTTTATTTCTGTATCGATGGTATCAAATTACATAGTAACAGTTACTAAATATCATTATAAAATCACTGGCGGGCCTGTTCTAAACAAGACCCCTGATTTTATCTGGATAAATCCAGGAAATTATTCCTAGTTCTGTACACGTTTGTTTTATCTTATTGGCAAAAATTGAATTATAACAAAAAGTAATGTAATTAAAGAGTTCCTGAGTTTTACAGAAATTCAAGTACATAGGGTTAACAGGCGTTATTGTGAGAATAGACCTACTACAGATATAAGTCATACAACAATTACTGTCTAGTGTGGTACCAACATGGAAAATCTCCGAGGTAGTGCGAGAATTATGTTTTAACAGAGGGGCCTTGTAGTCCAGCCCGCACTGGTGAGGGATTCGACTGTGGGGACCGTCTTCTTCGGAACGCACCAGTGAGGGAGTAGCGGTGAAGTTGTTAACTCGTCGAAGAATGAAATGTTTTAATACAAAAAAGTCTAACTCTCAGGAACTAAGTTGTCTTTTTGTCGTTCCATAAAATTTTATCTGGTCAGATTTAGAATGTTTAGTTTTACTTTGAAACGCATAGCAAAGCACCAATTTAGGGAGCGATGGCTCATCCTAAATGACCCATTTTGCGGAGATGTTCTTTTGAACTGAGCATGTGGGTTTATTTTTATCAAGAATGTTTATTATTTATATTTTTTCTGGGAAAATGCCTTAAATACAAAAAACGTAAACATTGAATACAAAAAACGTAAACATTGAAATAAAATATTGTACACAGACTGATGAATAAAAATTTCGTAGCACATAAATTACGAAATAAAAATATCATTATTATTATTATTATCAATCCTATAAAAATTATTCATACATCGATAAATAATATCTATATAATATATAAATTTTTAAATAATAATACAAACAAGTATTCATTAATTACAAAGTGTTAGATATATTACGAATAATTATACCAAAAAATATGATTACAAAACATTATAATAACACAAATCTTTTATAAATAAATTGCAAAATCTAAAAAGAAAAAACATGGCCACAATTGGATCATTTCATGTCAAATCACGTCAAGCCATCATGTTTCAGATATTTTTCCAACTGTTGTCATGAATAGACATTTATGAGATAATATCAAATTAATTTTTTCAGATTTTTTTTTATCAAAAATTGAACATGGTGGATTTCTTGAAATTTGTGCTTTTTGCATTATTTTAGCTATTGTTGGTTGGATATCACTTTTGGAAAACGTACGTAAGTGTTTTACTTTTTGTCTACCAACATGGCCGTTCTTTGTATCAAATTAATGCAAATGTATTTATAATTTAAAAAAGTCCGTCACGCAGGAGCTGCATAACTAAGCACTTTCCTCAGAATTTGGGTAGTGTAGACTGCTTTCCAGAACAATTTGCTTAAAATATCCTACATAAATAATATAAAAACGTGAATAGTTCTCATTTTGTAATGAGTAACTGATCAATTATTAATTTGCTTCCAGAGTTATGTTTACACATGGTACCTACTACACTACGTAATAAATACAAAAATCCTCATATTATCGTATTTTGATCTAACGCAGGAACAGGATACAGTCCCTCTAGTGGTAGAAAGCGCTCCTTGCGGCGGCTTTGTGAACTTATGTCTGCCGGCTTTTCTATTCAAATATATTACAAATTAAACGTTCGATATATTACAAATATATTCCGATTGACCGATTCAGCTCATTTTAACAACACTTCTTTCTCATGAGTTACCCACGACGTATACCGCGTTTCGTTACAATACAGCAGAAATTACGACCGGTATGAGTATATTAGGAATTTGGGTCCGGAGTAAACCCCCCCCCCTTCTAATGAACCGATTTAGTTTATTTTTATATCTCACTTTTCTGTCTATATTAACACTACGAATACCAAGTTTCGTTGAAATATAACAAATATTACGGCAGACATAGTCAAATAAGTGTTTTGGGTTCGGGGTAAACCCCCCCTTCCGGTGGACCGACTTTGGTGGTTAACGAACTCGTTCAATCGTTTGCTAATTGAATGCTATATACCAAGTTTCGTGACGAAAAAAACAAACACTCTGGCCGCTATCGTGTTAACAGACACATATATATATATATATATATATATATATATATATATATATATATATATATATATATATGCATATATATATATATATATATATATATATATATATAAATTTTAACGGGGGTCATTTTCGATCTCTACTAGGTAGGATTGATAAAGATTTGAAGAAATTTTTCAAAAATTCCGTCATGAGTCCAACCTCAATAGCTACTTTCCTTCAGTGGAAAGTGCTAATAAGCTGTAAAAGTGATACTGTAGTGAACAGAGTGATGTAACTTATCGTGCAATGTTATTTTTCATACGATTTTCAATTGATAGCTTCAGAAAGTCTTACCTCAACAATCATAATTATTTTATTGAATGAGGAAACCATATAATTGTTCAGAAAGTACGTGTGAAAATAGTGTGTTCTTTGCGGTTATGAAAAAAAAAATTATCTTAGGAATATTTTACTTCAAAATCAAGATTGTTTCATAAATTTGGGATAATAACAATAAATAAATAAAATAAAAAAATCAGTCCCGTAACAGGCCACGTGGGCCCTGAGGGGCAGATACTATAGAGGTATCTGATTCATGACCATACGGCACAATAGGAAGATAGTGTGGTCAGTACTATGCTCCGGCCGCCTGATTTTCCCCTTGGCTGCTTCGACTGCCTAGAGCCATTAGCACCCAAGGTACCCATTATTAAATTAATTAAAGGCTGGGTTGGCCTAGGGACGGTCAGGGAGGCCGAATTCAACCCATGGACGAAGACACTAGAAAAAATCTTTAGTGCTTGCTCGGGATTTGAACTCAGGCCTCCAGCTTATTAGTCCAGTCTCTACCACTGAGCTAACCTCGCCCCCAATAAATAAATAAATATTATATATTTATTATTATTATTTATTATTTTTCCTAGCAGGTAACGATAATAGCAATAATTAAATAAATATCGTATATTTCTTATTATTATATTTATTATTTATTATTTTTCCTTGTAGGTAACGATAATAACAATAAATAAATAAATATCGTATATTTATTATTATTATATTTATTATTTATTATTTTTCCTAGTAGGTAACGATAATATCAATAAATAAATAAATATCGTATATTTATTATTATTATATTTATTATTTATTATTTTTCCTAGTAGGTAACGATAATAACAATAAATAAATAAATATCGTATATTTATTATTATTATATTTATTATTTTTCCTTGTAGGTAACGATAATAACAATAAATAAATAAATATTGTATATTTATTATTATTACATTTATTATTTTTCCTAGTAAGTAACGATAATAACAATAAATAACTAAACATTGTATATTTATTATTATTATATTTACTATTTATTATTTTTCCTAGTAGGTAACGATAATAACAATAAATAAATAAATATTGTATATTTGTTATTATTATATTTATTATTTATTATTTTTCCTGGTAGGTAACGATAATAACAATAAATAAATAAATATTGTATATTTATTATTATTATACTTATTATTTATTATTTTTCCTAGTAGGTAACGATAATAACAATAAATAAATAAATATTGTATATTTATTATTATTATATTTATTATTTATTATTTTTCCTTGTAGGTAACGATAATAACAATAAATAAATAAATATTGTATATTTATTATTTATTATTTTTCCTAGTAGGTAACGATAATAACAATAAATAAATAAATATTGTATATTTATTATTATTATATTTATTATTTTTTATTTTTCCTGGTAGGTAACGATAATAACAATAAATAAATAAATATTGTATATTTATTATTATTATATTTATTATTTATTATTTTTCCTAGTAGGTAACGATAATAACAATAAATAAATAAATATTGTATATTTATTATTATTATATTTATTATTTATTATTTTTCCTAGTAGGTAACGATAATAACAATAAATAAATAAATAAATATTGTATATTTATTATTATAATATTTATTATTTTCCTAGTAGGTAACGATAATAACAATAAATAAATAAATATTGTATATTTATTATTATAATATTTATTATTTTTCCTAGTAGGTAACGATAATAACAATAAATAAATAAATATTGTATATTTCAGCGACGGTAGTTGAGCTCAATGTAAGAATAACAAAATGTCCATATGAGTTTATGTTGGAGTTTTTGGTATTTGGTGATTAGGTATTGATGCGTGAATCTTCCTGTTTCACGCCCCGATACCTGCGCCAATCGGGCTAACGAGCATCGTATCAAAACATAACGAGTCAATCTGTCCAATGATGAGAAATCTTCAGCTATACAGCTTATCTGAAGCCAGGCAACGTTAATACCTGGATACAAATTTATTAAATCAATGTTTACAGAGGACTGTATACACCGTCAGTAACTTAATAAATTTAAGTCCTATATTTTCCTATCATTTGTAAATATTATATTGTTTTATTATTATTAAATTTTAACGTCAATTTATTATTAACTACGGGCTATCTATAGGTTACCACCCTTTTCTAGCCAGGATAGGGATGATGCGTTTTCTTTTTTCTAAAGAAAAGCCACCACCCCTAGTTGGAATCGAACCCACGACCCACCCATTATATTGTACATTTAGACAAATATGCGTTCAAAGGTACTTGAATTTTACATTTGTTTTTTAATATGGTAAACTACTTTAATTAATAAATCGGTGTACTATGCGGAGTTTTTTTTATAATCTATATATATAAAAACCACGTGTCTGTATGTTTGCCTGTTTGTTTGTTCCTTATACAAATCCACACCGTTTGACCGATTTTGACCAAACTTGGAGTAATGGTAGGTCTTGATACGAGAAATCTCCTAGGCTAGGTCAAAAAAATCTACCAGCTGTCTGTCTGTATGTTTGTCCCTTATACAAATCCACACCGTTCATCCGATTTTGACTAAACTCGGTACACATGTGGATCTTAATCTGGGGAGTGTCGTAGGCTAAGTCAAAAACGTCTACCAGCTGTCTGTCTGTATGTTTGTCCCTTATACAAATCCACACCGTTTGACCGATTTTGACCAAACTTGAAATAATGGTAGGTCTTGATACGAGAAATCTCCTAGGCTAGGTCAAAAAAATCTACCAGCTGTCTGTCTGTATGTTTGTCCCTTATACAAATCCACACCGTTCGTCCGATTTGGACTAAACTCGGTACACATGTGGATCTTAATCTGGGGAGTGTCGTAGGCTAAGTCAAAAACGTCTACCAGCTGTCTGTCTGTATGTTTGTCCCTTATACAAATCCACACCGTTTGACCGATTTTGACCAAACTCGGTACATATGTGGATCGTAATCTGGGGAGTGTCGTAGGCTAAGTCAAAAACGTCTACCAGCTGTCTGTATGTATGTTTGTCCCTTATACAAATCCACACCGTTCGTCCGATTTTGACTAAACTCGGTACACATGTGGATCTTAATCTGGGGAGTGTCGTAGGCTAAGTCAAAAACGTCTACCAGCTGTCTGTCTGTATGTTTGTCCCTTATACAAATCCACACCGTTTGACCGATTTTGACCAAACTCGGTACATATGTGGATCGTAATCTGGGGAGTGTCGTAGGCTAAGTCAAAAACGTCTACCAGCTGTCTGTATGTATGTTTGTCCCTTATACAAATCCACACCGTTCGTCCGATTTTGACTAAACTCGGTACACATGTGGATCTTAATCTGAGGAGTGTCGTAGGCTAAGTCAAAAACGTCTATCAGCTGTTTGTCTGTATGTTTGTCCCTTATACAAATCCACACCGTTCGTCCGATTTTGACCAAACTTGGAATAATGGTAGGTCTTGATATGGCGATTGCCATAGGCTAGGTCAAAACGGCTACCATCTGTTTGTCTGTATGTTTGTTCTTTATACAAACCCACACCGTTTGACAGATTTTGATCAAACTGGGCACACAGGTTGGTCTTGATCAGGGGAGTGTCATAGGCCAGGTCAAAAACGTCTACCAGCTGCTGTCTGTATGTGCTTTTTTTTTTTTTTTTTTTTTTTTTAAATAAAAATCCACACTGTTAGACCGATTTTTACCAAACTTGGCATACATGTATGTCTTGATACGGGGGGGGGGGTGTTATAGGTTAGGTCAAAGTCTTCTAGGACTCCGAGTTGGGAGGTCACGGGTTCGAAACAGTTACAGATTCGTGTTATTTGATTTTAATTATACTTATTTGGTTTCTAATTTATTTAGGCTTTTCTATATGCAGAAAGTAGGTGTAGCATGGCACGCCGGGTAACAGCTAGTATAATATATTATACTATATTGCATTATAAAAAATCTATTATACATAATTATGTATAATAAACATATTATGCTTATTTAAATATAGGGTACTGTTTTTCATAAATAAATGCATAATATGTACTATATATTTCCTGAAAATAAATAAAATAGAATTTTCTTGTATTAAATACAAGTGACCCATGTGGAATATATAAAGATTAATACTTCATTGTACTATAGTAAATTTTTCTTATATGTCCATGTGTAAATAAAGTGGGATAATTGGCAAAGTGGTTAGTACTTTCAAAATATTAACAAATAATGAGACGTTATACCTTAGGAATCGCCATTCTCGAAACAGAATAGAAGGTGGTGCTTTCTCCGAGAGGTATGAGTGGCGGATCTCGGAGGTTAGACCTGCTGTAGGGTTCCTAGAAAACCTTCCCTTCCTATCTAGCCAAAATCGTGGCATATCATTGAATGGAAGTCATCGGAAGCATGTATGTTTCGTTTTATTAGAAGGAACTTGTGTTTCAAGGCACTAGCGGCTGGACCGCCTGTGAATATATTTTTATTCCTTGAAACTTTGACATGCATATGCCCTTGTAAATAATACACAAGCGAGGATTTACATATTTTGAACATGGGCGTATATAGGAAATAATTTCGGGAGGGGCTGGGAAAATTTCGGGGGGGGGCTAAGACTATTTGCGGGGGATAGAATATGAAAAATTTAGAATTTAAAATACTTTTAGGCACCTAAAACGCTATTACACCTAAAATAAACTATGTTTTATTAACTAAGCGATCTTATTTAATTTATTTTTAAGGTTTTTATGACAAATTTTTACCATCAAATGAAAATTTCGGGGGGGGGCTGCAGCCCCCCCCCTTATATACGCCCAAGATTTTGAATATATTTTATGTTTCGGTACCTAAAGTTTACTTAAATATGCAATATTAAAAATGCTAAATATTATTACGTCCTCAAATAATAAGGTTTTTCTAATATATAAATGACCACTTCTACCTGTATTCTCTAACCTGACAGTACCCCGGTCCGACTGTAAGATGGTCCAATTTTTATGGTAGTTACTACGAGTTTTAGGAAACGTTGTCCGCAGGAATAAGGAAACTTGCTAAAGACAAATAATTTATTTATTTTAATTTCAACTTCCACTTAGAAATAACACAGATTTTTGGGATTGTTGTCATTCTTTTACAGCCAGTATAGGGCTGACGACTTTCCTTTTTTCCGTAGAAAAGCATCCACTTCTAATAAGAATCGATCCCACGACCTTTTTTTTTTTTTTCTCTTCATAGTATCCCTATGAAGAGTGCATTTATTTTGAACACATGTGCCAATGCCTTATTTGGCATATTACATGTAGTGATTATGTGTTTTGGTACATATTTTATATGGAGATAGAAACTTCGATAAGATGATTTACAAAACAAATTTAAATAATGTGAGTTTAAATAAATTAATTGTTTAACTTAATTACAATGATACTCTAATAAGTGATTAATTGTGACAATAATAAACTATACTTAAAAATAAAAAAATATTAAACTAAAATACTATTTGAACCGATGCTGCGGTTTCTCTTGAGCCGGAAGGTTATGCAAGAGCAGATATATTGAGATACATTCATTATTGTTCATATCAAAACATAAATTCTAATTTTATTTTTCTACATCCATGTCTATACTTTTGGTAAATTTTGAAAATTCTTTTTTATATTTATCAAATAGAATATTTGGTTGTACTGGCCAATTGCCACCTTTTAATGTAATAGCTTTTATTAATTGTAATCGGTTTTTGTCGAATAGTGTACATGAATATAAGATGTGGGTAAAAGTTTGTGTAGTCCGTCCGTCACATTTACACTTATCGTCATTCTGTATCTTAAATCTTGTCAAATATTGTCCAGTCGGTCAATGTTCTGTAAGGAATTGTGTTAATTTATGGTGTGAGCTTTTGATAAAGTTGTAGTTGGTGTTTGTAATGTGAGGGATATATTTGTGTAGACTGTAGGATTTATTTGAGTCGGTCCAGTCTTTGTCCCATTTTTCTACTGTCATTGTACACAGATCCTTTTTAATGTACGATAGAGGTACAAGGGTGAATTCGGGTTCCAGCGATGGATCTTGTGCTGATTCTTTGGCTTGAGCCCACGACCTTGGGAATTGAAATAATATGTAATCACGTAGAAATCTTCTCCAACCATACCGATCAGCGTGACGTCCGTTATTTGCAGTCCGAAACAGTCTTTGTCCCCTTTATATGGTAGCAAGTATGACATAACCGAATTCCGTTGGATGCGGCTAATCTACTTCCGAAATATTTCTTATCACTAAAGGAAGGATAAAGAACAGTAACGGAGGGCGAAGGGGTTAACAAAAAACTCTGGAGATAATAGCCAATAAAAAAAAAAAGAAATAAAAAGAATCAATCCCCTTCCTGTTGGTGTAATTGCTCCCCCTTTCCACTAGTTAATATTTTTATTTCATAGGACTGAGAGAATTCTGGAATTCTTTCTATCCTTCAATTATATTAAAAGTTTAAATTTTTTTTTTTTTTTTTTTTTTTATATTTGAGATGTATTTTCATTATTCCCTCGTCTACAATTGTCTTTTGTGAATTACGCTTTAAAGCGTTTTTATGCTTTTAACTTTTCTTTAGATTTTATTAATTTAAATTTTCATTAAACCATTTTCTGAAGTTAAGTAAAGTTCTTTTTATAAAAGACCCGATTTTAATAATGAAAAATCTTTTATTTAACTACGAAATGTTTCATCTCAGGTAGCTCTTTTTTTCTTTTTTTTTTTTTTTTTTTTATTATTATTTCCCCCTTTTGCTAATAAAACCGAATTAATTATTTCAAACTTCAACGAAAGGCTTTAAACCGGGCAGTCCTTTTCTTCTTTTTTTTTTTTTTTTTTGTTGTGCAATATTATAAGAACATCAAATTTAGTAAATGACATTAGGGATAAGAACGGAACCGCGCTAAGATGATGCAGTACCTGCGATTCGGACTTTATACACACTCCCTTGAAACGAACGTTTTGTAAAGTTCCTACTAAGGAAAGAATTTGATGCATCTCTTTTCAGCAACCATCAATAATATAATTATTATTATAATTTCCGGTGATGTTCCGGTTTTCTGAATCATTTGAACCTGTATTTTCCTCTGAATATTCACGCTATTTAATATGTCCCTTTTCTATTTTTTTTACTTTTATCAATTTTTTTGTTTTTGATTTATTTATTTTCGTCTTTCTTTCCTCATTCGCTTTTCTAGATAAGGCATCATCTTTGCTACTGCATACATTGGACACCCAAGGCGAAACTATATTCTGTAAGACGCCTGATAGAGCGTCTGAAGTAGTATATACTTTATTAGCTATGAACAATTTGTCGTATATAAGTTTAGCCAGCATATTTAGGGATCTAGCTTTTTTTAAATAAGGAACGAGAATCTTCCGACTATTTCTGGTTTCTCTTGTAAAATCAGGTGATTCTTGTTTTGGCAAGCATTTTACTCGATTGGAGTATTTTCGTTTTCACACTAGCAGTTGTTAATCTTAATAGAATCGGTCGATTTTTTAAACTATCCTTTTTCCCTATTGGCTTTATAAAATCTATTTCAGAGTCATTTATTTTTATTTTTAATTTTTCAGCAAAGACCTTTGTAATATAATTCTTTAAAGAGTGAAGATTTTCTCCATAGCAAGATTCCTCGAGGTTGTAAATAATGAGATTTTTCTCCCGTTTGTATAATTCAAGTTTAAGTTCCCAGTATTTTAAGTTATTTTTCCAACATTTTGTATTTTTCCTCCAAGGTATTAATTTTTGTAAGAAAGCAACCATCAATAATCAGCTATCATATTTATATTCCACTTTTCCTGGTAGTGTCTTTTCATTTGCATTATGTTCTGGTGAAATCTTTCAACATGCTCTTCACTGACACAACCGAGATTTTCTGGAAAATAGTCCAAATGAGAGTGCAGGAAATGTACTTTCACACTCATATTGCAGCCCAGCTTTCTACAATGTTTTTGTAATTTACTAGAAAGTTTTTCATGACAATTATAAACCAATCAATGCCTGTTTTTTCAGTATCTGTCATCATTTCTTCAAATAATGCTTCAGAAATCAACTTTCTAATTTGTGACCCAACAAATACTCCCTCCTTATTTTTAACATCATATCTTCTAGGGAACATCTCAGATATATTCATAACAGTTTCCATCCTAATTCAAAGCCTTCACACATTGCTCCATTAAGCCTAATTTTACGTGCAAAGATAAAAAAAGAACATTTTTTAGGCCCAAAAGACACTCATGACTTACATTTTTTAATCCTGGACGTTCTTTCTGATTCCAATTTTTTCTTATATAGTGATTGGACCGGGCTCTACTATCCCATTCACAAATAAAACATGGCATTTTAGTGTAGCCTGATTGCTGGGCGAGTATGTTTAAAGCTCCACAACCCTGCCACTTATGTTCATATTTTACCTTTTCTAGAAGTAATCTTAGGTTATAGTTTGTTTCCTAAAGCTACATTTGCAGGGATTGGACTTAAAATAAGGTATTTACTGTTGTCAGTTACACTGTAATATTGTTGTGAAGCATATCAATTTGAATTGACGAATACCATGATATCAGTATTGTTTCTTCGTTTTCTGGTTTCTTTTAGCACTTTCCTCCGAAGGAAAGTAGCTATTGAGGTTGGACTCATGACGGAATTTTTGAAAAATTTCTTCAAATCTTTATCGATCCTACCTAGTAGACACCGAAAATGACCCCTGTTAAAATTTATATATATCTATATATATATATATATATATATATATATATATATATGCATATATATATATATATATATATATATATATATATATATATATATATATATATATATATATATATATATATATGTGTCTGTTAACACGATAGCAGCCAGAGTTTTTGTTTTTTCGTCACGAAACTTGGTATATAGCATTCAATTAGCAAACGATTGAACGAGTTCGTTAACCACCAAAGTTGGTCCACCGGAAGGGGGGGTTTACCCCGAACCCAAAACACTTATTTGACTATGTCAGCCGTAATATTTGTTATATTTCAACGAAACTTGGTATTCGTAGTGTTAATATAGAGAGAAAAGTGCGATACAAAAATGAACTAAATCGGTTCATTAGAAGGGGGGGTTTACTCCGGACCCACAATACCAATTCGCCACTACCAGCCGTGATTTTTGGTATATTTCGACGAAACTCGGTATTCGTAGTGCTAATCCACAGGTAAATATGTGTTGTAAAAATAAACGAAATCGGTTCATTAGGAGGGGGGGTTTACTCCGGACCCACACTACCAATTCGCCACTAACAGCCGTGATTTTTAGTATATTTCGACGAAACTCGGTATTCGTAGTGGTAATCTACAGGTAAATATGTGTTGTAAAAATAAACTAAATCGGTTCATTAGAAGGGGGGGTTTACTCCGGACCCAAATTCCTAATATACTCATACCGGTCGTAATTTCTGCTGTATTGTAACGAAACGCGGTATACGTCGTGGGTAACTCATGAGAAAGAAGTGTTGTAAAAATGAGCTGAATCGGTCAATCGGAAAGCGGGGGTTTAATTTGTAATATATTTGAATAGAAAAGCCGGCAGACGTAGGTTCACAAAGCCGCCGCAAGGAGCGCTTTCTACTACTAGAAGGACTGTATCCTGTTCCTGCGTTAGATCAAAATACGATAATATGAGTTTTTTTGTATTTATTACGTAGTGTAGTAGGTACCATGTGTAACATAACTCTGGAAGCAAATTAATAATTGATCAGTTACTCATTACAAAATGAGAACTATTCACGTTTTTATTTTATTTATGTAGGATATTTTAAGCAAATTGTTCTGGAAAGCAGTCTACACTACCCAAATTCTGAGGAAAGTGCTTAGTTATGCAGCTCCTGCGTGACGGACTTTTCGGTTCCATATGCACAGAATTGCATTAATACATTTTAGGTATAACTACTAATAGTGCAAAAATGGTACGTCGTAGAAAAAAAAAATGATTACAGTTTTGGAATCAGCACATCAAATGTAGTAAAGTAGACCTATTTTGGAGGAAACCCCAGAATCATGCATATCGGTGTAATCAGACAGACATGCAGACCGATAGACAAACATCTGATTTATGTAAATATATACATACATATATTAAACAAATTTTTAAATTTGTTTAAATAATAATCCCATTAAGGAAGAAATTTAATTTTTTTCTTCAATTAAAAATTTCAACATTCTGCATATTTCAATCCACGTTTTGCGAAAGGAAACTTTGCGATAATTCAACGTCATTAGAGAGCATTGAACGAATCGCGGAAGGCGCTGGGGGGTTCGTAGCGCGGTTCGTAATTATATTGGACAGAAATTAGGACGAACAGGCCAGCAGTAATCAGTGCTTCTCCTGATTGCTATTTGTCTTGCGGGACTTAACTCTCTTTGAAACTAGCTGTATAGTTCTTAACTTGTTCGTGACATTTTCTAGCAGGTAGTGCAGCGTTCAATTAGTATTTCGCGATTTTGAATATGACAATAATCAGGGATTACACAAATTACTAAATTATGCATTCATAAGATATAAAAAAAAGTATATTTATAATTTTTAAAAGCATTTCTGGCCAATTTTCAGCTCGTTTCCTCCATAGAGAGGAAAACTGCTTATGATTTTGACCTCATGACGCAATCCGGAAGTACCGACTACAAAATTAGAGCATTTCACGTTTCAGAGCTGCTACTGCATCAGCTGCGGGGCTATGGATTCCCGGCACATCTCGTCAAGATTCTTGACAGCTACTTGTCAGGAAGATCGTTCTCCGTCAGAATCGGCGGTGATACATCCAGCAGTCGACCGTCGACGTGTGGAGTACCCCAGGGGTCGGTGGTAGGTCCAATGCTCTTCACAATCTACACTGCCCACATCGTGAGGATGAAGTTCCCGAAAGTTTCCTTAGCTGCTTATGCTGACGATATTGGCGTCTATTCCTCCAGCTTCAACGCCCGCGTCGCACTTGGACGAGCCCAGGCAGCCTGCGAGACTATCGTCGACGCACTCAGCGACGCAGGAATAGACATCAACCCGACTAAGACAGATGCCGTTGTGTGTTCCTTCCAGGGAAACAAGGGAGGCAGACCCCAAGGATCTCTACTCTCGCACTTCAAGGTCCGAGGTCAGCGGATCAATCTTTCTACGAAGATTAACTAACTGGGAGTGCACATACACCGGCATCTTTCTGTGACACGCTTCTGCATGGAGCGCCAGCCCTGCGTTACATCTACCCGAGTACGCTGAGGCGGCTACAGAAGTTCCAAAACGGGGTCCTCCTCCGCGCAGTACAGCACACAAGTCTCCAGAAGGAGAAGCCATCCCTCCTTCACGACGAGCTGCAGCTGCCAGCAGTTCAAGATTTCATACGGAGGCGTCATATCAAATTTTATGACAGCCTCCAGTACTGCGTCAACCCCCTCTTCAGGGACGTGACACCTCTTCTACTACCACAGAGACGGCAGGGCAGCCCCAGGCGGATCCTGGACTTAGTAGAAGAGGCAGCTTAATGTATATAATGTATATATTGTAATAATTGTAAATAGTCTAAGTTAGCTTTAAGTTAGGTTAAGTGATTTCCTCGTGTAGTCCCTCCCTATGCAACATTGTCTCCCCCTAGATTTAGTATCATAGACTAAGTAGGCTAAGATCCCCTTTGTACATTTTACAGTCCCTTCTAGTACGTGAGCGTAGAATAAGGCGTAGACTTAAGCCCGACTCCACGCTCCAACCCGTTGGGCCTGGAATTTCTCTAGATAAGTTCTGTAAATGGCAACCACCGAGGAAGAAACAACAAGTACCTGGCTGACGAAGATGGAGATGAATCAATCGAAATATTCCAGGAAGAAGTGCGGAGGAGTACCACCGCTGGAGAAAAATGCCCTTCCATCTATATATACATACATATGTGTGTGTGTGTGTGTGTAGATCCTAAGTTGAAAACTAAGATATTGTAGGTAGTTGGTAACAGCTTATTCAGTCTTCAATTATTGTGTTATATTATTATATATATATATATATATATATATATATATATATATATATATATTAACTTTATATATTATTATATATAGAGTTATATTACATTTTTGTTGTAGAAACGTGTCGGCTATTAGCCATTTTCAATCCAATTATCTTTATGATTTTGCATTATTTCTTTATAAATTATAATCTTCAGATTATGTGCTTGTAAATTTGATATTATTTAGTTTAAGGAGGAAACTTAATTTTTTTAAATTTGTATGGTTCGTGTCTCTATTATTACATGGATGATATTATTATTACCTCAATTATTACATATTATTTTATATATTTGAGTCTGCTTCTCTAAAGGAGGAATAGATGTGCAAGACTCAGGCTCAAATATATAAATATATACAAAATAATATGTAATAATTGAGGTAATAATAATATCATCAATGTGATTACAAAAAAAAAAAAAAGTCCCTTCTTGTAGGACATTTAATACCGACTGATTTAGAGATTTTTAATAATATGCGAAAATCCTAAAACTGCCTTTTCATTTTTTGTTTTCTTTTTTTCGATCACGTCTTTAACTCCAAATGTATCCAAAATTTAAATATATTAATTTGAATGAATTTCAAATATTATAAAATCAAAAGAATGGGGCGAAAATAAAAGTTAAAGAAAACTTCCACGTAAGTAAAAATAGAAAGAAAGTTGTGAGCAGTGCAGGTCAGAATGTAATAACCCTAGAAGTCCATGCAACAAAAAATTTTAAAAAAGAAAGAAAGTTCTACCTAATTAAAAAAAAAATAAAACGAATAATATTGGAATTAATTATTTTTAATAATTTAGTTCATTTAATACCATGGCTTTTCTTGAGAAAAAAGGAAAGGCATCAGCCCTATCCTGGCTAGAAAAGGGTGGTAACCGATAGATAACCCGTCCTAAAATTCGCAGTTAATAATAAATGGACGTTAAAATTTAATAATAATAATACCACACAGATTTGTTTTATTTTATTATATTTCTCCTAGAAATCAATAATGTATATTCTAACGATTATTGATCAGCTGACATGTACAGTCTAGACGGAAGTAATCCAATATGGTGGATTGAAGTCAGCTGATCGATAGGTACTGAATTTGCCATACGTTTAAAATTAATTCCATGTTCGTATTTTATGTCATGATAAGATAATGCTGTTTTATTTTCTCTAGTATCACATTGCGCGTTTCCGGGAGTTTTCAGAGAACTTTCTGAACTCCCTGGAGGCACTTAGTGGTACCATTGCATATATTTATAAAACAATGCCTGTCTTGTGTTTTTGTTTTTTCTACTGATTTGTTAAAAAAGGTAAAAACTACTAACAATAAGACAAATAAATTTCCTTCTAAAGGCACTATTATGAATCAATATTTTTACTAGGCAGTTTTCGGTGTAAGGGAACAATGTCAAACAGTATAAGTTTCACTTCCGGAGCTAAGAAATAAAAACAGTTTTAAAAAGATGTGTATAAGTTAAACAGAAATAACTAACCGTAAAGGGAGATGGTGGAAGTAAACACTGTAAGCTATCAAGAAGGCAGTGGTTTACCGAAGCCCGCCAGGACTGATGATATTTAAAAAGTCTAAACATGGCCACTGCTTCCTCCATTAGGCCTGTACTGTTTACTATTCCAGCCGCTGTCCACACATACCTGACACGTGGCCTCTACTTCCTTCCAGGGATAGTCTTCAGCATCTTTCCGATATGCCTCTCACAATAAAGCTAGTAATACATGTAGGATGCAGTTGAGAAATCTGGCCCTGAAAACTATAGTAAGCTGTTCATTCGTTCAGGGTGGGCCATGAATAAGTTAACATTTGAAAAAAATTTTTTTTAAAATTTGTATATTTACAAGAAAGCTAATTAACCCTAGATAACAAACCTGCCGTTAGGGGCCCATTTTGCAACCTATTCGTCGTTTCGACGAACGTAGTCGTAAAATCTCATTATTTAGAAGCAAAAATTCAATTTACATTCGGCGTTTTCGGAATCGCATCAGTAGGATATTAATAAAGCCACAATGCTCTCACTAGAGTGCAGATTTTATCATGAGCGTGTATAGAAATACACCCAAAATAGAATATGTTTTATGAACTAAATGATCTTATTTAATTTATTTTTAAGGGTTTTATGAACTTTTTACCGATCAAATCAAAATTTCGGGAGGGGCTGGAGCCCCCTCAGCCCCCCCCCCTTATATACGCCCATGGATTTTATCGTCAAAACGAAGGCAATTCACAAGGAATGTGAACCTGCTAGGTATCTATCGCCGCTCCTTGAGCCATCACATAAAATGCTCAAACGCATATGATTATCTGAGTCCTCCAAAAATACACAAGTATACCCAATAATGCCTTCTTCGTGATAGTTTAGTTTTTGAAAGAATGGTTTGTTTTGTATTTGTCTCTTTGACGACCTGTTTTTAGGAAGAGAAGGTTATCTTACTTCCGGAAGCACGACGCGATCTGCTCCTTCCATGGGGGTATATAAGGGGGGGGGCAGAGGGGGCTGCTAACCCGATAGCGGCCAGAGTTTTTGTTTTTTTCTTCACGAAACGTGGTATATAGCGTTCAATTAGCAAACGATTGAACGAGTTCTTTAACCACCAAAATTGGTCCACTGAGACGGGGGGTTTACCCCGGACCCAAAACACTAATTTGGCCATGCCAGCCGTAGTTTTTGTTATATTTCAACGAAACTCGGTATTCGTTATGTTGGTCTAATGAGAGATATACGTTGTAAAAATAAACTAAATCGGTTCATTAGAAGGGGGGGGGTTACTCCTGACCCACATTACCAATTTGCCACAACCAGCCGTAATGTTTGTTAAATTTCAACGAAACTCGGTATTCGTGTTGGTTATCAACAGAGAAAAGTGGGTTGTAAAAATAAAATAAATCGGGTTATTTGGAGGGGGGGTTTACTCCAGACCCAAAGTACTAATATACTCATACCGGTCGTAATTTCTGCTGTTTTGTACCGAAACGCGGTATAAGTCGTGGGTATCTCATGAGAAAGAAGTGTTGTAAAAATGCAGTAAATCGGTTTATTGGAAAGGAGGGTTTACTTTAAACTCTGTTTCATTAGAATAGCCACCAGACGTAGGTTCCCAAAGCCACCGCGAGGAGCTCTATCTCCCACTAGGGGGACTGTATCCTGTGTAGTATCAAGTATAAACATAACTCTGGAAGCAAATTAATTACAAAATTAATAATTGAACAGTTCTCATAAGAAATGTAAATGAGCAGAACTATTCACGTTGTTATTTTATTTATACACTAGGTTATTTACAGCAAATTATTCAGTAATGTAGTCTACACTACAAAAATTCTGAGGAAAGTACTTAATTATGCAGCTCCTGCGTGACGGACTTTTTTTTTATCTAAATGATCACCGTTTCGACTTTTGCACTCTCCTAAACTACTACCGAACTTTTCGAAACCCCGTCGGGAAAGAGACTGCGAGATCGCCAAGATCTCTTGGTTGATTTTTTTATATTTTAGTTGACGCAATTCTTGCTTGTCAACTCGTGTAAACAGACCAACAAGTGCTTAGTGACAACCTAGTTGGCCTACTTACTACTAGTTATATTTTGGCGGGTATTGCTCCCGCCTGTCTGTTCGTTGTATCTGCGGAGTAGTATCATTTTGCCAGAGCGTGCTAAAGTAAAAAAAAAGTCCGACTCGCGGGGACTGCGTCATCTTAGTTCATCTGCGTTCCATTCATATCTCCAGAGCTATTAGTAAAGGAATAGAAGCAGTTATTCGTAGGCTTTGATCTTTCGTTAAAAGAACCGCGCTAATATAAATTAAAAACTTAAAGAGAAGGAAGTTTAAGGAACCAAAACAGGAAACTGACAGTGTCCTAAGCGGAAATGACTCCCCGCCTTCTCAAAGCCCGCTCAAGGAAAACACTATTACCTGAAAGTTCCACGTTTTCTTACCTTCTGTTACTCAAGTACTAATTTTACCGATTAAACGGAATTTAGAATGTGAGTTAAACAAAGACAAAAACCCGCCCTAAAAACAAAACTAACGCGTTTTAACCACTTATTTCTCCGATTGAAATCGCCCTATCGAAAATTGCTTCAGAACCTTCTTTGTAGAGAATTTAGTAAGCTTTCGAATTTTTACCTTCCACTTGCCACGATTTCCTAACGGTTTTCGCGATATTCGAAAAAATATACGACGATCCCAAAACTTTTCATGTCTTTTAATAATATTTTTTTTTTTTTTTTTTTAATAATTCCTTAACTCCAAAAGTAACGAAAATTTAAACATCATGGATTAGATGAATTTCAAACACGTACAAAATACTTCAATTGAATTCCGCGAGTCTAAGTTCTCAAACCAAAAATGAGTTACAAAAACTTTTTTTTTTTTTCCCACTTTTCTCAAAAACGGTTACCGATATCGCATTAAATGGTTTCATAAGTTTTCCTATGCAAAGAAATCTATAAAACGAATATCTGCAAGCATATTAACTCGAAAACGTAAGCGTTACGATTTTTTTCACCCAAATTTCGCTCCAAAAACTATGTTCTGGTGAACGGATTTCACTGGTTAACGAGCTTGACCTTTCAAATCAGCCGAAAGATTTTCGTACAAAATTTCTTAAAAATCGGATCATATATGAGCCTGAGAGAGCGCGAACAGACAAATATATATATATATATATATATATATATATATATATATATATATATACAAATTTGAACCACCGTTATTTTGGAGATTGGAGATCTATGGGTTCTGAAACGTAAAATTTTCTTGTCGGCATGTCCGGATTGCGTCACATAGTCAACCTCATAAGCGGGTTTCCTCCGTATGGAGGGAGGGAGGAACTACACTAAAATAAATAATCAAAGATTGATGGATTATTTGTTGCGTAAGGAAGAGTTTATATTTCACCCCTCAGATAGTGAGGGGGTTGAGGGGTCGGGGGCTTGATGGTGTTTGCTAATTGAATTAATCGAGCCCCTCCCCTCCCCCCCCCTTTGTCTGTATACTTACATTGATAAAAGCTGAGGCAAGGATCATTAGTGCTCGTCAGTTTGCCTTTTGCTCGTGGTTATTATTAGAAATAAAGAACTTATTGTTGGGAAACATTTCATTAATTCCAATTTAAATTTATAAAAATCAAAGTAATTGGTAAGAAACTCTAGTACTTTTGAATGATAAATATCTAGAATTAAAATTACTTTTTAATTTTTAAATAAAAGCTTCGATTTATTTATTTTTTCTTGTCTAAAATGTTAAATCCTTTTGACTGGAGAAACTCACTGTCACATTTTTAGTAAAAATAGTATATTTTATATATAGTATTATGGGATGGAAGAAATTCTGGGCACTGAAGGATATCATGAAAGGAAACTTCAGCATAGAAGCAAAAAGGAAAATTTTTGACACATGTATCCTCCCAGTGGTTACCTACGATGCCCAGTCCTGTTCATTGAAGAAGACGGATGAAAATAAGTTATTAGTTTGGCAGCACTCTGTAGAAAGAGTAATTACAAATACAAGAAGGAGCGGCCGTTTAAGAAGCACAGAGCTAAGAGCAAGGACTGGCTTGACGGATGTGGTACTCCATTGCTACAGACTATAGTGGAAGTGGGCTGGACACGTGCTAAGGCAGAGGGATGGACGATGGACCTCAGAGATAACGGAGTGGACACCATATGGGAGGAAGAGGAACCAAGGACGGCAGAAGAAGAGATGGAGGGATATGTTCAGGAAATGGGTTGGCCCTCATTGGTGGAGACAGGAGAACTTTACGCACCCCGCTTTCCAGTAGAACTGGTCACTCATGGAAAGCGTAGACCAATACCCCGAAAAGGGAGGCCTATGCGGAAGAATTTATATTTCAGCAAAGAAGTATTATTATAATCGTAATTATTATTTTTTTTTCTTTATATAGGTGCTTCTACTGCCAGGGTCATTAGCACCTATTATTATTATTATTATTATTATAAGAAGTATTAACATTGTTATTATTATTATAAAAAGACATTTGTCATTGTTATTATTGTTTTCATTATAGTCACAAAGAGAAGTATTATCATATTTATTATTATTATAAAACAAGTATTACTATTATTATTATTGTTATTACTATTGTTATCAAGGAAGCATTGTTATTGTTATTATGATTATCAAATAAGTACTGGCATTATTGTTATTATTAAGTAAAGATGGAATGGTTGGGATTCGGCTAAATAAACCTCAATATGATTTTGTTTTAAAAAATCTATATTTCGGACGTTTCGGCTACTCATTGGTAGCCTTCGTCAGCTAAAATGACAAAAAAAAAATTAATACAAAAACAAAAAAAATAAATTATGATTGTGATAGGTAACAGAGCTATAGATACAATTAACTTATAAAAGAACATATCGTCTTAAATTCTTAGAATGAAAAAGTAAATAGGTACAATAATTGATTTTAATAGTAATTAGTAACGTTAATTGATTTTACAAAGAAATAAGAACCTACATACCAATGACAAATATAGTAGCTAATAGTAACATTAATTAATTTTACAAATAAATAAGATACTACATACCAATAGAAATGCCGAGCGGCAGAGGAAGACCAAGGAAGAATTTAAGACGATATGTTCTTTTATAAGTTAATTGTATCTATAGCTCTGTTACCTATCACAATCATAATTTATTTTTTTTGTTTTTGTATTAATTTTTTTTGTCATTTTAGCTGACGAAGGCTACCAATGAGTAGCCGAAACGTCCGAAATATAGATTTTTTAAATCAAAATCATATTGAGGTTTATTTAGCTGAATCCCAACCATTCCATCTTTACTTATCACCTCGACGGCTAACTATCTAATCATCATGATTATTATTATTGTATTATTATTAATATCGCACAATAAAGGCTATTCATTCATTCCGTATTTTTACCATATTAGCCCAAACATTTTATCATGTTACTCCCGAAAAAATTAAAAAATTCAAAATTAGAAAATCTTGACTTAATTGTTTATTTTGTAAGCTAATAAAATATTGAAATCTTCAAGATTGATAATCTGCTCTTGTCATGACATGGACAATTTTTGACTAACTATTCAAACCCATCTTCGCACTATTCTTCCAGTTTCTCACACACAGTGTTTTAAAGTCGCTTTCAACATCCTCCAGCCATCTTTTCCTTGGCCTTCCTCTTATACTTTTCATTCTTACTGAACAATGCCCCATAAGGCGTCCCGCTCTTGTCCATTCTAACCACGTGACCCTGCCATTCTATGTGGCTAGTTTTAACAAAATGAACTCTGTTGCCACTATTATTTAGTTCTATAGTTCTGAATTTCTTCGAATCCTCCACACCCCCTCTTCGCAAACAGCTCCATAAATTCTTCTCATTATTTTTCTTTCAAAAATATTCAGTATATTAATCGTGCTTGTACAGGGGGGACCATGTTTCCACTGTATAAGTTACAATAGTTGTTACTAAAGACTTATGTAATCTTATCTTTGTTTCTTGTGATTGGAACAATGATAGAACAAATTTTAGATTTTCATATTGTGCCTGGTTTCTAGCTATGAAAACTTCTTGCTTACCTCAGCAGCAACATGACATGAACACTAAACTGATTTAATAAAAATTCCAACTTGTAGGAACTGTGTCAGCTTAGTTTGTTTATAAATATATATATCAGTGGTTATTTGCTTTCTACTTTACTGTGTTTATATGTTTAGAGTTATGAAACATTTTATTATTCGGCAGTTCATCTTTTCCCGCTAAACTTTTTCTTTAGACATATCAAATTCTGGCATAGAAAAAACAACTCTAAACACATAATATGTGTCAGCTTTTATCTTTTTGTAGGAATATTGATATAGTCGCTCAAAAAGATATTCCTCGTCCAATAGGGGAAGCTGTCAACCCTTAAGAGAAATCGGTTTCGATAAAATGAGAAATAATCAGAAACGTTGACAATTCTCATCGGCATGTCATGAGGTTGACCACTTAAGCCAGATTCCTCCCTATTTTAGGAGGTAAAATGCAATAAAAGGCCATCCTCCTTTACACTGCTGGGAGTAGCTGTGTACTCTGAGCATATTCCTCTGCGATGCAGCAAATTGCATAAACACAAAACCTTTTTAATAAACATAAAACAGCTAACTCAATTATTTAAGTAATAATAATATAAAATAAATCATTATTTACATCGTAGTTTATGTACAGGGTTCCTTCCGACAGGGAAATGTCAGGAAATTGAATTATGAAAAAAGGTCAGGGAAATTCAAAATTTCATTTTATTTTATTTTTTAAGAGAAAAAGGGAAAAATTGCTTGTCTTATATGTATATATTTTTTTCAAATTCTTCTTCTCCTTCTCTCACTGTCTTATTTGGAATATTATGGTCTCTGAAACGCAACATCTGGGAGGCTGGGAGGGTTGAATGAAGAACATAGTCTTTGTCAATTTTTTAAGGCTCTCAACTAGAGATCTGTTGGGTTAAATTCCCAGCATTATCTGATGTACCTGTACTTTTACCATGTATAGTTTGTTTTCTTTAAATAAAAAAATTTCAATTGTTTGTTTTCTTAAAAAAAAATATATATATAAATTTGTCATTAAAAATAATTTTATAATTATAAAGAATAATTTATTTAAATTTTTAACACACCAGTTATCTATAGGTTACCACCCTTTTCTGGCCAGGATAGGGCTGATGCGTTTTCTTTTTTTTTTAAAAGAAAAGCCATCACCCCTAGTGGGAATCTAACCCATGACCTTAGGCACTGAGTGTGTATGCATTAGCATAAATAATGATCAGAACAATTATTACTACTAATGTTTATAATTATAATGGTTGATTCTTTAAAGTAACATATTCCTTTTATTGTTTCAGTTGTAGTGGATAAGAGCGGGAAGATGCTTGATATAACACTAGTCAGCAGCAATGAGAGCGAAGATGCGACTTTATGGGCCAACTATCTCATTTCATGTTTCCATGAGATATCGAGGGAAGAAAATAAACCACCTTTCAAGTAAGAACAGTTTATATTTAAATTTAAAAACAATCTGAATACATGATTAACCTAGAACTAAATGAAGAAGCACTGTATAAACACGCATTGGAGTGGTAACAATATACGATCAAGGGTCTCCCAGCGACCCCTTTTGAAAAACATTTTAAAGGCACATCTATAACAGTTTTCAAGAAAAGTGTATAACTAAAATAGACGTTCCCAACTAAACCTATGGATTATGAAAGGATGTTGGGAAGTCAATGTTCTGAAAGTTCTTCAGGATAGCAAGGATGAACGTTTACTCTATGGAATGCTGATTCATAAACCTAATTGAAAAAGTATACAATTGAAATTCAATGTTTTAAGTTTAATTCATAAATTTAAAAAAAAAAAATAAGTTTAATTTATAAAATAAAACACAATTGAGAATAGGCACTCTTTCATAATTCCTATATAAAAATCATTAAAAGTATACGTTTTAACTTCCACCCCCTCTACCCACCTATCTCCCCCCCCCCAAAAAAAAAACAAACAACAAAAAATCTTCTTAGTCGAAAACATTAACTGACGCCATGTAAAGCTGTAAGTTCAACATAATTTAAAATAGCTACTTTTCTTCGGAGGAAAGTGCTAAAACACAAAACAAAAAAAATTTGAATTCTTAATAAAAATAAATGTTCAATTCTTAAAACATTTTAAATTTAACTCTGGACGCATACATAATTATAAAATAACAATTTCTTCTTCAAATAATTCTAAACATCAATTTAAAAACTGGTCAAAGGTTTGGCACCTTGCAGGCATCACATCGCACATTGACAGACTGGATGGTATTTGTCCGTTGCTCTGCTGTAATCTGTTCCCAGGCCCATCTGATGCGATGGCTGAGGTGCTCCCTGTAGACAAAATCTTTAATGTCTCCATGCGAAGAAATCGAAGGGCGCATGGTCAGAAGATCGAACAGGCCCACCACGTCCTATCCAACAACATGGATAGTTAATGCCCAAACAATTTCGGACAGGGCCCTTCTGTAGTGGGCTGGACAACCGTTGACTCGGATCCAGCTTCCCAATCTCTGTGCCAAAAGGACTTCCTCCAAGAAGGTCGAACGTTTGTTATAGAGGAATGCGTGGAAAGACTGTGCATTAAGTCAAGGGGTCAAAAAATGGGGACCTAATATTTCATTATTCCACACAAAATCAGAAGAATATTCACTCCTATATTGTTGGGGTGGAGGGATTAAAGGAGGTGGGGGTGAGTGGAGGAAGAGGGGTTAAAACATATACTTTTAAACATTTTTATATACGCCTTTTAATAGACGTATATAAAAAAAGTCAAAGTTTAACTTATCCTGAACGTTTTATAAAATTGTGTTTTGAAACTATTAAAAGATTTCAAAATATCACAACCCTATACATTCTTATTAACATAGACCAAATCGCAACCACTCTCCCTAACACAAAAAAGCACACACAAAGAAATATGTCAAGGCTTCCTAACAAAGGCAAAAGGTTATTCAAACATTTAAAGTTAGAATAAGGAATCTGTTTCGAACCTTGATGAATACAAAATCTCCCTTCTGTTACACAATAAGAGTGCAATTACAAAGAATATCTTATGCATTTTAGAATAGAAAGTTTAGTTTGATGTGAATTGGCCTGCTCGTAGTTATTGAGGTTGAGGTGAGAATGTCGAGACTGGGTCCGAGCCTGCCGCCAGTAGACTCCTCTTCAGAATATTGATTGTCTACCTGCCGCCTAGAATTATTCATGAGATCTTCTATTGTTTCCAAGATAGAACTCCAAGATATATCGTCTATACCCAGGAGCACATAGCAAGCACAGTCCAAACTATTATACTTTTTATACAAGTTGATATGTATAATATGTTAAGCCTCAGATGACCAGGGCATGACCCTAATTTATGGAATAAAATTCATTATTCGTGAAAATAAAAGCAAATTCTTCCTCGCCGATTAGAGAAATTAAAATCCGCAGATGTTGAGATTGTCCAGCTCTCCTTGTATAGTTCCTTATATATATATATATATATATATATATATATATATATATATATATATATATATATATTGTTAAGATTTTTATTATAAAAGGTATTTAATTATTAGAATATAATTTATTATAATGTGAAATTAATCTCAGGGAGAAAAAGTTCCGAGTGAATGAATATTTTTTTCCTTTTATTATGGTGCGTCGACTGCTATGGCCATTGGCACCATGAATGAATATTAAACAAATATTAAACAAATATTTATTATGAATGAATATTAAACAAATATTTATTTCTAAACAATACTGAAATACAAACACCAATACCAATGCACTATCAAACAATAAAAAGAAAATTCAATATAATTACAAATTATAATTTTTACCTTTGAACAAATATTCTTCAACTAAAATTCCAAATATGATGCACTTCAATAAGTGCATCATAACCCAGAGAATTGCTTCTTCAGCATGAAACGCCTTCACCGTCAGTTCTCATGTTGAGGATGGACATAGACTGCAGAGACTCCTTATTCCGCTGTATTTAAACATAGACTGCAGAGACTTCTTACTCCGTGGTGGATATAGATAAACTGTAACTCTGTCTCCGTACTCCGTGATGTGTGATCTTAAGACTGTATGTACTTGAGACTCCGTGCTCTGTTGTTGCGAGGCTTGAGACTCTGACTCCGTACTCTATGGTGGCTATACTTAGACTGCCTGCTGTTAGCAGGAAAATTGGCGTCTTCTCCCACCAACTTCCGCATTTTGTTGGTTCATAATTCAGGTAATAATTATAATTTTGTAACTCCAAATGATTAATTCATTATTGTCTGAATGCACATTTAATCTATATCTAATGTACATCAGCATTGTCCAAAAATATTATAAATTTAGATTGTATATAATACGATGTTATTAGTATATTAGGATTTGTAGTTTGCGCAAGCTTTTCAAGCTTTCAGCGACTATTTGAATTCAAAGTTGTTTTCTGAATGTAAAATATCATTACAATATATATATATATATATATATATATATATATATATGTTCGTATTAAATCTCTCCTGCTTGTTTTTACAGCCCTGATGAAGGCTTCAATTTCAAGCCAAAACGTTGGCAAACAATAAAACCTTTTTCACACGTAAAATGTAGTTTTATTAAGAAATAACGACTGAACCCTGACAATTCCTACCTTCGCCTCATGTTAAAAGGTTTTTTTTTAATATATTATAAGTGCTACGACAGTAGAAAAGTTGTTATAATAAATATTTTAATTATTTAATGAATAAAATTGTTCTAAAAATTTTGAGAATATTAATTTTTGCTTAGAAAAATCTACAAAAATAATATTTGTTTCAATGCAAATCAAGAAAATACAAGTTAAGATAACATAAATGGATAATATCAAATTCTATTTCAAAAACATTAAAGAATATATTGATTGTTATAATACCTGGCAAAGTTTAGTGAAGCATTAATATTAAGATATAGTAATTATCTACTACATGCTAGTATAAATAAGTAGCTCAGTACATATCAAGATTAGATACTATAGAAGGAGAGCTGGACAATCTCAACATCTGCAAATTTTAATTTCTCTTATCGGCGAGGAAGAATTTGCTTTTATTTTCACGAATAATGAATTTTATTCCATAAATGAGGGTCATGCCCTGGTCATCCGAGGCTTAACATATTATACGTATCATCTTGTATAAAAAGTATAATAGTTTGGACTGTGCTTGCTATGTGCTCCTGGGTATAGACGACATATCTTGGAGTTCTATCTTGGAAACAATAGAAGATCAAATTATAGGCAAAGAAAAATTAGTTAGAAAAACAGTATGCTATAGCTAGCGCTAAAATTAAAATTACATGGATACAGATATAAAAATTACAAAATGGGCTTACCGATGAGAAGACTGAGAACTATGCCTCACGGATGCGGGATCATTTCTGACTGTTGATACAAGGAAAGTTAGGGGAAAGGAGTGGGTGAGAGGGGGGGGGGGGGTTCCTGACCACCTATTAATTTAAAGGTAGTAGTAGAGATTAGGGCGGTGTCATAAAGTTTTGTGTTAATGGAAGGGAGGCAGGTATGAAAAAGGGCTTTATTGCAGGCGGTATAGAGTTTTAGGAGGATTTTTTAATAAATGGAAAATGTTATTTTTTCCCATATATTTTCCATGTACCTTGTGATCCTTTAGAATTTTATTATATATATATATATAATAATAACACTTAATAAATACTTTTAAAGCTTTTAAATGTTATCCGTTTCTCCTATCTTAATTTAAATTATCTATATTAGTGATAAAACAAATATTTATTTTTCAGATTGGCGAGAGTAATGATAGAGAACGTGCTGATGGGTCTACCAGTAGAAGGCTCGTCAGGTTCGAGACTTCAGATAGTTATAGTCTGCCCGAAGTTCCTTCGAGTACTCTCCAACAGTCAAGGAGTTCCAATATTGGCTACTCTTCTCCAGCCTACAACGGTCTTAGCCATGCTACTTGGTGTAACGCCACAATTACTCGAGAATCACCAATATGCTGGTAAATTTATCTACTTCTACAGATCTCCTTATTTTTTAATGTAGATATTATTGCAAACGTATCCCCCCCTATCGTGTTATAATGTATTTTTAATTAGCATGCTTTTATTGGCAATAATGTTATTGATAGTGATCAAATATTATATATTACACTTATTTTTCTTTCAATTCATATTGATGAATTATACATTACTCTTCAGTGGCATTATTCCCAGTGTTTTTTTTTCTTTCAAAAATTATTCCTGCTCCCAGGAACTGCTTCATCTTAGCATGTTTCCATTCATATCCCTAGTCGTTAGTAAAAGGGGAGAAGCAGTTATTGGTAGGTTTTGATCTTTTGTGAAAAATATTAAATAAAATCTTAAAGAGAAGGAACTGGCGTTAATAACCTCAAAGGTTTACACGCCTTAAGCCCAAATAAGAGAAGGAAGATTTAAGGCACCACACGAGGAAACTGACAATATCCTAAGCGGAAATGACTCCACTCGCCTTCTCAACGTTTGCTCTAGGAAAACACTATTACCAACATGTTTCTCTTATCTGGTTTTGCTAAAATACTCATTACATTTTTAAATTCAATTAAACGATCATTTTAAAACTGAGTTAAACAGAGAAAAAAAAATTACAGAAGAACAGAACTAACATTTTCGAGGTTTTAAGCACTTATTTCTCTGATTGATATCGCCTCATCAGAAGATATTGATTGATTGACATTGCCTGTCCAAAGAAATATTCTCCACAATGAGCTAAGGAAATACATTATTTCTTAGCATCCTTGACTTAAAACACATGCTTCTAATGAAAGCCAACTATGATGTAGAAAGAGAATTATAAGTGGTTGAGTCATTTGCATCGAAAAACTTGGGTTCAACTAGGATGTGGATGTAGAGCTACAGGAGGGGGGGTCGAGAAAAACAGCCTTAAGTGGCCAGTCAGCTCAGTTTACTATGTACTACAGTTGATGTATGTTCGTTGGAGACAAACAGAGAAAGCATGTTACTTTTGACTCTTAAGGTACTAAAGAATTGTTTTTTGTTCTACTTAGTCATTTCTTTTTGTTTGTTTTTAATTGGAATAGCTAAAGTTAAGAATAACGTTTTGAACCAAAAAGTCAGTCAAAGTGTACAAACTGTCTTTAAAAAACACGTGGTGTATGTGATGGGTACATCAGCTAGTCCTTTTATAAAAAAGATGGGGTTTAATTCTGGAGATAAGGTTTCATAATCTCTCTTAAAATTCCAACGTTCCAAATCAACTATTTTGTATGTTTATGTGTTTTTTATGAGTCAGTAATATTTCTTTCTGAAAATGGAATTTACACTATTAAGAAAAACCCAACACTTTTTACAGGCCTCTTCAGGTTTGAGCAGTGGCGTAAGATGACCGTTAAGGATAAAGATAAAACATTTGTTGGTGATTTTCTTGGTGTTGCTATGGATGTGCTGAGCAGATCTTGGCAGCTACAGCAAGCAATGCAGCAGGTCAAGTTAGACTCCAGCAGGTCACACTTCTCCATTGTGCCAAAGAAAATCAAAGTGGTAAGTTGGAATCTCTTAATAACACATTTTTTTTTTTTTTTTTGTTTTGTTTTTGAACTGGCAGAATCCAAAGAATATAAGGTGCATAAATTGTCTTGTTGACAAAAAAAATTACCTCCTGACAATGAAATAACATAGTATGGAATATGACTGATGTACTTCTTTATTATATCAATTTTAATTTAAGGACTCATTTGATTTTTATAGCTGATACATAGCCTATTGTAATTGATAAGAGTCTTCATTTGGACATTTCAGCATCCGTTTGTGACAGAAAGAATAAAGTACCTTCAGGATTCTAAGAAAACAAATTAATTAAATAGACAACTTGATATTAATTGTTTACAAAATATTTAAGAAAAGCTACAGAAAGTCCAAAACTGCTCATGTCTGTTCATAACATATATATATATATATATATATATATATATATATATATATATATATATATATATATATATATATATATATATATTGGACTAATTTTTCTATTCCAAATATAACCAAAATTTATCTATCTTAGTTTGGGCGAAGGTCAAAATTTAACAATTCAATCTATCATTTTGGAGTCACTTAAACTTTTTCCCTCTTTTCTCAAAAAATAGTTAAAGATATGGCCTTGAAAATAGTCTGATCTCACTTCAAAATTCCTATAAAAAGTGCAATTTTGAAGCTTAATAACACAAAACTCTGAGCCCTACAATTTGATGCAATTATGATAACTCTCTAACTTTAACATTTTCATATTATGTTCCATTTTTCTGCATTACGTTTTACTTCAATTACAGGGCCAGAGCAAGCTGTTAATATTACTAAATGATCCTCTCTGCAATTCAGACAAAATCAACATTTATGTTGAACAAACAGGCCAGAAGATCGAGGTAACGTCCATCAAGAGGAGGAACCCTTACACTCTTCAGTTTTCAATGCCAAGTATGGTTAATTGTTATTAACTTATGTAAAGCATTTATGTATATATTTGTATCCCATTTTAACACGGTGACCCTATTTATCCCTATGTATTTTTATGAGGCAGAATACACACTTTTTTCAAAAATCTTTTATTTTGCTCAACATGTTTCAAGTCTTCTTTCATTTATTATTTTAAGTGCTCTTCAGGATGGATGGGATTGGACTAAAAGAAAAAAAAAACGTGAGATCTTCGAGAAAAATCTATATTGGATGTTCCGAATGAACTTTAGCAGCCTTCTTCAGCACTAAAAATGTCTAGTTGAGGGAGGAAGACCATGATACTATTTTGGTGACCATGTTTAAGTCAAACTTGATTGGACTTAATCGTGGTCACCAAAATGTTTTTGTGGACTTCTTCCCTCACTTAGGCATTTTAGTGTTAAATAAGGCTGCCCAAGTTCAGTTAAAACGTCTAATATAGATTTTTTTAGGAGATCTAAAATTTTGTTCTCTTAGACGAATCCCATAATTGCATGACTTCTAATCGCTTCAATGGCTGACTATCTTCATATCATTAATAATAAATTTCATTATATAACCTTTTTCTGGCAGGGCAAGGTCTAGAGACTTGGCCCTGCCTGCCGATATGTATGGTGTATATGTATGTGTATGTGTATATATGTATATAAATTTACTCATATGTATAACAAATAACTTATATCATTCAAATTTAACATAAACATTTTAACTCTTGAATACTTTCCTTTAAAATAAATCCAATTTACACCACTTTTTCTGAAAGGTGTTTGCTTGCAAACATCACAACTTGTGGGAGTGAACGTCGAGCGAAATGGAAGATCTATTGGCCATCGACTAGTGAAGTGCGAATGCAGACTTCGGGAACTCGATCAGCTGCTTCGGACTACTGACAATCCTCTTGCATTTATGTGCCAGGTAAGATTCTTTTGTAAATTCTTGATAATGCTCACAACAATGTATTTACAACTGCAGCCATTGAGGTTGTGTAATTTTATATCAAATCATTTTTTATCACAAGTACAAGGGATATTCTAATTCCAAAAATATTTTAAAGGAGGCCACGTTTTAACCATTTTACTCAAAGCTAATAAACCGTAAGTTCCTAGATGAAAACCTCCTGTAACCGTTTCCATACTGCTGACTGCTTTACCCATCTACACGCAGTGTACCCCCAGAACGGTTGACTGGATTTGCAGTTGGGAGGTGCCTGGCCCCAAGTATGATTGACTTCTAGAGCAGTCTGATCCTCCTCTCTCGTTTACCATTTCCACAGGGCTGACAGTTTGACCTTGAGGCTATCAAGCGAAGACTGGGGAAGCTTATTGCAACAAGGCAGCTAGTTATGCTCCTACAGATTTGAGGATGATTTTGAGTTTCCCATAAATATAACGCCATAAATAAATATTATTCTTCGTATTAAAATATATAGTCTATAAAAAACTATATTGGATCTTATAATTTCCTTGTGAAAGTATTTGATACATTGGTGAAAGAACCTCCAATCATCAGTAACCTCCAATAGTGCGTTTCTCAGAAAAAATATGCAAAAGTAATCAAAATATTGGGAGTTTGATAACATTTATGCTTAAGGTACGATAAATAAATTAAAGTGTCTGAATTTTATAATCTTGATAATCCTTAATACTAATTTGAGTTTGTACACATACTAAACAAAGAAAATGAACAGAATTTATAGGGACTTGTTTAAAAATCTTTAGCTTAATGATAATTCTTGTGTGCAGGCTCTTGGGATCAATGGAGGAGATCGAGATCAGTTGGATTCATTTTTAGTAGCAGCGTTGCAGAAAAATATTCCACCCAACTTCAACCTCCTCAATGCTGCTGCCTCGAGCACATCTTCAAGTGAGTAACCTATAAGACGGGCTAACATTTTTGCCTATTTATGTCTAACTTTAAAATTTAAGAAATTTATTTTGTATAATAATGCATTTCTTCATATGAGATCCAAGCAAAATGTGCAATTACCAAGTTTGGATGTGGACATACAAACCACCTAGATCTTTTCACTAGTAAATCATCTGGAAACTTGGTCAAATTCCTCAAAATGTAAAGGGTCTTCAAGATTGTTATCAATATTATGTAGTACAGCACAGCTCATTGCTAGTTTTTGTATTCTTTCAAGTGCTACATTTACACAATTGCCAAGAATTGGGAACCTTTGTTTCAGTCTTTGTTTCAAAACACGTTCTATATCCGCAGCCCCCAAAACTTAATTTGATTTAATCGGTTTTAATGCGTCAAAAATAAATTAAATAATATCACTTAGTCCAGAAAAAAAAAAATTTTTGGGGGTGTAAAATAGCCCCAAACTCCCCGCGAGTCAAAAGTTATTTCCTATATACGTCCCTGAACCAAAGTAACAATAAATATAGTAATAATCCTGATCTTGAAGAATAGCTGACAAAAGTGAAGTCTGCTCCTCCTTAGACTTCAAGAAAACGAAGATGTAACTACACCTAGGTAGATGTAGCTTCTCTTTTATCATACCAGAAATGAAGTTGTAACTACCTCTCCGGGAAAACCGAGATATTTCTACAGGGGGTAGTTGTAGGTCCGGTTTAATCACACTAAAGGTAGTTACAACTTCAAAATACTGAAGTGGTAGCATCAACTCCGTTTTAATCACACCACCCATTGATTAGTACCTAGGTCATGGGTTCGATTCCCTCAATGGGGTGGTGGCTTTTCTTTAAAAAAAAGAAAAGGCATCAGCCCTATTCTGGCTAGAAAAGAGTGGCAACCTATAGATAACCCATCCCAAAATTCTTAGTTAATAATAGTGGATGGTAAAATTTAAATAAATAAATAACAAAATATTTCTCGTATTAAAAAATATAGTATATAACAAAATTTATTGGGGCATATCATTTCATAATTCAACCTAAATATTTAGAGTTAAAAGAAAAAATAAATAAATAATGAAATAAAGTTTTCCTACAATTTGAAATTTTAATGGAGGAAATTTCATGAAAGCATTCATGCACGTAGAGAGCAGGCTGAGAATAGCTTCGTAACTAGGGCCCCGGCCAGGTAGAGACATACCCGTACTGCAGGCTCTGCCAGCCCACACTACCTGCCTTTATCTACGGGTTGAGGGCCCAATGTAGTCTCTCCTATTGTTTTCTTTAAAATAATAGGAACTTTATATTAGTCTGCACATCAATTTCAGTGAATTCAAAAAACTAAAACTTTTTTTTTTTTTTGTCCAATAAGAGCCTTGTTGACTACACTAAAGGAACATATTTAGTAAAAAGAAATGTATACTGCTTGCAATATAGCCATACTAGCCAAGGCTGTGGCATGTACAACTCATAGGCATTCAATATCAAATTGTTCTTCTGGCCTTGGTAATCATCTAAAAAAACTACAGTGGTGCACAAAGCCCATTTCAACTTCAGAAGCTCTTATTCAAGATATTGAAACCAAAATTACCAGATTTATTTATAATTGACCGTAAAGTATTCATTCAATATGTTTGCTATTGTAAACAAATCATCTTCACAGATGTTGTAAAAATATTAAGAATAACTGGATTGACGATGGCTACAAGTGTACTTGGCATGGATGCTGCATAATAAAAGCTTCAACAGGTTCCTGTTATTAGAACAAGCAGGAAGGGGCTGAATACTTCTGCCCAGCTTTCAACAAAGCACAGGAAGTGGGGTTTAAATATGGCTGAGTACCAACAGTCTGCCTTACTCCTTTTGTTTTGACTCATAAACATCTATTATTTCATTCATTTTTATGAGGAGGAAACTTGCTTATGTCGTTGACCTCATGATGTAATCTAAAAGTCGGATTGGAAATGTTGATGTTTAATAACTCCTAGATCATGAAAAAAAAGTTGTTGAATTTATTTATATATATATATATATATATATATATATATATATATATATATATTATTTATTATGTATATATATATATATATATATATATATATATGTATATACATAATATATATATATATATATATATATATATATATATATATATATATATATATATATATATATTTACTCTTATGATTTTAAGAATAACTTTACCTCATAAATTATTGAATATTTCATTAATGTAATTTTCTCGTTGCAATTAATAGAATTTTGCTGTGTTCATTACCCAGTGCTCTTAACTCCCAAGAAAGTTTAACACCTTTCTTTCACATAGGTAAAGAAGAATATCCAACATTGCTGCACTTTGCTGCACGATTCGGACTTGAGAAGTTGTGCTGGCAACTGCTTGAATGCCCTGGAGGAGAAGCTGCTAGCCAGATAAAAAACGTCAGCCATCTTAGTCCAGCAGATCTTGCTGAAAAACACGGGCATACAAGCCTCGCTCATAGCCTAAACTCCTATCTGGTAGGTTAGACTGATTATTATAATTATTATTCATCTAATTAGTCATTGGATTTACTGTACTGTTAGGATAATTTTCGGGATGAATGAAAATCAGTATTTCTTTCACAAACGTTTTTAATAATTTCTGAAGGAGTGTAGCTAATGAAAGCATTCTTGAAAAATGTTGTGAAATATTAATTGATCCTATCTACGAGATTTACGGGCTGTTATTTTTATTTTCAAGCTCCAACTTTGGCAGCCATGCTCCCAACAAAGATTAACAGACCAAACAAAGATTAACCCATTCAAGGCTGATAGCCACTTTCGTGACAACAGTTCGGTATGTCCTATGGCCTAATAGCCACTTACATGACAATGGTTCGGTATGTCCTATGGCCTATTAGCCACTTACATGACAACAGTTCGGTATGTCCTATGGTCTAATAGCCACTTACATGACAACGGCTCGGTATGCCCTGTGGTCTGATTTCCACTTTTGCAACAAGGCCATTTCTTCATTTTGGGACTGAAAGCCACCGCTGTGATAGCTTTTTGGGTTATCTTGTGGTACATTTTGTATCCGCCAGAGTTAAAAAAAAAAAATCTAGTTTCAGTTTCTGCTACTTGGTCCCTTTAGTTTCTCTGAACAGCTTTATTTGCATTTTACCCGTTTGTGTGTACATAGAAATCATATTCCGTAGATATTATACTAAAACCAAGATACTAAACTAGATATTATTTGAAATATAAAAATCATTTCAATAATTTTTGAAAAATTAAAATTTTAAAATGAAAATAAAAAACCTTTTTAAGCCTGCCCTTGACTGACCCAAAGGCTAGAAGGAGAAAATGGTTATGGCCATCCTTTAACAGTGGGACTATGAATTTTTTACTAATTTATGAGATAGTTGCTGAAATAAGAGTTTAGTATATCGTTTACTTACTGTTTGTTCCATGGTGACGTGACCAGCAAATGACAGAGCTTTCCAGTATGTACACCTACATGAATGCTTACTTGAAAAGCACTACTGAAAAACCTCAAGGTGGGTCATAACTTTATTGAACAATTCAATATTAGATAGATACATGATATTACTATTATATTATTTTTTTTGTCAGTTGTTTTTTGTCTGATGTATAAATATTTGGGCTATTAACGCCTACTATTATTATTAAACAGTTTTCTCAGATTTATCCTCGATACCCCAGGGATGCTCATATTTCTCACCATTATTCTGAGATTTGGAAGAAATTGTTTGGTAAAGGAAGGAACCTAGGAAGTATTGTCGTCGATTTGATGGAAATAGCCACTTCAACTATTTCCATCAAATCGACGACAATACTTCCTAGGTTCCTTCCTTTACCAAGCAATTTCTTCCAAATCTCCTTCCTATATCTACAACCACCTTCAGTTTAAATCCTCTGTCCATTCCCGTGGTACCCGTTCCTGTCCCTCCGATCTTTATACTCCAACTCGTAAAACAGCCTTCTTCGACCTTCACCTCCCAAGCCTCCTCCTTCTGTAACTCTATCCCTCTTTCGATTTGACGCTTTCCTTCCTTACCTGTATTTAAATTATCCTTCTTTTCTTTTCTCCTATTCTCCTAGGAAGATGCTTTATAAGAATTTACCACCTTTAAAACCAAATTACCTATGTATGTTCTGTTTTTTGCCGTTGGATTAAGTCCAAGATTTACTATATATTTATTTTTTTTAATATTTGTTTCATATATATTTTATATTGTTTTATATATATATATATATATATATATATATATATATATATATATATATAGGGGAGACTGTTGTACCTTGGATCAAAATTTACTTTTATATTTTTTTAAAAGCCATTTTCCAAAATATTCCAACAGAAAAACTCCCTCCTGATGACACAATTATTCCTACACAATATGTATTTTTTGAGAATTTGAATATTAAACGGTTGTAAAGAAAAAAATATATTTATCTTTTATTTTATATAGAAATTTGTATTTTATTGTTTCATTAGACACATAATTAAGATTGTATTAAAGTTTAGCCTAATTTTTATTTACAAACATGTGCAAATTAGTTACAATATGAATCATAAAACTAGTAATTAGAAAAATTAGGTATGTAAAAGACTCAAAATTAGTTAACGTTATAGCTAGAAAAGTCTACTTGGATCCACAACTGCCCATCAGTTCTTGCCGATCCACTTAATTCTATTGGGGTTGGCAGTTTTACCACAATATCTTCTGCTACAACATGAAATATTTCTTCAGATTCTTTCTTGAAGGACTTTGCACCGTGGTCACGCCGGTCTCATCTTGGTTCCAAATCCTTTCCGGAGGGAATGGTCCAAAGCACTTGTGGACATCTTCCAAAAAATCTACCTACATTTGATTTATTGAAACTAATTGCACGTGACATACTCGCTTTTCAGGTTTTCTGATGGCTAAACCACCTTCCACGGAATACCGTTTCAAAAATAACCTCATCCACTCTTCTCCGTCAATTTGACTTTTGTTCCATATAGAGAGAAATTTGTAGGCTAATTTGCAAACCTGCTTTTTTGATAGGCCATAATTCATTTTTGCTATAGTTTTAATATAATCAACTAATTTTAGTTCTCCTTCATCCGTAAACATCTTCTTGACATCATATCTATCTTTATATTCAAAGTCTGTTGCTCCAGATATTTTGAAAGCATTAAGATGCTATAGAAGTGTAGCAAATTTTACATTGAAAACTCTGCAAGCTTTTCTTACAGATATCCTCCTCTCTGGGGGTCCAGTATCAGCTTCAACCGCTTTTTTTCATTGATTCAGGGTCTATAGGATTTCGTTTTTTCCAACTTTTACTTCGTGGCATACTGATAAATAACAAAAAAAAGCAATAACCAATAAGCAGTTATTTAGTAGAATTTGATTTAAAACCCAGAACACAATTGTGTCAACTTGTAAAAAAATAAACAGTAAAACCAAAAGTTGTTACTTTTTGAGTAAAAAAACTGTATTTATATTTTACACGAAAACAGTAGCACATGGACAACTATTCTCACCCATTGCTTGGTCTCTACTAAGTAAACATTGTCTATGTACAGTTCCACCAAGTAGGTAGGAGTACCTGTCAAGAAACTAAAGGATGATCCAAGGTACACTGTGTTCAAGGTACAACAGTTTCCCATATATATATATATATATATATATATATATATATATATATATATATATATATATATATATATATATATATATGCATTACTATACTTTTTTTTTTAAGTTTTATAAGTAATTGGATATTCGAGAGCTCAATTAAATTTCCTAGAAATAAGGTTCTTATGTGGTTTTTGACAGAGCGATCTGATTCTGAGAGATCGGTGCCTAAATAGAGTGGATTCTGCTTAGGAGACTGTGGGCAGAGATGGGCATAATTATAATAAAAAAAAAAAATTGCAAATTTTATTGTGAATAAATTCTTATTCACAAATTATAATGTGAATAAATTTGTATTCGTATATTTTAATGTGATTTTTTTTGTAATCACTTGATTTTTTGTAAATATTCACATTTTTTGTGATTATTTACAATTTTTTCTGTGAATTTATTTGTATTCCCAGAAAAATTTGCAAATAAAATTTTATTTGTATTTTCATATTTAATATATGTGAATAAAAATAAATTCGTATTCACACTTATGAATACGAATTTATTTATATTCGTATTCACAATTATATGAAGTACAAATTTATTTATATTCGTATTCACAAATATATGAAGTACGAATAATTTCGTATTTTTATTTATAGATAAAATTATGTCCACCTCTTTCTGTGAGTTTCCTGTTGTGGCGCATTAAACATCCTTCTCTTTGAGATGTTATTTTATATTTTTACCGAAAGATCATACCCCACCAATAAAATATTTTATTCCTTTAGTAATCGCATTAGGGATATGAACAGAACTGCGCTAAGATGACGCAGTTCCTGTGAGTCGGACTTTTTGTTTTTATAATTTGTTGCCATAGTATGTATTCTTCATGCAGAAATTAGTGTTCTCTTTAATGTTTAATTTTTATATTATTACTGCTTGGAATTTTTGAGAATTGCCTTTTTTTTTTTGGTTCTCATTTTTTTTTATATGTGACAATATTTGAAAGACAATTATAACATTCCATTCCGTTCTAAGAACTTTCTGATCCAGTAATGGAATCAAATTCTTGGATCTCTTAAGGATTTAAGTGAATTATTAAATATTAATTAAATTGCTAATTAGTGTAAAATATTTTCTGATTTTAGATTTTGATGATGGTAACTACCTGCTTCCTCGACCGCTGAGTGATACTTACCTCGTCCCACCAAAAGCTCGTCCAGTCACTCCTCCGCTTGAATCTTCGCTTCCTGATTATCGAGTTCCTCCTACCCCAGTCACCACTCCCACCTCCCCTGCTCCCGTCAGCATCTCCTCCTCCTCTCCTCCCATCACCACTCCTACTTCTCCTCCTTCCAACATGAAAGTACCTCCTCTATCCCTCGATCCGATGGAGAACTACCAGTCGCCACCCATGGCTAGGCCGTTCACTCCTATGACTCCTTCTACGCCCAATACTCCGACCGATCATTTCTCTGTTTATCTACAGATGCATTCCCCGAGTGAGTATTTATTTGTAATGAATTTTTTCATAATTGAAAATAACTATCTTTAAGAGAGCTAATGTATCTAATGTAGCTAATGTGATCTTCATCAGGTAGAGTGAATAACACACTGGGAATATGTGAGATATTCTCACTTGTAGCAGGTTCCCTGCTTCACAATAATTGTTTTCAAAGGGTAATAACCTGTAGATAGATTGGTACTGATGACCTCATGATAGAAAATAAATGTTTGAGAAAAATTATTGAAACTATTGTCATTGGAAGAAAATCTAGGCAATATTTTTCAGATCTGAAACTTTTGGGTAATATCTAATTAGGGCTTATAAATCTTGTGTTATTTTATTTTTTATCATTTGAAAAAATTGAATTTCATTGAAAATATGAGAACCACAGTTGAGTAAAATGATCAATTTAAAAAATGGAGCTAAAAAGATCGTCATAAGGAATAAATATTTGTTTCAGTCAGATAACCATCACCCAATTTTTGGTTAACCCCAATGCCAGTTTTGGAATTCTTCATAATCATAATTATGATTATAATCAGACTTTCGAGTTGTGATTAGGATTACAATTATAAATACAGGTCCAGGATATATGATTATGATTATGATTAAAATCGTAATCACAAGTTGACAACTACACTTGTAATCAAACCTTTGATTATAATTACACTCGTAATCACTACATTTTTCTCCAATTACGATTCACAGCTACTTCTGTGTTTATGACTACAGTTACAACTATTTTTCCTATGTTTACAATTGAAATCACAATTTTTTCTGTGATTACAACTGCAATCACAAATATATTCTGTGATTACAACTGTAATCATAACCTTTCTGTGATTATGAACATAATTACAACTTTTTCTGCAATCACAATTGTAATTCTGGGTATTATTTTTATGAATTAGAATTATTTTTAAAACTGGTTATATAGAGGTTACCACCCTTTTCTTGCCAGGATAGGGCTGATGCCTCTTTATTATTTTATATAAAAGCCACCCCCTTTCCTAGTGGGAATCGAACCCATGACCCCAGATGCCTTAACACTAACTGCCATCAGGCCTCCTGTAAAATAATCTTTTTTGCTTATTCAATTTTCAAGGCAAAATGTTTCTTTCTTACATTTCCTTCAAAGTTAACAAAATTTATCTTGTAATTATCCATTTCTTTAATATGTGAGGCTTTTATAGAAATAATTTTCATTATGAAATATTTTCTAAAAGAGGTTCTCTAGGATAATAATGAATACACACACAACAAATTTTTTTAGTATCATCAAAGCAAACAAACATTATACCTGCTACTTTAAACATCAAGGTAACATTCTGGCACCAATTCTATGAATAAACTTATAACTAAACGTACCCTAAACAAATCTTCTAAGAGTAATGCAGATATCACATAGGACTGAATAATGGCATTAGAATATCCCAGGAAAAACTAACAAATTTCCGAAGCCAGGAGGTCATTATAAGAGGTCCCTGACAGCTACGAAGAGATGTGGTTTAAAAGAATATGAAAATAAAAACTAATAATTAATGTTAATGTTGTGTAATGTTGTGTAATGTTGTGTAATTAATAATTAATGTAATAATTAAGTGTCACATAATTTATTCGAGTCGTTCTTTCTTCCAGTGTCTGATACTTCCAGCACAAACTTTGAACATATTCTGAGCCCTGAAAAGAAGTATTCATCACATCCAAGTAGTGACAATGTTTCCATTGCCAGCAGTAAGTAAAGCAAACTAGTTCTCTTTATTCCAGAATTAGATTTAAAGATAAATTTTGATTTGAGTACGTTAAAAAGTAGACCCTATGATGCAATCTAAAAGTGCCGAAGGGTAATATCTTTAACAAGCCTTGACCTAGGCCTTAGCTCACAAAAATGACTGGTCCTCCAAATTTATATATATAAAATATAAATATTATCTATTTGCATTTTATAATCTATAAAAATGGTCCTATATTGTTAATATTTGACCAAAAAATGCTTTGTCTATAACAAAAGGGCAAATTTACATTAAAAGGATTCTCCATGTACACTTTTCTAAAACAATTTGACACAAGAAATTGAAACTACTTTCAGTGTGATATCTTAAACCATTCTTGATAACACTTGAAAAAAAAATGGAATTTAGGCTTTTGAAAGCTAAAAAGAATGGAGTGGCATGAAAATATTTCACATTTAGGCAAACAAAGGTACACCGTAAAATTGAGTCACATGGGAGTGAACAGAGCAAAGTTACTCTCTTTGGCAAAGTTCGACCCTTTGGTAATAGTTGAATGAAAATAGATTAGCAGTATAGGAATGTATCAATTTCACCACACTGTACTTATGTCACCCCATTTTACGTTATAAATTTTGGTAACGTTTGAGAAAAAAGAGGACGTCCTAAAAATAATGTGTATATAATGCACACGTGCGTGCTTACTAGACTAAGAATTGGACATTCACACTTGACACATTCGTATTTGATGACAAGACAGGACAAACCGATTTGTACACTTTGCAACGTTCCTTTAACAATCAAACACATACTTACAGACTGCAGGGAAAGACAAGACATTGACTTACCTACAGACTTACAAGAATTGCTTAAACAGGACAGTACACACATTGATAATATTCTAAAATATTTAAAAAATAAAAATAAGATCCAACGTTTTTAGAAATCCTCCCTACAAATAATTTATTTTGTATTTATTTATATATATTTTTTTTTTTTTTTTTATAATTTATTTACCTTTATAATTATTATTTTATTTTGTTTTCTTAAACAATGATAAATCTTTTCAGCTACTATAGTATCTTTTTGTAATTGTCTTTTTCATTTAGCTTAGTATTTCAACATTTAGCTTTGTTCGCACATTGAATTTAAGAGTAAATAGCCTTTGTTGTGTACTCTAAATAAATAAATATAATGCACACATGAACACTTTCGGCCTTTTGCATTTTTTGTTAAATATCTTGAAAAGAGTTTAGAAATCATGGTCTGCAGAAGGCGGCAATTTGAATGCTTAATAAATTTCCTACAACCAAAGTTACTAGGCTTTTGAAAGAAACCAATATTAATTTTGATATGACCATCTAACAAGGGGCGTATATAGTGATGGGGTCACCGATTTGGTCCATTTTTTTCTGGTGATTCTGGATCGAAAAATAGTTGACACGTATCTAAGCGTTCTGTCCAATGCACTTTAGGAGCTGAGAAATAAAAAAAAATAGATTGAAAATGCTTTATTTTATTTCTTGAGTTTCGAAAATGATATCAACATTAGTCTTTCACCAATTTCTTTTTTTTGGAGATTAGATTAAAGGAAAAATACAATTGTTAAACAATAATTTATATTTCGTCAAATAAATTCAAAAATATGCTCACCTTCTCAAGTTAACTAATATTATACATTTTTTCACACCAAAAATAATAGCAGATTTAAATCAGCACCCCCAAGAAACCCTAATGTAGTAAATATCATCGAAAACAAAAAATAATAATTTTTCCCTGACTGGAAGAGACTAAAAATTTGTAAGCGAAAAAGTAACGTGACCCCTAGAGATATGTACTTGAGCTCATTCAAAAGAAGAAAGACTCCTTTTTATAACCATATAAATGACTATTGTATTATCACAGGGGGTACTTGTAAAAAATTGTTCTAAAAAAAAAATTAAATGTAAACGTTTTTGCATATAACCTCGATCCCAAAACACATAGAAACACCCCGATTGGAAGGAAATATGTCACATTATAGCCTTTATCAACCCTCCAAGTTTGGTTTAAATTGGGTAAGTGTTCTTTGAAATTTGGCCGGATTGTTGACTCTGTAACAAATTTTTAAGGGTCAGCAAAATTTAAAATACATTTTTTTTAATTTTTGTAATCTCCCCAAAATTTGAATATAGGGGGTATTTTAATGAGCTAAAAACAAATTTGGCATCTGTTTTTAAATCAAAAATTGTTTTACATATTCGAGTCTATAGAAGTCATTAATTTGCCAAAATATTCCATATACCTACCTTTAAAAAGGTATCCATTATAAAAAAAAATGTATATTTTTCCTAACATTTCTAAGTTGCATTTGAACCAGCATTCTTAAATCTGAATTAATATTTTTCAGGTGGCCACCATTACATGAATGCACGCTGCGGAAGCAGCACCTGTGGAAGTAGTATATCGAGTAAGATAAGCCCCGATGAAGAGCTAGCAGAAATTATTAATGACTTTAAAAATAATGTCTACACAATAAGCGAACTTGAAAAACTAGTTGAGGCATGGAAAAACAGGAACGATGTCCAGCAATCATTCAGGGAAAAGAAGGTATTTTATATTATTATTTGAAGAAACATTAATATAAATATATTCAAAGAACAGAAAGAAGTTATTCAATAAAGTTATTTATTTTGTGATTCGTTATTTATAAGTGAGAAATAAATATTTGATTATCATTAATTTATATAGCGATAAACTATTCATTTAAATTGTATATAACAAATACTATTATCCATTCTAGAAACTATACAGTATAACAAATTCTTGTTCTTCCTTAACACAATGTGGTCTCAAAGATACAGAATATGCACTGAGAGATTTCCAACTCTGTCAAATGTGAAACAAGCATAAATAAATTCTAGAGCGTAACAACCTTGCAGTTACTTGCCCAAAAAAATGTACACCCTACTCTGCCCCTAACTCTGGATGTAGATTGTTTCTGAACAAAGAACTTGAGAAAAATTGAATACACACATATTGTGGATTTTTTGTAACGAAGAACCTATTATGTAAGTGAATGGAATGTGGCAGTTATTTTTAAAAGAAATTATCTCAAACAGCACCGTAACGTGGGCACTTACAAATGAACCAGACCAGGTCACTGATTTTGAATACACGTAATGTTTTGTTGCGAAAAACAAAACATTACTATATGTAATAAGTTTTTTACTATAAGAACCTAGCCACTGTGCTAACAACCCAATAAATATTCATGGTGAAATCAGAGTAATTTCTTTGCTGCTCTTCAAATCTATCAAATGTACATGCTTAACTCTCTGGTTTCAAATTAAAGTGAATAGCACTATCATCTATGAAATATTCAATGTCCGATTTCAAGGGTGAATCCCGGATCTGAAACTCCCCTCCTAGCATTTTGTGGCACCATAAATCACTTGTATAAATTAAAATGAAAACATTGCATTTAACCCTCCAAAGCCCAAGGTCCCCTACAGGGGACCACTTTTTCACATTAGTTTAAAAGTTTTCCAAGAAGTTGGGGTTTAAGATTTTTACTTCTATGGTTAAATAAGGGATTGATTTACATTACTGAAAATTTAAAACACTCCAGTGTTACAGATAACAAAGATAATTGGATTTGAAGTTACTGCAACAATAAAAATAACAACCGGTTAGAATCTTCATTGCATTTTCCATTGTTTTGGCTAAAAAATGGTTAAGTTTTATACTTCTTTCTGTATAAATCATCTACTGGACATTTTTTTTTATCAAATAAAATAAAGTTTGAGAGAATTTGATTAAATCCCTGTTCATAAGTATTCTTTGAATTCAGTGGTCCCCCTTAGGGGACCTTGGGCACTGGGGCTTCATCAATTCTGATTTGTTTATTGGTGGCAATAAAATATCTACCTTCAAATATTTGAAATAATTGACTTTATTTCACAAAATAAAATGAGATAACGTCAGTTTATCAAAATAATTATAATTATTACATGTTTTAAATGATTTAAATAAATAAATAAAACTGATATAAATAAAGAAGGAATAAAAAACGCTGACAACAAAGAAAAAACGGCCAGAAAAAAAAAAACGATGTCTATTAAATCTATAGTAACTAAAGGCACGAAAAATCTTATAAATGCAGAATTGAATGGCTTGAAGGGGAATGTAAATTTTCAAATAGAGATGGGAATGAAGGTTATACAGACAGATTATTCAGAAATTCCACTGACTTATATTCAATTGAATATGTTTGAAAGGATGTTTGGAGAAGAAAGTATAAGTTCCAATGGATTTTTCAAAACTCAAAAATAACTTTAAGCAGCATCTCGCCATGGCAAGCCCACTAGGTTTGGTTATAAATTTTTTTCTTATCAGGGTGGCTAGAATGCCCTTGAAGAATAGTTATGGCTTCGGTGGATGTGTAGCACTTGAGTTGTCTTCCCGGTTACCCCAAGGATTTGGCCCTTACAGCCTTTATGTGGACAATTTTTTAGTACCATAGACCTCTTTCAAAAATTAAATATACGAAACACTGGCTGTCCCGAAATTATTCGAGAAAATCACAATGTAAGAATTGTAAGACTCATGAGTGAGTGCTGCAATATAGGGCTTTATTCGCATTGTTATTTCAATTTTCAGAGAATAAATAATTTTTTCTAAAACCAATATTTATCATAGGCAACCAATCATGTACTTATGCATTTTATTATTATTTACTTGCAGTAAAATAAATATCTGTAAATGAAATGTAGTGAATTTTTAAAAGACACCAGATTTAGATACCACTACCCCCAGTGCCCAAGGTCCCCTCTAGGGGACCATATGTTATTTTACAAATTGACAGTTTTATAACAAAAATTTCTTAAAAGTTACTTCAATTGACTTCAAATTAACCCAATTATGCAAAAAAAAAAAAAAAAAAAAAAAAAAAAAAATATAAAAATAAATAGAATAGTCATGGGCATTGGAGGGTTAATTTGTACACTTTTTCAATCACGTTTATGAATCAGCATTCTTTAGAGTAAACATTCACACTTCAAGATCTTTAACTTCAATTTCCCAACATCTGGATTTTGAGATTCGGCCTTTCTCTTCCAAGGCCCTGAATTTATACAAAAAAAATTGCTCTTTTATATTTGTTGTAATTAGTTGTTAATTATAAAATAATAAATAATATTTCAAGCTATTAATTATTTTTGAAACATCATTTACTCAACAAGTCTTACCCTACAGTTTGAAATAATTTTTCTAAAACAATTCAACATTTACAATACAATTTGAAATGGTTTCAGGAACAAATTAATCAGATGAGACAAGAATATGAGAGGATTCAGTTGAAAATGAAAGAACAGCTCAAGAGGCCAACTCCATTTGACAGAATCAAGAAATTTTTTTCTCGAAAGTCTAAACGTAAGTTTAAAATTACTTAATGTATTAAAATGATTTCTGGCCTGTTATTACTAACAGCTTACTTAAGGTTAAATCTTTTCATTGCATAAAATAGTTTTTCTGATTAATTAAATCTTTTTTGATCAATTTTAGATTTTCATCACACAATCTGTAATCACTAGATCCATTTCTAGATCCTTATATATTGGTCAAAGATCAACTTTTTTTGACGTAATCAAGACAAACATTTTATTTTAGACCATGCAGGTCCATCCTGTAAGGAGTGTGGTCAAGAATTTTTAAATATTCATTTATCAGTCGGAAGGCCAATTTTTAAAGTTTTTAAAGCCTGAGGGTTTTCAGTGATTGTTCAATCTCTAATTTCTATTTTTATAAAAATATCATTAAGGGGAAGGAACTTTGCTGAAAGTATAGACTTTTAGGTCTGCGAAAGATGTTTGTCGTTAAAGACATTTTTAGTGCAAGGATTGACCAAATTTACCACCCTTGAAACTTAAAACTTTTGTGTGACAACTGTTATTTAAATTTTCTAGTTCGAACTCAATTTTCAGACATCTTATAGAACAGTTTTGGCAAGAACTTATTTTAAGAAAACTTTAATAAAAAAGTTATACTGAAATAAGTTCTTAAGGGACTTTTTATGAAAGGCATTTTTAATAAATGTTCTCATGGAACTTTAATGTTTGAACTTTTTCTCTAATAGTTTTGCATAACAGTAAAACTCAAAAATGATCATTTGATCTTTCAGAACCTGAAATGGAAGAAATATCTATTTGTAAAAAAAGGTTATTTGAGAACTTAATACATAAATAAATATGTTACAGGCTCAATTCTTTTTGTGAAACTTATTTTTAACATAAATAACTGTTTATTATTGTGCGTTATATTTCATTGGTTAAAATAATATATTTTCATATTATTTCCAGATGAAGGAGGACACCATAAGGAAAAGGTTAGTGGTCCAGAGGGCTCGGTTGTCTGCCAGCGCCCAGTTAGCAGTCTCAGTCTTCATAGCTCATGCAGTCAGTATTACTTCTAATTTCTTTACTTTGCTTTTTCTAACATTCAAAAGGTTTTTAAAAAGTTTTTTTAATTCAGTTAATGAATTATTATTAGAGTTTCCATATCTTCCAAGAATAAATTCTAAACATACATATACTTAAATTGTTTAATACATTTTAATTAAAAAAATGCATAAATACTCGTAGGATTAAAGTTCTTCCCACATATAAGACAAAATAATAATTTTTCAATTAGATGTAAAATTTTATATTTTTTAAATGATTTTAAGAGATTGTTGGGTTGAAAATTCATGGCTCCTGAGAGTAGACTTGACTTGCTTATAGCTCAAATTGAAAAAAATGTCAAAAATCGTAGGTTTATACAAATCTGTCTACAAAGTAATTTAATTTTTCAGGTTCCTCATCTTCTGGAAGGATGAGCACAACTAGTGGCGTGAGTCTAGGGGACAGTGGCACTCATTCAGACCCAGAAGAGAAGAAGTCAGAGGTATGTATAATATTACAAGTCCATCAAACACGTGTCAATGGTAAACTATAATATGTAATAGATTTTTCTATATTCTCCACATGATTAGTTCGGGTTATCTGCAGTTTATCAACTTTTTCTAGTCAGAATAGAGGTGTGCAGTTTCCTTAAAACATTTTAATAGTAGTTTTTAAAAATACATCTCTCTTTTTATTTAAGATACATTGAACCATATTCGCTCATTTGAAAAATCAAATAAATAGTCTGAAGTAATAAATAGTTCAATGAATTTCACTTTTGATTTCAAACAAAGTTCATAAAAATAACCCACTTAGTGTTTAAAATAAATAATATGAACTTTATTTTTAAAATACAGCTGTTTTAATACACGGTCTCTGTGCTTCTAGGTGTCGTTGGAGAAGACAGTCTCCCCTTCGCCTGCTTTCTATGAGAGGATTCAGAGGCAGGAATCACTCCCAGATGAGTATGTCCAAGCAGCGAGCCACATCACAAAGTGCATTTTGCCACAGCCTCCTTCCTCTCTTCGGCGGACCGTCGTAGAGGTGCATAGGAGCGAAGTCCTCGAAGAACTGCAAGAAGAAAACTCTGACCAAACTGTGAAAACTGTCGAGGAATTAGTAGAGCAATTCGAGAATCTCCAGAGCTCTGAAAGTGCCGATAACATTTACGTTTGTCCAGGAATCGCAGCAGAAACGGAGGCTATTCAATTAGATGAGAAGTGCCAAGATGAGATGAAAATTTTAGAACAAAGTGAGAAATTATTAAAGGATATGGCAGATGGGCTGACATGCAAGGAAAACGACGACTTCCTTTCTCCCCCAGAATCAGCCTTTATCAACGAAGACACTGTAGAAGAAAATGAAGAGGAAACACCAAATGCAGACGAAGAATTAGATTCAGACACAGTTGTGACCAAAGAAGCTTTAGCCAAAGACGATGATGTGTATGAACTCGATAGCTATGTAGACAGCATGAAACTGTCTGCACAGCTGAGCCAAGCAATCATTGAAGCAGCACCAACCAAAGATCTAGTAGTACTTAAGGAGCAGCTCCAGTCGGAACACCAAGACTCCATATTTAGTGAAAACATGCACGAATATGTCAATGTTACTAGTTACCTCCCACCTCCTATCCCACCCCGTTGTAAATACAAGAATGTCATTTTGTAATTTTCGTGTAAATAATTTTGTATATAAATTCATTATGTTCCATTTGTACAGAAATCCTTTGTCAATGTTATAGTATTATTTATTTATTGTAAATTGAATTGAATATTTATGGACTATTGGATATAGTTATTTAAGGGCATGAAGTGGAGTAATTAAACTGAATGTAAGACGTATGCTTTTTGTAACTATTATTGATGAACTAAATGTAAAATTTTATCTTCTTATACATTCAATAAATTTATTGTGCCTTGTATTTATTTATGTATATTTTTTATATGTGAACAAAGAAAATATAGTACTTTCAAATATATTTAATATTTTTCTCTCTGATAGCCACTATTATGACAACAGTCACGCACGCCCTGCAGCCTGATAGCCACTTTCGTGACAATAGTCAGGCATGCCCTGCAGCCTGATAGTCCGTGGACTGATAGCCACTTTCGTCATTTCCTTGTTTTTTGACTGAAAACCAATGCTGTGACAGTTTTTTAAATTCGTCACTTTAGAAGAAAAAGTTCCATACTCTACACTATTGATGTTTAGATATACTATAATATAAGTGAGTGTTAATGGCTATGGTAGGCAATGTGTTATGATGTGGGGAAGAATATAAAATACAACAGAAAACCAAATAACTGAAGAAGAGATCCTATTTATTTACAAAAATAAGATCATCAAGTTACTTTTATAACATCAATATCACCAGTTATACAATTTTACAACTTCTTGTAATTACCAAGAATTGAATACATCTAAAATTGTTTTGTTGATAGAATGCCTATGATGGGATATGCCATAAGCTTCTCAGTTCACTGTACCACCATCAAGTAGATACGGAATGAGATGAAATGTCTATGTACTAGAAAGAGAAAGATCACATAACAAGTTCCTAAGTTAGTCCTATAAAAGAAGAGTAATAGAATGTTGCTGAAGAACCCTTTCTATTGGATATTTATTAATCCTTTAGTGGACATTGCAAAAGGTGGGGAAGAAGTTTCTTTTTTTAAAAAAAAAAAAAATAGTACATATTAGTATGATTGTCAAAAAAACAAAACAAGTTATCCAACATGGCTGACCTCGGGAGGACTTTTGACAGCCGAAAAGCCTTTACTTTTTTTTTTTTTTTTTCAAAATATCTCAAAAATGGTTGGATTTAGTGAAAATTGTTATATATAAAGTTTAAAGATAACTAAATGTATTACACATTTCATAGAAATACCGTTTTTGTAGCATGAGTAGCAAACTCGTTACAGCTTGTTGAAAATAGACAATTTCCAACCGATGTGAGTAGGTGGAGGCAAGAGAGGGAGAGGAGAGGGAGGGAGGACGAGCGAGGGAGAAAGAGGGGGGAGTGAGGAGAGAGAGTGAGAGAGAGAGAGAGGGGAGGAAGAAAAGGAGAGAGATAGGTAGATGAAGACAAAGAGAGTTAGGGAGAGGGAGAAAGGAGGAGATAATTTTTCGAAATACCTCAAAAATGGTTGAATTTAGGGATAATGCTCTTTTATAAATTTGAAAGAGAATTAAATTTACTAGAACTTTCATCCGCATAACCGATACATAGAATGATTAGCAAACGCGTTAAAGCTTATGAAGGTCTTTCTCTTCAGCTCCTCAGACTCTTCAGAACAATGTATCTTGTCCCTGTTGGAAATGGTGTAGAGCTGCCTGTTCTTGTCGCAAGGCTGGTTTGAAATGCCCCGACATGTGCAGACACTGCAAGGGTATGGATTGTGAAAATGTAAACATTTATTTTTTTGATGATTCTATAGATGACCTTTTGGAACCACAGCAAGATGGAGAGGAACAACTTGAGTAGGACAGTTCCCTTCTACTTTTGATATATTCTAAACCTGAACAACCTCGGACTCGACTCGAAGATGATAGAAACGTATGCTCCTATTTTTTCGAATCGTCTGTTATTGCAATCTAATGAAGACTGTAGTTGGTGGTGGCTAGAATTGTGACTGCATCGTTATGTATTGGAGGGAGGGGGGAAGAGAAGAAAAAAGAGAACTAGGGAAATAAAAAGTTAAAAAATAAAGGTTCTAGGCAAATTTTATAAATTAAAGTATTTGTAAAAATATATTGGATTTCGAAATTGAAAAAAAAAAAAAAAAAAAAATTGTATTTTCAAGAAACTGTGACGTGTTAGCTATTCATTCTACTTATCTGTTGTACGGATGAATGTAATAGTGAGTTTAATTCACTTTATGAATGGTAATTATCCTTAAATTCAATTAGCATTTCTTAGGCAAATTAATAGTAATAAGTTCTAATTAATGTACGTTCTTAGTTTATCAAATACCTCCTTAATGATTTCTAGGTCCCTGCTTATAAAAATATTATTCCAAACCCCAAGGCACGGCAGTAAGCCCATTCAAAATTTGCCCCCCCCCCCAGAAATGTTTGTCTAGAGCCGCCTATGATAAGGGGATTGAATGGAAACTGTGACCGTTAGATTGGGTCCCCGATCCCAGACACTGAGCAAAAACCTAGCAGGTCAGAGGCCAACCTCTTGCTCGTTTTCCAATGACCATTATAGTTGGAAGTTAACTTGTCTACGAACTACGAAAATAACCTCTTAGACGCTTGAAAGACGGGAAGGGTTAGGACAACTTCTAATTAGGTGACAGCCATAATATTAATTTATTCAATGGTGCGATATCACGAAAACCCGTTTTTTTTTCTATAAAATAAAAAATTTAATCGCATAATTTCAGCGATTCAATTCTTTTGAAGAAGAAACTTGGCAAGCTTTACCATGAGTCAATGTTAGTGAAACGAATCACTTCCTGCAACCTAGTATGAGCGGTTAGTATTTGTTATTACTAAAGTTGTCATTACGTCGCATGAACAACTTTGTCAATTCACATTTATGGTTTTTGTTTCCCTTCTTTATTAATTACTTGGAAAGATGTATATAACCATCCAATGTTTATAGCTTTCCAATGTTTATAACTTTCCAATCCTTATAACCTTCTAGCTCCCTTTCTCATAAATAATTTTAAAATATGAATACTAATAAAAGAGTAAATTCGATGATAGTGAATGTGAGCTTTTTATTTCGGAATGCAAGGTATAGAAGGACAGACACAGTGATTTTAAAAATACTATCATAACCAAGAAACTATGGGAAGAGGTTGGAAACGCATTAAACATGCAAGGTAGTATATTTCTCTTAACTAAACATTTCAAATATTATTTTTTTTTAAATTAATATTTTAATTAGAAAACGCATATTGGAGTATGCGATGAAGGAGACTACTCCAGTGCCTCTCGTCCACTGGAACCGAAAATTCGTCAGAATTCGCCCGAACAATCCAAACACGAGGCTCCATCATGGACCTCGTTCACTGGGCTCGTATCGTTCGTCCGTTTTCGTCCGTGCGAACCGATCCCATTCTGCTTGGTTTTAATTGCGAACGAGGGCGAAAAGTCAGAGTTAAAAACATTCTTCATCTAAATCACGCGAAAAACCTTTTCGACGAGCCATCGCGTCTACTGCGAATTCGGACGAATCCTGATGCAATGGACGAGAGGCATTCGCACGATTTCGTACGATCGGCGTTCGCCTGAATTCATTGCTTCGCTGATCGCAGCTTTCGGTCCCAATGGACGAGAAGCCTAAAGGAAATTACCACCCAGCCGCGCTGTATCGTAGCCAGTGCACCTCTTCTGCTAATCGCTCCGTCGCTGTGTCGCTCAATGCTCGTATCTCACCCGAGGTCTAAGCCAGCTTAATGAGAGTGATAAATACGAACGGACCTTACTAAACGCACTTGTCCTCCATGGTGTGGTTTTAAATTGTCAGAGAGCAAGCTTAAAGATGAGAGACAAGAATTACAAGTACTAGGCATTAGACGAAGTGTCTGTTCCTTTGGATAGGAAATAGAAGGACCTTTACTAGAAATGTAACAAGAACCTTTTCCCTTATACCTGCTGTGGTTTCCTAGACTCCATTGGAATGCTTTTTCGGCGCATTAGTGTAGCCCAGGTAGTCTGCTTAGGCCTTCGGAGGGAGAGAGTGCTGGGAGAACTATTAGTGTAGCCCAGGTAGTCTGCTTAGGCCTTCGGAGGGAGAGAGTGCTGGGAGAACTATTAGATTTATTTTTGAGGTTGGCCATTGAAGTTACCTTTTGGAAATAATCTTCCTACGATGCATTTGGTAATGGCCTACAATTTAATACGAGAGTCTGCATTGTAGTTACATGACAAGAACTATGTTCTAGTTTTTTTTTACTAGTTAGATCATATAAATGATTTTGTCATGGAAAAGGAAGAAACAATAAGTTTGAAGTCGAGTCAAAGCATTTCGAGACCGATTCTGCTGAAATACATTATCAGTAGTCAAAGGACGGGCATTTTGACGTGGATCGTCAGCCAACTAAAAGACGTCATAGTGTAGTAGGATATGTACCAGGGCCACCACATGACAGCCGGGCCTAGGGCCAGATCACGGGCCCCCACTTTCCAGAGCCAGAATGAAAATTCTAGTACTTTGCTATAGGACTTTGGACATTTTAAAACTATTTTCATCTTGAGTTTTGAGCGAAATGAGAATAAAAGCCGACAATCGGTGCAGCAAAGGTCACTTTCGGTACTTGTAGTTTTATCACAACCTAATGAAATATACTATTCTGGGACTGCACTTGTTTTGTCGTTTTTGTACGTTAAAAAAAAAAAAAATAGATCCCATTCCAATAAATATAAACTATGCCCTTCTATATTTCTAAACCCCATTCTTTTTACAAGCTCATAACCTATACATTTTTTCCAATTAGCGAGGCCCGACCCGGGGGCCCACGGGGGGGGGGGGAGCCCGGGCCTGGGACAACAGTACTCGGCAGTCCCCCCCATGCGGCGGCCCTGATATGGACTGCAAAGATTCCATTGGTTCATTGGTAAACAAAATAAAAATATAATTAAAACAAAGTCCAACTCGCGGGAAACGTGCCATCTTAGCCCGTTTCCGTTCTTATCCCTATTGAAAAGCTTAGAATAGAAATAAACAATTTATTTTTGTTCAAATTTCGTGAAAATCGTCAAGATCCATCGTTGTTATTGGCTTTTTACATGAAATGGTCTCAACAAAACGAAATTCCGGTAGGGAGGGGGGCTGCAGCCCCCCTTAAATACGTCCATGAATGTAATTAAAAAGTTCGACTCGCAGGAACTGCGTCATCTTAGCGAGGTTCCGATCATATTTCTAGTGCTATTAGTAAATAAATACGTAGTAGCAGTTATTGAAAAACGAAGAGAAAATAGATTTAAGGCGCGACAACAGGAAACTGACAGTATCATGGCGACTTCCGGCACCATCTCAACGTTCGCTCTTGGACTCACTATAACAACGTTTCACATTTTCTTGCCTTGTTTTAGTCAAATACTCATTTTACTGTTAAATGCAATTAAAATGGGAAACACTCAGTTAAAAGTTCAGGTAAACTAATACAAAAACCCGTTCAATAGAGCAAAACTAACAATTGCGAATCTTGAAATCCTTAATTCTCCGGTTGACATCGCCCCATCGAAAATTACATCAGAACCTTTTTTGTAGGGAATTTAGTAAGCTTTCGAATGGTCACTATCCACATACGACAATTTTCTAACAGCGTTCAAGATATTTTAGAAAATATACGAAAATACGTTAATGAAATATTTTATTTCTAGTACTTCCTTAACTCCAAACGGAACCAAAATTAACCTATCATAGACTAGATGAATACCAATCGTCTGGAGCAAGTTCCAAGTGAATTAATCGTTTCTGAATACCCAAACTTAAAATTAGTTTGGAAAAGTAGGTGTTTCAATGTTTCTCAAAAACTGTTACAGATATCGCTTTTAAAATGGTTTCATCAGTTTTTTTAGGTTAAGAAACCTATAAACCTGCAAGCATATGTACTCGGAAACGTAAGCGTTACAATTTTTTCGCGGAAATGTGCTCTAAAAAGCATCTTCCGGTAGACGGATTCTCCTGTTTAATAAACTTGACCTTTCAAATTAGACGAAAGATTTTTGTTTACCAAATTTCATCAAAATCGGACCATTTGTCTGGCACCTAGAGAGCAAACAGACATATATATATATATATATATATATATATATATATATATATATATATATATATATATAATAATAATAATAAATAAATAAATAAAGCCTTTATTGCATAAGAGGAACATTCATTTCTTTTTAAATTACTATTTACAATATTTACAAATATATGTTTCTCATGCAGGCCTCCCCTTGATGGGGGTAATGGTCTAACTTCCCTGGCGACCAACCCAACTAGGAAGTGGAGTTCCCTGTTTCTTCCAACACTGCTTTCCATTTGTCTTTGTTCCTGGCAACGTTCATCCAATTCGGACCAGCAACGGACTTAAATATATATATATATATACCCCCGTTATATTATTGATCTATGGGATCTGAAATATGAAATTTTCGTGTCGGCACTTGCGGATTGCCTCGTGAGGTCTACCTCATAAGCGGGTTTCCTCCCTATGGAGGGAGGAAGGAACCGCGCTAAAACAAAAGAAAATGTAATTAAAAAGTGAGTTAAACATGAAAAAAAAAACGTTCAAAAGAACAAAATAACTTTTTTGATGTTTTAAGCAATTATTTCTCCGATTGACATCAGTCCATGGAACTTAGCTTCAGAATCATGTTTGTTGAACATTTAGTCAGTTTCCGAATGCTCACTTTTTATTTACTACGATTTCCTAACCGTTTTCGAGATAATGTAGGAAAATCCCAAAAATGTTCATGTCTGTTAATAACTTTTTTTTTTTTTTTTTTTTTTTGAGTACTTCTTAGCTCCAAATGAAACCAATATCTTGGTTCGGTGGTTATGAAATTTTCTAGTCGGCACTTTCGGATCACGTTATAAGTTGAACCTCATAAGCAGGTTTCTTATCTTGGGAGGTAAAGAGGAACCACGCTAAAAAAAAAAAAAAAAAAAAAAAAAAAAAAAAAAAACAGGTAATTTTATATAGTTCCTCAGCAGACATACCAGAGCTAGGACCAAATACTTTTAATTTTTCCCTTCGTTTACTAACGCTCAGCTGCAAATTCTTCAGGTCCATGCAAATAAGCGTAAACATTTTTTCGTCATTGAATTTATATTCTTCTTAGAATCTATCGGATCGGAATCCTTCTTTTCCGGGCTACGGAAAAGATTTCCCTTAAATATTGTATTTTTGATATATTTTATTTTTGTTATTATTTTTTTTTAACCCTAAGATGCCAAAGGTGTTTCCAGTCACATCTTTTTTGGGGTTATTTACTCCGACATGCTTCATTTACATTTTTTTTTTTTTTTTCCTTTTTTTTTGCTTAATCTAGATCAAAAGAGACTGTTTGGGGAAAAACTGAAAACATATTTAATCATTATGAGCCCCAATCATTTCCATATATCTTGTTAAATCAGTCAGATTTCTGAATTTTTCGACTAAAACTTTAATTGTGGTTTGTACATTACTTATATTTTGAGTTGATTGTACAATAAATTCCCCTTTTTGTGAAACATTAATATGTAAACGTATATAGGAGGCTACAAACATCCCCAAGCGGAGGCTCGTGGAGCTCACGAGTCAAAATGTTTTTTTTTTTTTTTTTTTGGAACTTGAACAACTTCCAAGCGTCGCTCATATAAGTTAATGTTTTACAGAATTTTGGGGAGCAACTTTTCCCAGCATCATAAGGAATCAATTGATCCTTCCCCACCCTCACCTTTAACTTACATATATGCTGAAAAACGTTTATCCCCATATTAATATTTGTGAAAGTATTTTTGACAAATATATTTTTTCCCTAATTTTTCTAAATTTTATGGGCAGAGATATGAAGGTAAGAAGGAAAAAGGGTCTACAAAATCCCATTATATGGGATTTATACGTCATATAGAATGCTTTATCAATATTATTCTTGATTAAGAGGGTTCAGAGCACATCTAGACCAAGTCCATTGTTGGCATATTATATTCTAATGGAATTGAAGAGTATTACTAAAATGGTCCTAACTTAATTATTTTGCTACTTGTAGCAGTTCTTGCTACACATATGGAAGTCACTCTTATTTGTTTTCAGAGCACAATTAGACCAAGTCTAAGTTGTAACTATTATGAACAAGGTTATACATAAATAATGCCAGTGATATTTCAAATTAACATCACTGTTTAAGTTCAAATCTTTTTAAGACTTATACTGGTCAATAGGATTTATAAAACGTCACTGCAATTAATACGCATAATACTCATTTTCTGAAAATTGTTAACATGGGCTTGGCCCAGTTGTGCTCTGAACCCTCCAGCTAAATAATATCGTCGATATGTATGCAGAGTATCAAATGTGAAAAGCTGATGGTACCTTATAGATGACTTTATATATATTTTATCCTATGATATATTTTAAATAGACTTAATGCACATTCGTTAGTTTTATTATCTGTAATAATTATTTTTCTTTAATTTTCGTGAGTTTGCCACAACGTACATCAGTCCAAAAGCAACCAGAAAAATTGAAAATGAAAAATGCATTTTTTCACATTCGATACTTTGCATTTGTATCGACGATATTGTTTTAACAATATTTTGGCAAAACAAAAAAACTTGTAATTGTCCTATCCTGAACGGTGGATTATCCATATTGCTTCACCTGAATGGTTGAATATCCATGAATCGTACATCGTTTTAGAACATCTCTTTTAATTCGTATTAAACATTTCTCTAATGTAAGAGTAATTTGAAAATAGTTGATATCAGTGCTAACAATATACGTGGCACACCCAGAGGAAATTGGGTTAGGACTGTTAACAGTGTTACCAACCCCGTTGGTGGTTAATGGTCCATACTGACCGTACCACTATACAGACCGTTATTACGCTTTCATCTTGGTTGGGGGGAGGGGGAGAAGTTATGATTGAATTTAAAGTGCCTCCCTCACTTCGGTTGGCCTTATACCTATACACCTCAACCACCCTGCGGGACCGCCCTCCGGCATTCCCTCACTTCGGTTGGCCTTATGGCGATATCCGGAAGTTTTAAGGCCACAGAGAAATCGACTCGTTTCAGGCCCCACAGGTCAAGAAAATACTGGTGTGTGACAATTGTGTGTATATATATATATATATATATATATATATATATATATATATATATATATATATATATATATACAGGGTGTCCCCAAAATAAACGGCAAAACTTCGGGTATCGATGCAGAATGAAAAAAGAAAGAAAAAAAGTCCTTTCAAATTTTTCTCGTTTTAGCGCGGTTCTCCCTCCCTCCATAGGGAGGACTGGACGGTATTTGTGTAAATTTACTAATACCATCCAGTCTGTTAATGTGCGATGTGATGCCCATATTGCTGCATGGGACCAAACCATTGAACATTTTTAAATTGAATATTAGGAAATGTTAGAAGAAGAAACTCTTATTTTATAATTATGTATGCGTCCAGTGTTAAATTAAAAATGTGTCAAGAATGGAAAATTTATTTTTATTAAAAAGTTCTTTCTTTTTATTTTATGTTTTAGCACTTTCCTCCAAAGGAAAGGACCTATTTTAAATTATGTTGAACTTCCAGCTTTACATGGAGTCAGTTATTATTTCGAACAAGAAGATTTTTTGTTATTTTATTGGGGGGAGGTTGGTGGGACATTTAATGGTTTTTATAGATACATTTTGAAAGAATGCCTTTTCACAAATGTGTTTTAGTTTTTTTGTGTTTTTCTCGGAAAGAAAGCAAAATCCAGAACAAACGAGAATAATGCCAGAGGACTTTTGTTCTTTCTTTTTTCATTCTGCATCGATTCCCGAAGTATGGCCCGGAGGAGGTTGTATATATAGGAAGGGGATTTGGAAGAAACAGTTTGGTAAAGGAAAAAACCTAGGAAGTACTGTCGTCACAAGAGAAGATACTAGAAGCTGACGTGGAGGTGACGGGAACGGTTAAATTGTCTAAGGGTGGCTATGGAGCGACGAGTGATTAGGGATAAGTGATTTTTCCAGGATAGGTTTTGGTCAAAAACAAGGCCCAGGTTCTTGGCAGAGGAGACATATTGAATAGGACTGGAGTGAATGGTGAAGGAAGGGATGATAGGAGGGAGAGATTTCAAGAGGGGAGCTGAGCATATCACTATTGCTTTGGACTTCTCAGCGTTCATCATTAATTTGTTGGTCTTGGCCCAAGCTGTGATCCTGTCCAAGTCTTCCTGAATCTTTCTTGCTGCTTCAAATAGCTCAGAGGAAGGGAAGGAAAGGTAAATTTGGGAATCATCGGCATACATTTGGAAGTTGCAGTATAGGGTAGAGGATGGGAGATCGTTTATGTAAGCTGCAAATAGTGTTGAGGTAGGGACTGTGATGTGATTTGGTTCAAAAATCATTTTTCTGATTTGTAAGGTAAAGGTTCGCTTACGTTGTTTCGTTCGTTCTGTACAAACGATTGATTATGGAGAGAGTTTTTATAGATGATTGACGTACATCCAAACAAAAACCTTTTTTTTTCTTCTTTTATTTTTATTTTTAATTATTAAATGACCCTTTGCTCAAATTTAAAGAATTATCGAATAAGGCGGAAGGTCAAAGTGGCCCTGCTAGTGGAAGGTTCTCCTCTTCAAGTGGAGGCTGAAGTTATGTTTTAAGTATATTTCCCTGAATAGGCGCCAAAATTGTGCAAAACATGTAGGTTTTTTTTTTTTTTTTTTTTCTACGGCGCTCAGATTTTAGACTTCTACGACATTAGCGCCGCACGGAAGGGTGCAACAGGGAGTTTCCTCCACACGCCCTGAAATGAGAAAAATTTTTGCAGCATGCGTGACCCAAAACACGTCAAAAGGACGTCTCTCCAAACAAAGATATATAAATATCAGTTAAGTTTATAGTCAAGAAAGTAATAGAAAAAAAAATCATTTAGTAACATTAATAAAAAGTATTCGTATATTTTCTTAAATATTTCGAAAACGGTTGGGAGATCGTGGTATGTGGACAGTAACCATTAGAAAGCTTATCAAAGTTCCTACAAATATTGTACTAATGTAAATTTGTATGGGGCGATCTCATTGGGATAAATCGGTGCTTGAAATTCGAATATGACGGTTCGTTCTTTTTAAAACATTTTTTGTCTACTATTTACCCCAGTTTTTAATTAGTTGTTTTTTAAATTGCATTAAACCGTAAAATGAATATTTTAGTAAAAGCACGGTAAGATAATAAGAAACAAATTCGCTTCAGTGTTTTTCTAGAGCAAACTTTGAAGAGGAGGAAGGAGTAATTTCCGCCCAGGATACAGTTAATTATTTTCATTTTTCACGAAAGAGCAAAAAAAAACAAAACATTAACTGTTTCTATTCTAAGTGTTCCGAATGAAACTAGGGATTAATTGGATTGAACAGTAAAATGAGTATTTGACTAAAACAAGGTAGGAAAATGTGAAACGTTTTTACAGTGTTTGCAAGAGCGTCGCCATGATACTGTCGGTTTCCTTTTGTGACACCATAAACCTATTTTCTCTTAGAGATTTTATTTTATATTTTTCACGAAAGATCAATCCCCACCAATAACCTAGCGCGCTAAGATGACGCAGTTCCTGCGAATAGGACTTTTGTTCTGTTAAATTCCAGCGATTTTTTTTTTTTTTTTTTTTTTTTAACAATTACGGTATTGCGCTTACTCTTTATAGATAATTTAAATTCGGGGGGATCAAATGAAATCATTTGTATGCCGTATCTATAAGTTATTTCGATGAAAGTGGAAGAACCCCAGAGTAGAGTTTTCTGGTGATTTTCGTACATATTTTCGGTACTTTTGAAACCTGTTGGGAAATCGTGGCATCAATCTGGAAGCTAAATAAATGTCCTGCAAAAACTGCTTTCACGTAATTTATAGAGATCAATCTCAAGACACCAGCATCAATCTTTCTTATCCAATCTTTGAGCATACTTTTTCAATCCGCACACGTTGTACCTTTTTCAATGCGCACACGTATCTTTCTTCGTCAACCAGGAACACTGGGAGTTCGTATCATACTCTTCTCGAATTATCCGCCTTCACATCCTTCACATCCTTGGCCACCCCCAGGATCTGCATGCTCCCTCGTCACGTAGCCCACCCACCGATACCCGTTATGCCCGGAACTCGCACCGCTACATCCCAATCGCCTTCGCATTGTGCCTCCTTCAACCGATCGCCGGCAACACTTCCGTCAGGCCAATTATTATTCGTGGTTGTAACTGGCCCATATATAGGGTTGGCAAATAAGTCCTTTCGGTTTTTGTATTCATGTTTTGTTTACAATATGTCACATTTATCTGATGCAATTAATCCCAACAGAGGATTGTTTATCCTATTTGTAATATGTAAACAGTTATGTCTGTCGACACTTGTTAAGATTAGGTCAGTATTGCGTTTGTGATCCAGCTGAGAAGATGGACGGTAATTTATTGCATTATAGGCATATTTTGCTGTATTATTTCAAAAAAGGAAAGCGAGCTGCAGAGGCTCATAAAAAAATATGCGGGGTCTATGGGGATAAAGCCTTAACAGAGCGCACGTGCCAAAATTGGTTCGCCAAGTTTAGGGCAGGGAATTTTGACATAAACGATAATGCTTTCTGTATGGTGGGATTTCAAGGGTGTGATTTTTTATGACCTGCTGCCACAAGGTAAATCAATCGATTCCACTCTATACTGCTCACAATTAACAAAATTGAATGAATCAATTCGACGAAAACGCCCAGAACTGGCAAATCGAAAGGGTCTTCCATCATGATAATGCCAGGCCCCACACTTCGTTAGTCACCCGCAACAAATTGTTAGCCCTTGGATGGGATCTTTTGCCCCACCCTCCCTATTCACCGGACCTTGCTCCTAGTGACTACCACTTATTCCGGTCTCTACAAAATTCCTTAGGTGGAAAACGGTTTGAAAACGAACAGGGTGTCAGGGAGCACCTTGATCATTTTTTCGCTAATAAACCACAGACATTCTATGAGCATGGGATTATTCAGCTGATGGAGAGATGGGGTAAAGTAATAGAAAATAATGGACATTACATTGTAGATTAAAATAAAAATTATGTTCAAAATATACAATAGTTTTCTTTCAACTTAAAAAACCGAAAGGACTTATTTGCCAACCCTATATAATGCACAAGTACCCAATATCCGATAATAGAACTTTTATAGGCTTATCGAATATGGCGGAAGGTCAATAACTACGCCACACACTTTCGCACTTTTTATTAGACTTCCCTACATGTTTCGCACCATTTTGGCCCCTCTTCAGGGGAACATACTCAAAACATAACTTCAGCCTCCACTTGAGGAGGAGAACCTTCCAATAGCAGGGCCACGTTAACCTTTATTATATCGATAATTCTTTAAATTTGAGCAAAGGGTCATTTAATGATTAATTATTAAAAAAAAACAAAAAAATGTTTTTGTTTGGATGTACTAGGCCCTGCTAGTGGAAGGTTCTCCTCCTCAAGTGGAGGCTGAATGTTTTGAGTATATTCCCCTGAAGAGGCGCCAAAATGGTGTGAAACATGTAGGGAAGTCTTATAAAAAAAGTGTGAAAGTGTGTGGCGTAGTTATTGACCTTATTCGATAAGTCTATAAAATTTTAGCAAAGGGTCATTTAATGATAATAGAACTATTGGTTAACGCAAACAAATTTTAAATATACTTTCTTTAGAATCAATAAAAATACTACACAAATAATAAAAATCAGTCAGAATCATTCAGACATATCAGGACCACCAGGCGAATCACGAATTCCGGATGTTGGGAAATCGAAGTTAAAGTTCTGGAAGGGCTTCAGGATATCTAGGGCGAATGTTTACTCTAGGGAATGCTGATTCAGTAATCTGATTGGAAAAGTATGCAATTGAAATACATTATTTTAATAATAATTTTTGCGGGTGATTTATGGGTAACAAAATGCTAGGAGGGAGGTTTCAGACCCGGGATTCGCCCTTGAAATAGGTCGTTGAATTTTTCTTGACGATGCTCCTATTCACTTTAGCTTGACACTGTGAGAGAACTAAAGGCTAATCATACACTTTTTTCCCCCCTGTCTATTAATAAATTACAAACATTTTCTTGATAAGTCATCTACCGGTTACTACTATTTTAAGCTTGGATAGGGCTAATAGCTTAAAAGCCACCAGGGTCAGTCCATTTCAAATCCATCAAATGAAACCCATGTCCTCAGAATTGCCTGAAACTTTTTTTATTTGTTGAACTGGTCATTCCAATGATTCATACCAATTTTCAGTTAGATATCTTGAACACTTTTTAAGTTATGAATTTTTAAAGTTGTCTATAAAACTTGTTTTTGCTGTTACCGACGATTTAAATCAAAGCGACGTTCATTTACTAAAAAAATCATTACTCTGTTAATGTTAATGATATCTCAATGGGATTTTCACCAAAATGGTCACGATAATATTTTGAAAATGGAAAAAATATATTTACTATCTGTTATTTTTCTGGTTGCTAAGTATATTTATTTAAAAACAAAATTTTAATTTAAAATAAATTAAAAACATAAAAATTTCAAAAATTGATAAAAATAAAAGGCGCTCCATAAAATCAAGTTCTTTTTTCATGAATACATTCTTAAAAGTATAAACTATTAGATTTTAAAAGAAAAACTCTGGGATTTTGCTGTTAAGTATTCTTAAATCAATAAAATAATATAAATTCCTTTATTTTTAATAATTACCTACTTAAACGTCGGGCGTGGTCAGTACCTGAATGGGTGACCGTCTATGTGCTGTTGGCATTATAAAAGAGGGTGGCGACCTGTAGATAGCCCGGCGCTAAAAGCCAAATAGTTGATGCGCCGTAAAAAAAAAAAAAAAAAAAAAAAAAAAAAAAAAAAAAAAAAAAAAAAAAAAAAAAAAAAAAAAAAAAAAAAAAAAAAATGCTGAAGCTACATTTACTATTACTTAGGTTAATCTTAATATAAACTTATGTAAATAAACTATTTTTAAAGTTTGCTATAAACTTAGCAAAATGAAGCCAAGATTATTATTGGAACAACAACAGTTGTTCTTTTCATCTAGTTGTGATCTATACAAGACAAGAAAACACCAAAGAACTGAAAGTTTCCGATCTCTGTGAGGTATCTGATGTCTTGGAAGATGATGTGGCATTTGTCTACAAAACTCAAAAGGTTGTCACAACATTTCTGAAATTAATTATCCAGAAGTAAAAACTGTGATGGTGTTTTTCGCTACCAGTCATGGGAAGTCCCCTCGTGATGGAATTGGCGGAATTATCAAGCGGATTGTAATAAAAGCAAACCTTCAATGTACTCCAGGAGCCAGACATATTTTGACTTTTATAGTACAAAAATAGATAACATAAAGCTTACTCTGGTTAAAAAGGAAACAATAATAGATTCTAGGCAAAAACCGGAGGATCGTTTCAGTTCAGCCAAGACTGTGTCTAGAGCACGTAGTTTTTACCATTTTTAACCAAAATTTTACTTACTTAAATTTTCGGAAACTGCCTAAACTAAGTTTATAGTAAACTTTAAGAATAGTTTATTTACAAAAGTTTATATTAAGATTAACCTAAGTAATAGTAAATCTAGCTTCAGTACACTTATATTAATCATTAAGTAGGTAATTTTTTTTGTTTTTTTTTTTTTTTGTTTTTGTTTTTTTACGGCGCATCAACTATTTGGCTATTAGCGCCGGGCTATCTACAGGTCGCCACTCTCTTATATTGCCAACAGCCTATAGTCGGTCACCAATTCAGGTACTGATCACGCCCGACGTTTAAGTAGGTAATTATTAAAAAAAAGAAGGAATTTATATTATTTTATTGATTTAAGAATACTTAACAGCAAAATCCCAGAGTTTTTCTTTTAAAATCTAATAGTTTATACTTTTAAGAATGTATCCATGAAAAAAGAACATGATTTTATGGAGCGCCTTTTATTTTTATCAATTTTTGAAATGTTTATGTTTTTAATTTATTTTAAATTAACATTTTGTTTTTAAATAAATATACTTAGCAACCAGAAAGATAACAGATAGTAAATATATTTTTCCCATATTCTTAATATTATTGTGACCATTTTGGTGAAAGCCCCATTGAGATATCATTAACATTAACAGAGTAATGATTTTTTTAGTAAATGAAAGTCGCTTTGACTTAAATCGTCAGTAAAAGCAAAAACAAGTTTTATAGACAACTTTAAAAATTCATAACTCAAAACTTATTGAAGATATCTAACTATAATTTGGAATATATCATTAGAATGGCCAGTTCAACGAATAAAAAAAGTTTCAGGCAATTCTGAGGACATGGGTTTCATGGCCTGGATGATCTGATATGTATGGACTGACCCAACACCGCTAGCGGAAATCGCATCCAAGGACAAAATGTTAAGCACTTATTTTTTCAACTTAGAGCCTCCCATCGAAAATTATTTGAGTACCATTTTAGTAAGGAATCGAATGGTTAACTTCAACTTACCAAGACTTCCAAACGTATTCAAGATATTTTAAAAAAATATACGTAAATACCTCCCCTACTGAACCCATTGTGTCTCAATACTCAAACAGAAAATTACGAAAAACGGTTCGATTATATCTTCTCAAAAACAGTTACAGAACTCGCATTATTAATGCTTTCATTCGTTCTCTAGATTACTGAAGTGTGTGACTGGAAACCATTAAATCCCAAGAACTACGATTTGTAGGCGTTCCAAATTGCAAGAACTGTGTTCCAGTAGGCGTATTCTGTTGGCGATGGAACTGTATACTGAATGTATGTATGTGTATATATATATATATATATATATATATATATATATATATATATATACTAGCTGACCCGGCGAACTTCGTACCGCCTATTAGTCAATTCTTATTTTATTTAATTTTTTTTAATACTTATTCTGCTATTTGGGACACCCGGACAGCTAGTAAGGTAAAAAAAAAAAAAAAAAAAAAAAAAAAAACTTAATAAGTCGACAATTACATTATGTCGAAAAATAAAAATTATAAAACATTTAAAATTCTTTTAATAGCCACTAAAAAATCACAATCAAAATTACTATATCAGATTTCTTATTATGATACCTACTTATTATATTTCATTTTATTTTTACTTATTCTAAATTAAGTTTCATTTTTATTGTAGTACTTTATGGTACACGATATTTTTACCTGACGTGTAAATAAACAAAGCAGATGGTTTTCAAACACGGAAATAGGCAACATACAAATGTTGACCATGCGAGAAACATGGGTTTTCTAGATTAATACCACAAACACTTAATAACAGCAATTGGATTTGTTTATAGTCAAACTGAGTTCATAGGTCCAATAGCAACACAGCTGCAGGCACTGTAATGAATTCACAGCAGCTCGATTCAAACTTGCACCATTATTAGTCGAATGTCGCGCTTCGCGGGCCTGTCTTAACCGAATTCTTTCACGTTCATTGCGATCTTCACGTTCCTGGGCAGCACGATTAGATTGATAATTAATTTGATGCGTTGCATTTCGGGTTCTTCTGCCTAAATATATCCGCCGCCTTATAGGAGGCATATTTAATAAATCACAAACACACAACACTTTAGTAATTTTATAGAAATTTGTGGCTTTTAGATTTATATATATTTTATTTACAGAATATTACAACCTACAATACAACTGTATTTTGCAATTTGATATTAGTAAGGCTTTTAGATTTAGTAATATAGATGCACAGCAAAGAGATGTTTACATTTCAAGCGACATTTTACCACAGAAAATTTACATTTTACCATAGTCAATTTGTTTTTGAGTAATGTTACCATCGTATAAATATTGACAAATATTGACATTAATATTTATACGAAACTAATGTCACTCAATTGTTTTGCCTTCCCAGAACCCCTCCACTAACACTTTATGGTATGGTATTAAAGTTCGAATTGACCTTTAAGTATTATTACGAATCTTTTGTATGGGAATATAGAAAAGTGGAGTATTTTTTACTTCGTTAATGCAAATATAAATTAATTTAAATTGCATTATTAACATGTGATTCTAATGTCACCTAGTGATTACATGTTCTTATTTATTTTTTTTTTTCCTTAAACACAAATAACCAAATACGTTAACTGGTAAAAATATTATAAATGAGAACATATGTTTTTATTTAAAAATGAATTTGCGTTAAGGAAGTGAAAAATACCCGAAAAGTGTTGTTTATAGACTTTTCCAGGCAATTTTTTAAATTTTTCTCTCCGTAAGAAGCATCATCGTACTTCAAGGAATATTATAAAAAAAGAATTAGCGAAATCGGTTCAGTTGTTCTCGAGATTTGCGCTTACCAACACAATTAGCGATTCATTTTTAGCGCCGTTCCTCCCTCCCCCATAGGGAGGAACCCCGCTTATAAGGTTGATACAATGAAACAATCCGGAAGTGCCGACTAGAAAATTTCGCGTTTCAGAACCCCTAGAAACCGAAAATAACGGTGGTTCAAATTTGTATATATATATATATTTGTCTGTTCGCTCATTTCTGGCATCCCTAATGGTCCGATTGTGATGAAATTTGGTACAAAAATCCGTCGTCCAATTTGAAAGGTCAAGTTCGTTAACCAGCAGAATCCGCTCAATGGCATTTGGGGCAAAATTCGCGCAAAAAAAATCGTAACGCTTACGTTTTTGACTTCATAAGCTTGTAAGTACTCGTTTTATAGGCTTCTTGGGCTAGGAAAACGAATGAAACCATTTTCAAGACGATAGCTTTAACCGTTTTCGAGAAAATTGGAAAAATAGTTCTTGAATACCGTTTTTGGTTTGGGTTCTTAGAATCATGGGATTTAGTTGAAACATTTTCTGCATGTTCTACTTTCATTAAAACTAATATGTTGAAATTTGTGTTACGTTTGGAGTTAAGGAAGGGTTAGAATAAAATATTTTATTAACAGACATTAAAAGTTTTGGTAACTTTGTATACTTTCCTTAATATCTCGAAAAAGGTTGAGACTCTTGGTATACGGAAGAATACCATTAGAAAGCTTTCTGAATGCTCTACAAAAAAGCTTCTGATAAAAGTTTTGATTAGACGATGTCAATCGGAGAAATAAGTGCTTAAAACTTTAAAGTAATTGATTTCGCTTATTCGAACTGTTCTTCGAAGAGAAAGATTCGATGACGTCTTTTGAATATTTTCAATTGCCTTTATGCTGTTGGTTTTTTTATTTTATTTTTTAATTGATTTTATCTGTAGAATTATTACTATAGTAAAAGAACACAGGAATATGTGAAAATTTTTGATATTTTCCAATTCATTGAAACGTATGAAATGAAGTATCGGTAGAAGAGGTTTCTAGGGTCTTGCGGACCCGACCCCAGGTATAGCCATTAAACCCTTTGAACAAAGGCCGAGGAAAATATTATCTGTTTCTATTCTATGCTTTTCAAATGAGAATAGGGATATGAACAGGAACCGGGGTCTCCCGTGGTCTAATAGCTAGCGCCTTGGATTCATAAGCGGGAGATGGTGGGTTAGATTCCCAACCTCCGGCAGGAATTTTATCATCCCACGGCTCACTGGTAAAATTCCTCGCTACACCCTGGATGTCGGCGCTAATGACCTAGATGTAGATGCGCCGTAAAAAAAAAAAAAAAAAAAAAAAAAAAAATGAACTGGAACCGCGCTAAGATGACGCAGTTCCTGCGAGTCGGACTTTTTTTATATAATAGATATACAAATACGTTAACTGTTAAAAATATTATAATTGAGAACATATGTTTTTATTTAAAAATGAATTTGCGTTAAGGAAGTGAAAGACCCGAAAAGTGTTGTTTTTAGACTTTTTCGGGCAATTTTTTTAATTTTTCTCTCCGTAAGAACCATCCTCGTACATCAAGGAATATTATAAAAAAAGAATTAGCGAAATCGGTTCAGTTGTTCTCGATATTTGCGCTTACCAACACAATTAGCGATTCATTTTAACATTATATATATATATATATATATATATATATATATATATATATATATACACACACATAAAATAACAAAATACGTTTAGTATTCAGACCTAGTAAAACATAAACAAACTCCATGGAGGGTAAAAAAAACGTTGTTCCTTCAACTCTCTGATAATATACAAAAATGGACGTTTTCCGAAGTTTTTCGGAATACTATATAACTGCATGGATTGGAGGGATAGTAGTGCTCTTCAATTAATGGGCTACTAAAAACATTATCTTTGGATTTATCCATATGAAGTGATCTAAGGTAGGTTGCTTGATCATTTTTAATTTATCATGGTACAGAGTGCATCATGGTACAAGATTCGAACTGGCATAATTTCTTTTAGTACTCTCTCCCCTACAATTCTGTTTTATAGCCATAATTCCCAATGTAAATCTTACCTAAATGGTATCCAATGTTGGGGGTCAAAAATTCTGGAATTCCACTTTTTAGAAATTAAAAAAACCTTGAAGGAGATTTTTATTAGAGTTAATATTTTTTTTTTAGTAAGATATCATAGGATAGTCGTATTTTATAGAGTTTCATCTTTGACAACCAACTCCTTTATGTTTTATGAATTTTTGAAATTTTGATTTTTTGAATTTTTCTAAAGTTTGAGGTTGTATATCTCAGATGGGACGAAATAAAAATTCATGATTTTTACAGGAATTGTAGGCCTATATGGTGGCAAATTGGAGTATAAATTTAATCATCGGTATTTGACCCTAAACCAAGTTATTAATTTTTGTAATTTCAATTTTTGTAAAGTTTTACGTTATATATCTCAGATGGGACCGGATAAAAATCTATGTTTTTTACACATTAGAACCCTATATAATAGCAAAGTGGAGTAAAAATTTCAACATTGATATTGTACTCAGAAACAAGTTATGAATTTTTGAAATTTCGATTTTTTAAACTTTTGTAAACTTAACTAAAAATCGAACTGCTAAAATCCGTATTACGAAACTTATTAAAGCCATCTCTAAATCTCCTATTGACGAAGTAAACAGTATCTCCACTGAAGACAGTGATAACCTTTCAGATCAGAATAATAAAGAACTGTAAAAGTCTAAATCATATCATATGGCACAATATATAAAGGGTATTCAATGGAATTGTAACGGCATGTATAAACATTATGAATACCTTCAGCTAGTTCTTACCGAAAAAAGTCCATCCATTTGTTGCTTGCAAGAAACTCATTTACAACCAGCACAAAAAAACTTACTTTAAACATTTTAAAGCTTTCAGAAAGGACCGTCTTAACTCAGAGTCGTCCTGGGGTGGTGTATCTATATTTGTACAAAACAAAATTCATACCAAAGAAATAAAATTAAAATCACATCTAGAAGCCATAGCAGTTCAAGTTTTTGTTCCCAATCCTCTAACAGTTTGTAGCCTTTATATATCACCTTCCCATAATTTCTGTAAAGAAGATTTACACAATCTATTAAATCAGCTGCCGAGGCCAGTACTGATCGTTGGGGATTTCAATGCTCATAGCCAATTATGGCAGTCACCCTTATCTGATTATCGCCATAGGGGCAAAGAAATAGAAAAATTCTTGGATATCGAATCTTCCTTAACCCTTCTAAATGATGGATCTCAAACACATCTTGATGCTAGAACTGGTAGGTTTTCGGCAATCGACCTTTCGATGATAGATAGTTTGCTTGCACTCAAAACTGACTGGAGGGTATTAGATGAACCATATGGAAGCGACCATTTTCCGATTGAAATAAAGATCATGACGAATAGGAATGCACAATCATACGATTTTACAAGGTGGAATTTTCAAACAGCCAATTGGGATTCTTTCAGGAATGACATAGATAATAATCTCAGCCTTCTTTCAGCTGCTTCTCATATGTCCATCGACTCTCAAATTAGAATATTTCATGAAATTATAACTAACGCAGCAAGCATGAACATCCATAAAATAAAACCTTCAAGTGGTCGATGTCGTGTACCTTGGTGGAATGACCAATGTAAAATAGCTATAAAAAATAACAAACGGGCGCTTAATAAATATAGAAGAACAAAGACATTTGAGGATTTTCAGGTATTCAAAAAATTCCGGGCCATTGCTAATAACATTATTAGAACAAGCAAAAAACAGTCTTGGCGGGAATATGTAACAGATATAAATTCTCAAAAATCCACGAAAGACATTTGGAACAGAATAAAACGGATTTGGGGATTACGAAAAGAAACTGATATATCCGGCATTGAAGTTAATGGTCAATTAATAACGGAAAACTTAGAAATAGCGAACGCTTTAGCCAAACAGTTTTCAGCTATTTCAAAGTCTGAAAAGGTAAACCTGAAGGAGAGTGTCCTCAACACCGATTTTCTTCAAAGTTTGCACTATAACGTATTTTCATGCACTAAACACGAATCCGTTGAAAAAAATTGTTGTTCTCAACTAGGAAAGAAGTTATTTAAAAAAAAAAAGTTCACTGTTAGCGGGTTACAAACGACCAAAGGTGCTGTTGGCGGGTTAAAAACGACCAAATTTTCTTTAAAATTTGCACTATAACGTATTTTGATGCACTAAACACGAATCCGTTGAAAAAAAAAGTTGCTCGCAACTAGGAAAGAAGTTATTAAGCACTAAAGTTCACTGTTATGGAGGTTATAAAAGACGGGGTAAACAGCTTATATGTAAACACGCGCCTGCGCAATAGTCCTTAATGACGAAGTGTAATTGAAATTTAGACTCACCTGTGGTAGCTGACTTGGTCGTAAACTGTCGCTTTTGGGCATACGTGCTATGCGTTTCCGCTCGCTCCGCTCGCTCAAGAAAACATCAAAACCCCTAGTCAATCCAACTCGCAGAAATAAAAAGAATTCTATGCCTAAAAGTCGTCCAAGGCAGTCTTCCCTAACCTTCATAACAGTGAACTTTTTTTTTAAATAACTTCTTTCCTGGTTGAGAACAACAATTTTTTTCAACGGATTCGTGTTTAGTGCATGAAAATACGTTATTGTGCAAACTTTGAAGAAAATCGGTGTTGAGGACACTCTCCTTCAGGTTTACCTCTGAAAATTATGATCCAGAATTTTTGCAGATCAAAACAGCCAAAGAAAGTATACCCCTCATAATAAATGATGAATACCAAGAGATGGATGAACCGTTCGCCCTTGATGAGCTTGAAGAAGCTCTCTCATCTTGCAAATCTAGCTCATCTCAAGGATATGACAACATTCCATACATATTTATAAAAAATTTATCTTCAAGAACTAAAAGCCAACTTCTTGCAATTTATAATAAAATTTGGACAAAAAATGTTTTCCCCAGGGATTGGAAACTCTCGATAGTAATCCCAATCAGTAAAAGTTTAAATCAAAACTTAAACATTGCAAATTTTAGACCAGTATCACTTATTTCTTGTATGTCTAAAATCCTGGAAAAAATGGCGAACAAACGATTAGTATATTTTCTCTCCAAAAATGATCTGATCATAAAGAACCAATGCGGATTTCGAAAAACACATTCCACCTTAGACAATTTACTGATCCTTGAGAATGAGATCCAAACCGCTTTTGAAGAAAATGAACACCTGATAGCCGTATTTTTTGACATCCAGAAAGCCTACGATATGGTGTGGCGCCATCGTGTAGTGACTCTTCTTCACCAATGGGGTGTCCAAGGCCATATGCTACATTACATAAAAAACTTCTTAAGTGACAGACTCTTTAAGGTTAAACTTGGAAATCAGACATCCTTGCCTTTCTGCTTAGAAAATGGAATCCCCCAAGGATCAGTTCTTAGTGTAACACTCTTCTTGGTTTCAATCAACGATGTGGTTAATAACCTCCGCCCGAGAGTAAACTATTCTGTATATGCAGATGACCTGACCATTTTTGCAAGAGACCAGTCTTTAGATGTCCTCAAATTAAAACTCCAAAATTCAATCCAAAACCTTGAAACCTGGTGTAGGCAATCAGGATTTAAATTTTCTGAACAAAAGACGGCATGTATGCATTTTTGTAAAAAAAGGAACTGCCAAAGCAATCCGTCCTTACACTTATTTGGATCCACTCTTCGCTACGCCGACTCTTACAAATACCTTGGGATATACCTAGATCAGAAGTTGAATTGGATAACCCATTTACAATACCTGAAAAAAAAATGTCTTAAAAGTTTAGCTATGCTAAAAGTTCTGGCCAATACTAATTGGGGTTCCGACCGCAAAACATTGCTATCTCTTTATAAAACTTTTATAAGAAGTAAATTAGACTACGGATCAGTGGTGTATTCCTCCGCTAGTCCAACAGCCTTGAAGATACTGGATACGATTCATCATATGGGGATCAGAATATGCACTGGGGCTTTCCCAACATCGCTGACAGCTAGCCTTCTTGCAGAATGTGGTGAACCTCCACTCTACTTCAGAAGAGCGTATCTGTCTTTAGCTTATTATTTTTCATTAAAAGCAAGTAACAACCACCCAGAATTATTATCGGCACGGAACACAGATGATCCCGGACGGCGGCCAAACTCATTTATTTACAGAATATTTCATTTAATTAATTATTTTAATCTTCAAATTCCTGAAGTTCTCCGAAATTCTTTAGACACCAAACCTCCCTGGAATAATTTAAATTTTGGACTGGACTTATCTTTGTCAAAATTCCCTAAACAATTAACATCTACACTTATCTATGAACAGTTATTCCAGCAGCAACTAACAAAATATAAGGATTATATTAAGATTTTTACTGATGCTTCTAAGAGTGAAGTTAGGGTAGGCTGTGCCATTGTACAAGAAAATGTTTCCATCAAGTAGAACCTCCATGAAGCCAATAGTATATTTACGGGTGAAGCTTTTGCTATTTGGCAGGCACTGCAATTAGTCAAATACTCAGAAAAATCTAAAATTTTAATCTTAACGGACTCGTTGAGTTCATTAAAATCGATTGAAGACAGAACCTCACAGAACCCAATAGCCCAAAAAATAGAAGAATCCATATATCAAATGCCAAATAAGACACTTGCTCTCATCTGGGTCCCTTCTCACCGCGATATTGGTCTTAACCAGAAGGCAGATGAGGAGGCAAACTCAGCTCGAGAACAGGTCGAAGGAGTAATTTTTATTAAAGAAGCCCCCGCTCCGGACATAAAATATTATGTCAAGAAAAAATTACTATTCCAGTGGTCTGAAGATTGGTTAAAACTAAATAACCACCTAAGGAGAATTAAAGAAGATGTAAAGGAATGGACAACGTCACACCGGCAAAACAGGAAAAATGAAGTGCTGCTCACAAGACTGCGAATTGGGCACATTAAATTGACCCACACGCACTTACTACGTGGCTTACACCCACCGACATGCGACACTTGCCAGGACCTCATAACCGTCGAACATATTCTCCTCCACTGTCCTGTCTTCCATAAAGAAAGAGAAGCCCAAGGAATACCGAAGACCCTGAAAGAGCACTAATGGACAACCTCGACATAACACAAAACATAATTGACTTTTGTAAAATAATAAAATTACCAGTGTAAATAATTCATTGACCTGCCAATGACTCTTTTCGAGTAGAGGCAGTAAGTTAAAATAAAATAAAATAAAACTTTGATGGTCCAGTCCATCCATGAAAATCGAAATTTCAAAAATTCATAACTTGGTTCAGAGTCAAATACCAATATTGAAATTTTTACTCATCTTTGCTAGTATAAAGGACTATATAATGTGTAAAAATCATGGATTTTTATCCAGTCCCATCTGAGATATACAACCTGAAACTTTACAAAAGTTTAAAAATCAAAATTTCCAAATTTCATACCTTGGTTCAGAATCAAATACCAATAATGAAATTATTACTCCACTTTGCTATTATATAGGACTAAATAATGTGTGAAAATCGCAGATTTTTATCCAGTCCCATCTGAAATATACAACCTCAAAAATGTAAAAAATTGAAATTCCAAAAATTCATAACTTGGTTCAAAGTCAAATACCGATAATGAAATTTATACTATGTAGGCCTACATTTGTACAGAAGTTATAGACAAGAATAATAACGTGTTCCACAGTTGGAATCTTTTAATGTCACAAGATCCCGTAACCAGCCCAAATAGTTAGCAAGTTCTGTGCATCCTTCATCCGGGCTGCCTTTCCAGAGAACATCCCGAGTCCTGAATTGGAACCCGAGACTTGCGGAGATCTCTGATTGGTTCATGACAACCCTGGGAACATTCTTGCCAACCATGGACGGAAAGATGGCGAAAGGCTCGACTGAAAGAGATCAAGTTCCTCAAACATTTTTTGGGAAGGTTCTCTCCAAAGAATACAATGTCAGGTCTGAGAGCAGAATCACACCGGTTACACTTTGGCTTCATGTTGACTTGCAACTTTCCTTGCACCCAGTCCTTGGGATGATGTTGCATGCACTCGATGCATGTCCAGCTGTGAAAGGTCCCGTTTACTCGGACAATCTTGTCTTCTTTTAATCCTGAAATTTCGTCCAGATCGTCCATGTTTTCCGTGTAATGGCGAAGGAGGATTCCTTTTTTGTCCAGAAGTCTGATGAAGAAATGTGCAATCGTAGGTGCTTTTGCCTCTGACATCAGGGCCTTCTTGAATGCGTTATAAACCACCTCAGGATTACGTAAAAAATATTTGTAGTCGAAAAGCAAACGAAATCTTTGATATGATTTGAACGAACCACCTAATTTGTCCATAGAGATTCGTAAGTCCGCAATCCAAGAATCATCAGATATTTCACCGCCTGTAAGGACCAACACATTTCTGCAGTCATTCTCCCTGATGTAGTTCGCTATACCTTGTAGTGTAGGCTCATAACCCGGGACTTTTGTCTCCTCCCCGTAAATCTCTCGTAGAAGCAAACCCGTCCAGTTTTTCTTTCCAGAAGCATTTCTTGCGCTTATTTTTCTATGATAAGTACTCATTTATTTTTTGTTGGCAAACCAGTCAATTTCTTCTATAAACATGTTAACAGCTGAGAACAATAGGTAAAAATGCAGTTTCACGCCCTCCAACCCGATTTCTTTCAAATTTTGCACAATAACTTATTTTAATGCATTAAACACGAATACGATAAAAAAAAAAAAAAAAAAAAAGTCGGATTTAACTAGGAAAGAAGTTATTAAGCACTTAAGTTCACTGTTATGCAGGTTATGAGAGCTAATGTAAACAACTAAAGTGACGACTTTAAGGCATACATGACTTTAAGGCATATATGCTATGCGTTTCCGCTCACTACGCTCGCTCAAAAAGATAACAAAACCCCAGTCAATCCAACTCGCTAAAATTAATAGAATATAATATTAAGCACTAAAGTTAGGAAGGTTATAAAACTAGGCGTCATCAGCGTATTTGTAAACACGCGCATGCGCAGATATGTAACACTGGGAAACAGAGAACTCTCATTTGAAATGTTCAGAAACCATTTATTCAAAGATATTGTTAATTTTAAGGGCATCCTCACCCGTCGTCACCTGTCGCTTAAGGGCATATGCTATGCGTTTCCGCTCGCTAGGCTCGCTCAAGAAAATAACAAAACCCCAGTCAATCCAACTCGGTAAAATTAATAGCTCTCATAACCTGCATAACAGTGAACTTTAGTGCTTAATAACTTCGGTAATACTGAAGGAGAGCGTCCTCAGCACCGATTTTCTTCAAAGTTTGAACTATAACGTATTTTGATGCTCTAAACACGAATCCTTTAAAAAAAAAGTTGCTCACAACTAGGAAAGAAGTTATTAAGCACTAAAGTTCACTGTTATGGAGGTTATAAAAGACGGGGTAAACAGCTTATATGTAAACACGCGCATGCGCAATAGTCCTTAATGAGGAATTGTAATTGAAATTTAGACTCACCTGTGGTAGCTGACTTGGTCGTAAACTGTCGCTTTTGGACATACGAGCTATGCGTTTCCGCTCGCTCCGCTCACTCAAGAAGATATCAAAACCCCTAGTCAATCCAACTCGCAGAAATTAAAATAATTCTATGCCCAAAAGTCGTCCAAGGCATTCTTCTAATCCTCCTAGACATCTTCAGACGCATTATGAAACCACGTATTTTTCTTAGCGCTAGCACGAAAATCACACTGCTTTTGGAACTAATTTTTTGTAGATGTTCTTTTCGTAATAACGCTTTCGGCATCTAAATTCTAAAGTAGTTTCATTTAAGTTTAACTGCTGCCCACATTTTCCACAATCGAGAGAATTACTCAAAACTTTGTTTTGTATTAAAAATTTGAGTAATTCTTTTCGATTGTGGATAAGAATTATGAAGTCGTGTAACTTCATTTTTATTCAACACTTTCTACAAAAAACTGTAATAACGATAACAATAACAAGCTAATTACAGCTTAGAGGGAATTAGAGAAGCTTAGAAGGAACAAATCATAAAGGCATTAGCTAATTATTAAGGGATATCTGTTATATAATACTTTTCAGGAGCGAAACAAGAAATTTGAAGAATGTTTCATTATTTAAAAAAATGTTTCTGAATAAATAAGTGTTGTTAAATTTTAATAATTGATAGTTAATTTCAATTACACTTCTTCATTAAGGACTATTGCGCATGCGCGAGTTTACAAGTACGTTGTTTATGCGATCGTTTGTAACCTTCATAACAGTGAACTTTAGTGCTTAATAACTTCTTTCCTAGTTTAGAGCAACATTTTTTTTAACGGATTCGTGTTTAGAGCATCAAAATACGTTATAGTGCAAACTTTTAAGAAAATCGGCGCTGAGGACGCTCTCCTTCAGTATTACCGAAGTTATTAAGCACTAAAGTTCACTGTTATGCAGGTTATGAGAGCTATTAATTTTACCGAGTTGGATTGACTGGGGTTTTGTTATTTTCTTGAGCGAGCGTAGCGAGCGGAAACGCATAGCACGTATGCCCTTAAGCGACAGGTGACGACGGATGAGGATACCCTTAAAATTAACAATGTCTTTGAATAAATGGTTTCTGAACATTTCAAATGAGAGTTCTCTGTTTCCCAATGTTACATATCTGCGCATGCGCGTGTTTACAAATACGCTGATGACGCCTAGTTTTATAACCTTCCTAACTTTAGTGCTCAATATTATATTCTATTAATTTTAGCGAGTTGGATTGACTGGGGTTTTGTTATCTTTTTGAGCGAGCGTAGCGAGCGGAAACGCATAGCATATATGCCTTAAAGTCGTCATTTATGCCTTAAAGTCGTCACAAATTTAGTTGTTTACATTAGCTCTCATAACCTGCATAACAGTGAACTTAAGTGCTTAATAACTTCTTTCCTAGTTAAATCCGACGTTTTTTTTTTTTTTATCGTATTCGTGTTTAGTGCATCAAAATACGTTATTGTGCAAAATTTGAATGCAATCGGTTTGGAGGGCGTGAAACTGCATTTTTTCCATTTTTTTTTGTTTTTGTTTTTTGAATCACTGGCATATCATGAATAAAATCGAAATTAACAGAATTCGACAGTAACCCTCTTATACAGAATTAAACAGAAATTGGACAATCCGGCTTTCTCTTATTCTAAAGCATAGCCCTATTTGACAATAGAAAATACAAACATGCTTCCCATTAACTTTTCATGTCATCAAAATAACAGCAACCAATTAAAAACTAAGGCAAACAGTGAAAAAAAAGCAACAACCAATTAATAACAGAGGTAAACAGACCCAAAAAGAGAGGAACTACTTTATCAGCCCGTTTGAGTTTAATCTTATCAAATGTCAGCCCCGTCAGTTTATGCATGGTGAAAATGCCAACTTTACGAGCTTTATGAGAGTAACGGTAATTTTGTTGGGTCCATAGAAAGAGGAACAAGTAGAACATAGAGACTGTCGCCTAAGCAAGTTACCAGCCTTGCTTTGCTTATTGAAATCACCTTTTCTACAAAATGTTTAATGTTATGAGCCCGAGTTTGAGCCCGGTAGGAGGTCTTTATCACGTGCCTTTCTTAATTAACAAGAAATAGACGGAAAAAATGTCCTAATCGCAGGAACTGCACCATCTTAGCGCGATTCCGTTTATATCGCCCCCCCCCCTAAATAAGTCCATATGTGTTTGTATTTTGTATTGATTTATAGAGCTTTGCTTTAGAATGAGAGCAAATGTAATTTCCGCTTCTGTGTCCCTGACGCCTTAATATAGCTTTTATTCGATATGTTCGAGTAGATGTTGACAATTTGCACGAGATATATATAAAAAAAGAAGTTTATTTCAATTCTAATCTTTCAAATGACACTTGAGATATAAATGGAACCGCGCTAAGATGATGCAGTTCCTGCGAGTCGGACTTTTTTAAACTGGTCGCAGAACAGGTAAATTTTCAGAGAGTAAATAACTTTCGCCATCTACCTAGCTTGATGAATAGGAGCTGGTGTCCTGAATCCAACTTGATTTCCATCCAAGGCTCCCACAACGCAAGAACCAATTGAAGAAATTCTTTAATGTCGTCTCGTGGTTGGAATTTTGTCAGTTCAACATTGAGCTCGTCCGAAAAATTTGAAATAACATCTGAGGTTAGACTAGTTTTCACTGTTTTCTCGCTAATACCGGTTTCATATTTTGTCTTGCCAAACTTGGGCCATGCATTTTGAAATCTCTTGAAAATATGAGGTTGAGGTCCAGTTGAAGAACTTATTTTACAGCTCTCAACAGCACTTCAAGGATATGGTGGCGGTAGGCAACAGCACTTCAAGGATATGGTGGCGGTAGGCAACAGCACTTCAAGGCTATGGTGGCGGTAGGTAACAGCACTTCAAGGATATGGTGGCGGTAGGCAACAGCACTTCAAGGATATGGTGGCGGTAGGCAACATCACTTCAAGGATATGGTGGCGGTAGGCAACAGCACTTCAAGGATATGGTGGCGGTAGGCAACAGCACTTCAAGGATATGGTGGCGGTAGGCAACAGCAGTTCTCGTCCCAAAACTTCCCTGACTCAAATCTCGAAAATATGAAACTGGTGCAGCAAACAAAAATTTAAAATACCTAGCATACGTCTAAATAATCATTAATAGACATAAAATGACAATTCGATAAATAATTGTTTCATTTGAGAAAAAAAAAATAAAAAAAAAATTCTCTCATAAAATGCGAAGTTCGTTTTCAGAGGTACCAGGTCCCGTTATTGATGACAGAGGCTGTTCTGGATCCGTTATAATTGATGTTACGGCAATTATCCTAAGGATATGAATTACGTAGAACAATATTGCCCTCAATTTAAGACATAGTTCGGGTGTATAGGAGGAGCCGTTTCTGAGATTTTGGCCTTGAAAGTCGCCAAACAGCGAAAAAATCAACATTTTTAAAACCTGCCGCTTGGCACGTGTTAACGACCTCCAACTTCGGCTATCTAAATATCTGGAAAGGGCGACCATTTTGAGAGGGTGCCGTTTATGAAATTCCGACATGGATTTTTAGCGACCACTCTAGTCCCCACGTTGTTCCCAGAGATTAATACAAGAGTTAGTAAATGGTTCTTGGCTAAGATTACATTTGTCAATAATTTCCTGCTGGGTTATTGTCCGCTGATTCTCATCGTATCGCACGGCCACTTCTCGTATCGCAATCATCGGCTCTGTGCAAGTAGTGTTAATTCCGATAGTTAATTATTCTTTTAAAAAAATACTACTATTGAACAGATTTGCACAAAAACTTAAACATCTTCAAAGTCCTGGTCCACGACACATTTTTTCCAGCGATTCTACTATCACCGATACCTGCCTCAAAAGGCGTCTTCGAGAATCATTCACAAGGCGTTCGTCAGGACTGATAGGATATTTTTAATGGACGAAAAACGCGTTACTTTCAGGGTTGCCTTAATCCGAATAAACGAAAATAAGTCTGCTGGGATGAGTTCAGGACTATAAGGAAGGTGGAGCAGTGTTAATATCTTGTTTTCGGCCAGGAACTCGAAGAAACGTTGCACTTTGTGGAAATGGGAGTCGTCATGGAGTTGCTAGGTAGTGCAGATGTCGTTTCAAATTCTGACATTTCTTTCGGAGTCTTTTAATCCTTACTTACGTAACGCACCATATAGATATGTCTACATGCTAACGCGATCCCGCGATAACATCACTTTTCAGGAGGAAAATGCCATATAGCTGGAGGATTCCTAATTTCTCGTTAAGGTTATTCCATCAATAACTTTGCCAGAAATATATCATGGCGGCAAATTAAATTCGTAAATGATTTTTAAACATTGCGTATGTTCGTATGAACGTCCAGTATCTAATAAGGTTCTGATAAACAGCAGACTCATATGAAACCCACACACACACACACACAACTGAAAATAAAAGAGCTGAACAGAAGAGATGGGTGGGGGGAGTCTTATGAAGACTACTTGAAACGTTTCCAAAGCTTACGACACAAAACCACACACTCACTATATACATAACTCTAACCACACCTATTTGGACATATGGTCTTGACTTCTAGGGGAAAATTTACAACGTATATGTATTTCAATCCCAAGTCCTTCGTAGAATAGTCAATGCTCCTTTTTATGCCTCCTGTCAAATACTATACGACCTAAATATCCCCTTCGCAATATGCCTTGCAAAATCCTGATCTCTTTAACATTTCATTCCAAATTATCATCAAAATTCATAGACAACGGACCTATTGGTTTTCCAAACGTATTTGAGATATCTTAGAAAATATTCCAAAACTGGTCCTGCAGGTAAATGAAATATTTTCTTTCTAATATTTCCTTAACTGGAAACGTAACCAAAATGTAGATATCTTTGTTTAGATGATTTTTAAACAACTGGAATTTTATAACATACACCATACTCTCACTCAAACACATACACCATAGTCTCACTCAAACACATATAACATACTCTTACTCAAACACATATTGAACCACCTTTTTTTTGTAATTTTATAACATTCAACATACTCTCACTCAAACACATACACCATACTCTCACTCAAACACATATAACATACACCATACTCTCACTCAAACACATACACCATACTCTCACTCAAACACATACACCATACTCTCAGTCAAACACATACACCATACTCTCACTCAAACACATATTGAACCACCTTTTTTTTGTAATTTTATAACATACACCCTACTCTCACTCAAACACATACACCATACTCTCACTCAAACACATGTTGAACCACCTTTTTTTTGTAATTTTTTATATGGAACTTGCACATTCGGATAGTGTTAGCGATTTTCTATACCCTAAGCCGGATTCAACCCCCCCCCTAGGGGAGGGGGGGGGGGGGGTAACAGGTTGGTTATTCTCCAGTTCATTGCACTATTTACAGAGATCATAACGAATAAGGAAGAGATATAGTACAATTACTCTTTAAATTAATGTTTCTGAACTTTTATAATTAGTATTTATCAATTAAACACAAATAGAACCATCTTGAAACACCGATTCGTTATCAGACTGTTGAATGCAATCCTTCATAATCATGTCGGTAGCTAATTGCCTACAAATCCGCTAGTTCGCTACCCAGTCGGAACTAATCCGAAATATGAACGGTTCTCAGAGGAAAGGAAACGGAACATCAAGGTCTAATCGTTTATATGCAGGTGCTGATTTGATGAACACGTGCAGCACATGTTTTTACATTTTCTTACGAATGATTAATACTAAACATAATCTTTTTCTATTCTAAGCCTCCCAAATGACACTAATGATAAAATTGGAAACTCAATAAGATGAAGAAGTTTCTGCGAGTCTTGTAATTTTTCATTGCCTTTGGAGTTACGGAAGTATTCGAAAAAAAAAACATCATTAATAGGCATGGGGAGTTTTGGGATCTTCATATATTTTCGTAAATATGTCGAAAACGGTTGGGAAATCGTGGTAGATGGGACCATTCAAAAGCTTATTAAATTCTGTACAAAAAAGGTTCTACAGTAAATTTAGTTGTGGCTATGTCAGTCGGTGAAATAAGTTCTCAAAACTTAGGAAAGTGTTAGTTTTGTTCTTTTGAACGGGGTTTGTCTTTATTTAACTCACTTTTTAATTGGTCATTTTTTTTTTATTGTTAGTAGTTAGTAACTACTAGTAGTTTCAGAAAAATAAGGCAAGAAAATGAGAAACTTATTGGTAATAGAGTTTTCCTAGAGCGAATGTTGAGAAGGCGGGAATCATTTCTGCTTAGGATACTGTCAGTTTTCTTTTGTGGTGCCTTAAACTTCCTTCTCTTTGAGATTTTATTTTATATTTTTAACGAATTACCAAACCCTCCTAGTAACTGCTTCTATTCCTTTACTAATGACACTACAGGACCGTGCTAAGATGACGCAGTTCCTGCGAGTCGGATATTTCATAATCTTACCCACCCCTGTCTAAAGTTTCATTATTGCTTCACCATCCCTCAACCTCTTCTTGCTACAGTATTCCGTGTTTTTTTGTTTTTTTTCTCTCTCGTTTCTTCTTCACGTATAGAGTTATATTTTCATTTTAAAAAGTTTTTTTTTCAATTTATTTCATACTAGCTCTTCCCCGGCGAGCCATGCTACACCTACTTTCTGCTGACTCTCCCCGTGTCAAGATCCACCTGGATACCCAGTTACGTCAAAATCGGTCAAATGGTGTGAATTTTTTTATATCTGTCAAGTAATTTAGAAAGCAGCCGGCAGAGGTCAGCACCACAGCAATTCATAAAACAGCCGACAGAGGCCAGCACCACAGCCTGCGAGTAGATAGCTCTTATCAAAGAAAGGCCAGCGCTCCTTAGTTATACAGTGACTGTTGATATACAATTGAAATAAACTGCATTACATGATTATATAATGTCATCAATGAGTTTGAGTTATTCTAATTATCAAGAACATCAACAAATAAATTTCAGAGATTATTCAAAATGGCTCTCGATTCAAAATGGCCGTCAGAATCTGAATGGTTCAGTGTAGCCACACTTTTCTTCAACAGAACTTTTGACCTTGTGACCAAATTTTGAAATTTGACTATTTTGACCAACCCAAGTTTGGTCAAAATCAGTCAAACGGTGTAGATTTGTGTAAGGAACAATCAGACAAACGGACAAACAGGCAGACACGTGATATATATATATATATATATATATATATATATATATATATATATATAGATTTTTTGGCAAATGTCCCACAATAACTTGTTTTTTCAACCAAATTATCCAAATAAGATCTAACTATTGTAGGCATTGAATGAAGAGGCAAGGAGCCTAGAATATAATATTCCTCGTTCATATCGGTCTTCCAGTAGCCCACCGACCTTGCTTTGAGGTAAGTACCATCGATGCCCAGGCTGCCTGTTGGGGCGTTGATCTTTGCGGTCATTGCGGTTGGCAGCATTGGAATCCTTCAGGCCTACCAATAGAACACACTCTAAGCCCTATCCAGGGTGTTAATTCATATTATAGCCACGTAGATCAAATATATTTCTCCGTAACTTCTATTTGGCAAATAGACCTCAACACAGAATGCTTTTTAATTGTTTAAATTTGCATTTAATTGATGTCAGATCCTCAATTGGTTTTTTAGATCTTTATGTTTTTAAATTATTTTAAACGACCGTTGTTTTGTAGACCTTTGGTGATTCTGGATCGCCAAAAAATGAGCATTCGAAAAGGAATGTGGGAAAAACCTAAATGTATGTATGAATGGGGTTTAAGAACGTCAAAGGTTACCATCGTCCTGTAAAGTGTTTTTCAATGAAAATTATTTTGTACTATAAAGGTATTACAGGAGTCAATTACACTACATATATTGTCGAGAATGCTCTTAAGTTGTAATGTTATATAATGTTCAAAAAGCTTTTTTAAAATTGGTTCTGAAACTGCTATGGCTAATATAATTTTTTTACATGGATACTGCTATAATAATAATTATGGTGATATGAGCTTGGTCCGTTACGGCATATTATTTAAATCTATATGTAATCAATGCATCTGAGTTCAAGGTATAGAATATATACAGAAATTATTTATTTTTATTGATGTATTTATTTTATTTTTTATTTATTTATTTTTTATTTATTTATTTTTTTTTTTTTAATTTTTTTTTTGCTATATTTCTGTATATAATTTTGATTTTTTAAGAAAATTTAATAACGAAAACCTAAAGATGGCACCACCAAGAAAATTAAATTTCTCGAACTGAAATATTCCGTCAATGGCACAAAATCAAATATAAAAAATAGTCATTTTGTTCAACGTGCGCTATCATTTTCATGCTCTTTAACAATATAACTCTCAGACAAGAGGAAATAATTTATTCGAGTGTTACTGCCAATTTATCGTCGATACAATTGCAAAGTAACGAATGTGAAAATCACCACTTTACAGAGTGAAAAAACCTTTATTCAATACTTTGCTTTTGGACAGTCAAATATTTAGCAGATTCGACCTTTTGACAGTCGTTACTTCCCCTTTCACTTAGTGAACTTAGATTCGAGAGTTCGCCGTCCATCAGTCCAACAGCAATCAGTAAAGATGGAACATGAAGAATACGTTTTTCACATTCGATACTTTGCATTTGTATCGACGATGTAATGTGCTACTAATATATATTGGTCAGTCCGATTTTGGTTTCCTTCCTTTTCTCCTCATATTAACTCTATTTATTTATTTAAATATACCTTCTGCTTAGCTATAAAGAACATTAAAAGACAGAATAAATCTTCAAAGCGTTCTCTGTAAATAAATTATTAAAGGATTTTTATATTGTATAACTGATTGGTATGACGGTGTTTGTTGGTCAGTAATAAGAGAAAACAACAATAAAATAGTCGATAAGTGGATGATTATTGAAACCACAAGTACAATACAGAGAACGGTACAATGGAATTGGAACGCGGAAGTAATGTGCTCAAGGAAAACTAATCATCCATTCCATTCACTGATTGTAATTTATTTTGAGGCAACTGTAATCTTTTTTTTAACATTATTTGTGCGATTTATAGTAAAGCTGCTATAGACGTGGTTAAATCGTTACCCACCCAATTCTCTGCCAAACATATGAATTCATTCCAAGTTATACGGTTACCCGCCCAATTCTCTGCCAAACATATGAATTCATTCCAAGTTATACGGTTACCCGCCCAATTCTCTGCCAAACATATGAAGTCATTCATGGTTATACGGTTACCCGCCCAATTCTCCGTAAAACAGCTGTTGACCGGGTTAAAACGTTACCCGCCCAATTCTCTGCAAAACATATGAAGTCATTCATAGTTATACGGTTACCCGCAAACTCTCTGTAAAACAGCTGTTGACCGGGTTAAAACGTTACCCGCCCAATTCTCTGCAAAACATATGAATTAATTCAAAGTTATACGGTTACCCGTAAGCTCTCTGTAAAACAGCTGTTGACCGGGTTAAAACGTTACCCGCCCAATTCTCTGCAAAACATATGAATTAATTCAAAGTTATACGGTTACCCGCAAGCTCTCTGTAAAACAGCTGTTGACCGGGTTAAAACGTTACCCGCCCAATTCTCTGCAAAACATATGAATTCATTCAAAGTTATACGGTTACCCGCAAGCTCTCTGTAAAACAGCTGTTGACCGGGTTAAAACGTTACCCGCCCAATTCTCTGCAAAACATATGAAGTCATTCGTAGTTATACGGTTACCCGCAAACTCTCTGTAAAACAGCTGTTGACCGGGTTAGAACGTTGACCGCCCAATTCTCTGCAAAACATATGAAGTCATTCATGGTTCTAAGGTAACCCGCAAACTCTCTGTAAAACAGCTGTTGACCGGGTTAAAACGTTACCCGCCCAATTTTCCGTAAAACAGCTGTTGACCGGGTTAAAATGTACCTGCCCAGTTCACTACAAAATATCTGAATTTACATTTAAAACATTTGCTGCGGAATTCAACCACCCTTGACAACCCCTATGCCATGGAAGCTCAACTTTTTGAAGAGCCGAAACAAAAGCGAAACAGATATGCCCAAATAATAACTGCTGTGGCAGTCACCAGTCCAACTATTAGTAGATTGAGACAGCGGAAGATATAATTTCTGTTTTTTCGGTGAATCAAACACCAAGAACTAACAGGCATCAGACTAGACTGATAACCAAGGCAGTATGCAAAGTATACTTGAACTACAAGATATCTCGATCTAGCCGCGCTGCTACAACACCAATACAACTATAAAACAAATGACTTTATCTACAAACACTATAAACATATACATACATGTACATAGATCACAAAATACCGAACCTCTTCCCCAAGGGCTCCACAGCCAATTGTCTGGACACACGGCGTACCATATCATTTTAAATGTATAATAATAATGAATGAAGAATGAAAAATAATTAATTATTCATTAAATAAAAAAAAATCAGTCAATGAATATATAGATTAATGAATAAATGCATATTGAATAATGAACCTACCCCGTTATTCATTAAATAAAAAAAAGTCAATGAATATGTAGATTAATGAATAAATTCATATTGAATAATGAACCAACCCCGTTATTCATTAAATAAAAAAAATCAGTCAATGAATATATAGATTAATGAATAAATTCATATTGAATAGTGAGCCAACCCCGTTATTCATTAAATAAAAAAAATCAGTCAATGAATATATAGATTAATGAATAAATTCATATTGAATAGTGAGCCAACCCCGTTATTCATTAAATAGAAAAAATCAGTCAATGAATATACAGATTAATGAATAAATTCGCATTGAATAATGAGCCAACCCCGTTATTCATTGAATAAAAACCCATCAGTCAATGAATATATAGATTAATGAATAAATGCATATTGAATAATGAGCCTACCCCGTTATTCATTAAATAAAAAAAAGTCAATGAATATGTAGATTAATGAATAAATTCATATTGAATAATGAGCCAACCCCGTTATTCATTAAATAAAAAAAATCAGTCATTGAATATATAGATTAATGAATAAATTCATATTGAATAATGAGTCAACCCCGTTATTCATTAAATAAAAAAAATCAGTCAATGAATATACAGATTAATGAATAAATTCACATTGAATAATGAGCCAACCCCGTTATTCATTGAATAAAAACCCATCAGTCAATGAATATATAGATTAATGAATAAATTCATATTGAATAGTGAGCCAACCCCGTTATTCATTGAATAAAAAAAATCAGTCAATGAATATATAGAGTAATGAATAAATTCATATTGAATAATGAGCCAAGCCCGTTATTCATTGATTAAAAAAATCAGTCAATGAATATATAGATTAATGAATAAATTCATATTGAATAGTGAGCCAACCCCGTTATTCATTGAATAAAAACCCATCAGTCAATGAATATATAGATTAATGAATAAATTCATATTGAATAGTGAGCCAACCCCGTTATTCATTGAATAAAAAAAATCAGTCAATGAATATATAGAGTAATGAATAAATTCATATTGAATAATGAGCCAAGCCCGTTATTCATTAAATAAAAAAAATCAGTCAATGAATATATAGATTAATGAATAAATTCATATTGAATAATGAGCCTACCCCGTTATTCATTAAATAAAAAAAAGTCAATGAATATGTAGATTAATGAATAAATTCATATTGAATAATGAGCCAACCCCGTTATTCATTAAATAAAAAAAATCAGTCATTGAATATATAGATTAATGAATAAATTCATATTGAATAATGAGTCAACCCCGTTATTCATTAAATAAAAAAAATCAGTCAATGAATATACAGATTAATGAATAAATTCACATTGAATAATGAGCCAACCCCGTTATTCATTGAATAAAAACCCATCAGTCAATGAATATATAGATTAATGAATAAATTCATATTGAATAGTGAGCCAACCCCGTTATTCATTGAATAAAAAAAATCAGTCAATGAATATATAGAGTAATGAATAAATTCATATTGAATAATGAGCCAAGCCCGTTATTCATTGATTAAAAAAATCAGTCAATGAATATATAGATTAATGAATAAATTCATATTGAATAGTGAGCCAACCCCGTTATTCATTGAATAAAAACCCATCAGTCAATGAATATATAGATTAATGAATAAATTCATATTGAATAGTGAGCCAACCCCGTTATTCATTGAATAAAAAAAATCAGTCAATGAATATATAGAGTAATGAATAAATTCATATTGAATAATGAGCCAAGCCCGTTATTCATTGATTAAAAAAAATCAGTCAATGAATATATAGATTAATGAATAAATTCATATTGAATAATGAGCCAACCCCGTTATTCATTGAATAAAAAAAAAATCAGTCAATGAATATATAGAGTAATGAATAAATTCATATTGAATAATGAGCCAAGCCCGTTATTCATTGATTAAAAAAAATCAGTCAATGAATATATAGATTAATGAATAAATTCATATTGAATAATGAGCCAACCCCGTTATTCATTGAAAAAAATCAGTCAATGAATATATAGACTAATGAATAAATTCATATTGAATAATGAGCCAACCCCGTTATTCATTGGATAAAAAATCAGTCAATGAATATATAGATTAATGAATAAATTCATATTGAATAATGAGCCAACCCCGTTATTCATTGAATAAAAAAAATTAGTCAATGTATATATAGATTAATGAATAAATTCATATTGAATAACGAGCCAAGCCCGTTATTCATTGATTAAAAAAAATCAGTCAATGAATATATAGATTAATGAATAAATTCATATTGAATAATGAGCCAACCCCGTTATTCATTGAATAAAAAATAAATCCGTGGATGAATAACTTATTCAATGAATAAATTGTTATTCAATAACAATTTATTTGAAAGATTATTGATTAAAACATTTATTGAATAATGCCCAACTCTCGGCACCATCCACTCTCTGAGAAATGTGCTTAGTTATGCAGCTTCTACGTGACGGAATGTTCTTATTGTATATCATATTGGCTTTATTCTTTATTTAGTTCTGTTTATTTTATGAATTTATATTAATTAATATCAGTCCTGTAACATTGATTCTGCCATCCTAATGAGTTAAACCCATCTTTGTGGTACACACAACATTAAAAGAAATAAAAATAAGAAGAAAACTTAGGATGAAAATGTCAAAAGAAACTGAAAACCATTTATATACTAATGTCTATGAATTGAAACGTGAAATCCCAGAGAGACAATTTATGTTGTACGTGATTATTATTTCCACTCATCGTTGATATAATTCTGAAGACTTCTTTTGCTCACGTATTTTCTGTTTATAATAAAGTCATACAGCGTATATTTTTCCATTATACCTAAGAGGTTTTCTAGAAGAGAACCCTAACATACTATAGATTCGATTCACCGGGCACGTGTGAATTGATTTCTACCACGGACAGACTAGACTAATGGTGTAGTCCTGTCTATTGTCAGAGAGAACTAGGATATGTAGGCCAGCGTCCGGCGACGCGGCAGATGTAGAACAGTCCGACAAAGGATGTCTGAAGCTGAGGGAGAAATTCGTCTAGAGAAAATACGCCGTGTTCTACTCGAGCATAGATATAGTTATCAATAGGGAACGGATGTTTTTTTTTAAATAAAATTCAAAATATGTACATATATATTTAACTATTAATAATGAAATATGTACTAATAAGAAACTGAAAATATGTTTTAACAATCACCTAAAACACACTAAAATGTTGAAAAGAAAAGCATAAATAATTAGAACGTACTTTATTATAAATAGAAAGAAGAAAATGACTAAAACTCTATAACATATGAAAAAAGAAATAAATAAATAAAAACTAGGAACTCATTTTAAAAGGAAAAAGTCCGTCACGCAGGAGCTGCATAACTAAGCACTTTCCTCAGAATTTGGGTAGTGTAGACTGCTTTCCAGAACAATTTGCTTAAAATATCCTACATAAATAAAATAAAAACGTGAATAGTTCTCATTTTGTAATGAGTAACTGATCAATTATTAATTTGCATCCAGAGTTATGTTTACACATGGTACCTACTACACTACGTAATAAATACAAAAATCCTCATATTATCGTATTTTGATCTAACGCAGGAACAGGATACAGTCACTCTAGTGGTAGAAAGCGCTCCTTGCGGCGGCTTTGTGAACCTACGTCTGCCGGCTTTTCTATTCAAATATATTACAAATTAAACCCCCGCTTTCCGATTGACCGATTCAGCTCATTTTTACAACACTTCTTTCTCATGAGTTACCCACCGCGTTATACCGCGTTTCGTTACAATACAGCAGAAATTACGACCGGTATGAGTATATTAGGAATTTGGGTCCGGAGTAAACCCCCCCCCCTTCTAATGAACCGATTTAGTTTATTTTTACAACACATATTTACCTGTAGATTACCACTACGAATACCGAGTTTCATCGAAATATACCAAAAATCACGGCTGGTAGTGGCGAATTGGTATTGTGGGTCCGGAGTAAACCCCCCCTTCTAATGAACCGATTTAGTTCATTTTTATATCTCACTTTTCTCTCTATATTACCACTAAGAATACCAAGTTTCGTTGAAATATAACAAATATTACGGCTGACATAGTCAAATAAGTGTTTTGGGTTCGGGGTAAACCCCCCCTTCCGGTGGACCGACTTTGGTGGTTAACGAACTCGTTCAATCGTTTGCTAATTGAATGCTATATACCAAGTTTCGTGACGAAAAAACAAAAACTCTGGCCGCTATCGTGTTGACAGACACATATATATATGCATATATATATATATATATATATATATATATATATATATATATATATATATAAATTTTAACGGGAGTCATTTTCGGTGTCTACTAGGTAGGATCGATAAAGATTTGAAGAAATTTTTCAAAAATTCCGTCATGAGTCCAACCTCAATAGCTACTTTCCTTCGGAGGAAAGTGCTAAAAAGAAGTTGCCTTGGATTTCTTCGTATGGAAAAAAACATTAGAGCTCACATCTATATATATAAAAATCACGTGTTTGTCTGTTTGTTCCTTATACAAATCTACACAGTTTGACAGATTTTGACCACACTTGGCACTCAGGTAGGTCTTGATACGGGAAATCTCCTAGGCTAGGTCAAAATAGTCAAATTTCAAAATTTGGTCAAAAGGTCAAAAGTTTTGTTCAAGGAAAATTGGCTACACTGAACCATTCAGATTCTGACGGCCATTTTGAATCGACAGCCATTTTGAATAATGTCTCAAATTTATTTGTTGATCCTATTGATAAGTAGAATAACTCGAACTCATTGATGACTTTACATCATTATATAATCATGTAATGCAGTTTATTTCAATTTTATTTCAACAGTCACTGTCTAGCTAAGGAGCGCTGGCCGTTCTTTGATAAGAGCTATCTACTCGCAGTCTGTGCTGCTGGCCTCTGTCGGCTGTTATATGAAGTGCTGTGGTGCATTATGAATTACTAGACAGTTATAAACAAATTCACACCGTTTGACCGATTTTGACGTAACTTGGTATACAGGTAGATCTTGATAAGAGTTGAGTCATAGACAGAAAGTAGGTGTAGCATGACACACTGGGTAACAGCCAGTTTATTTTAAAATTTCTGTAGTATATAAATAGACCAATCACATTTCTAGAAATATAGCCTACATGGAACTGGACAGTTCTCCCTCTTCTCCATCCCTGAATATACAAGCCCTGAAGAAGGCTTGTATATCAAGCCGAAACGTTGGCGTTAATAAAATACATTTTAACTATAAAATGGGGTTTTATTGAATAAAAAAATAGACCCAAACCCCGACGATCAACACCTTTTACACCTCAACGGTTGACCATATCTTCTCAATTGAAAGAACACTATTTAATACACAAAAATGTAGTCAAGCTTCTTTCCGCTTTTTGGGCTTTCAATTTTAATAGCATATGATTTTAGCTCGATAAGGTATTTTAATTTCATTGATGTATACATAAATTTCATAGATATATTGTATTGTAAATATGAATGAATTGAGTCTTATTATAAAAGAATTGTGTTTTATTGTAAAAGAAGTGTATTTTATATGTTGCATTTTATTTTTATTCATTTTAAAAATTAAGTTTGTTTTATATTCATGTATATAGAAAAATTGAAACAATATACGTAAAGTGGTATAAGAACCTTGGAGTCGGACTTTGCCACAAATTTGTGGTTTAGAATGTAATGTTAATTTTTATAAAATCAGTTAAAAGTTAAAATTTTCATTCAGGAAGAGAAAACATTTGTTAGAAGGAACTTAAATTTATCGAATTCTAGTAAAGGTCATATTATCACCTTGATGGTTCTGAATTATAATCCTTATTTGAGGCTAGTTTCCATGGTGATGGATATATGATGAATATGCGATGATGCAGAGGATCATATCCGAAAGTAGGTTGGGTGAGGTCCAGTTTTAATAGCTGGTCAGGTTAGTATAACAGTACTGGATCATTAGCATAGTCTGGAAGAAGCTCTGGATGGGCTTCTTGCAATAACTACTGGAGTGATAGGGTATAACAGGAGTCCACAATTATTGGAGCTGCGGAGGCCATCATCTAACGATTTTTTTTTTGCCAAGAGGGCAGCAAAAACAAAAGTTTGTCACACAGTAGCACCATTATTAAGCACAATCCTCAGAAAGTTGGTAGGGTACGTTGCTTTCCTTGTTTAAATAATTTTCTTAGAATTAAATCATTTGCTTAAAATAACCTATTCTTATCTTTCCATAGTAAATTAATCGATCATCCTAATCCTACAGTCCATTGCTTATCCAGCACCGATCATCCTTTCTCTCCACCAAGACACCTTAATAAAAAGTGGCCCCGAGATCTACTAAGGTAGTGTAGTATCGTAAAGTGATATAAATGACTGAAATTATAATTATTGAGAGTGATATTGATGGATATTTTCTCTCCAAATGATATCATTACCCCCGTCTGATTCGCCTCCAGTCCTCTCGAAGGATTTGGTCGGAAGGTAAACCTAAGGTCATCCTAGAACAAGGAAGGTATTCGGCTGACAACTGGGGACACCTGAGACGAGGACAAGTAACCTCAGACAGAAATATTCGGTATATATATATATATATATATATATATATATATATATATATATATATATACAGAATACTGTCTTACCTTCGTTATATATATATATATATATATATATATATATATATATATATAGATATATATATATATATATAGATATATATATAGATATATATATATATGTTATATACAAAAAGTTCTCTATAAAGGAGAGCTCTTTTTGCAATATTTCGGGCAAAAACCTCATGGGCGTCAGCGCCCACCCATGCAATTGTGTCACACAAACATACATTAAATGTAACACATGTGTTTTCCTTAAGTAGAATTGATGTCAGGATTTTCTGTTTATTTTATATATATATATCCCGGAGGTAAAGGACACCATGTCACATATTTTTAATTATTTAGGTGACCCAATTTTCCATAACTTTGAACTATTAAAAATTATTTCTTCGTTACTTATAGAACCAGTTTAGAGAAAATGTTTCACATAGTTATTGGCATTGATAGGTAATTGGAAGTACTGATCATTGTCAAACAAAACCATATCTTCCACATGGTGTCTTATACCTCTAATGAAAAAGGAAATGATTTTATTTTTCACTGTCTTATCTTCGTTATTTATGGGAACAGGACTGTGTCCCATACAATTATATGGATTAAAAAATCCACATTAGGAACATGTTGTTAAGTAAATTTAATAAAAAATGTACATGGTGTCCTTTACCTCCAGGGTACAGATATATGCTTAAATATTTTTTTATTTATATATATATACATATATATATATATATATATATATATATATATATATATATATATATATATATATATATATAGTTTCTGCTAGTCGGCCTTTTCATTTCATTGATCTCCTCCTTTTAGCGCGGTTCCTCCCTCCCCCATAGGGAGGAACCCCGCTTATAAGGTTGATACAATGAAACAATCCGGAAGTGCCGACTAGAAAATTTCGCGTTTCAGATCCCCTAGAAACCGAAAATAACGGTGGTTCAAATTTGTATATATATATATATATATATATATGTATATATTTATATATATATATATATATATATATATATATATTTTTAGATGGAACGGCATTTTTCTCCAGCGGTGGTACTCCTCCTCACTGGTTCCCGGAATATTTCGATGGATTCATCTCCATCTTCTTCAGCCAGGTACTTGTTTCTTCCTCGGTGGTAGCCAAGGGAATGACATTTTTCTCGATCTGGGCTCCTTTTCACCTCTCTAGCCACAGTATCGGCGGACGAATGGTGTTGAAGCTCCCTGGTGTAGTTGGGATTCTGTCCGTTGGCAGCGCTGATGGTATTGCGTCTTTTTTTCCTCCTGCTTCTATTTTCCTCGCCGTAAGGTTTTATATGTTTGATGTTATTTTTCGTCGCTGGGATAGTATTTTTAGATGGAACGGCATTTTTCTCCAGCGGTGGTACTCCTCCTCACTGGTTCCCGGAATATTTCGATGGATTCATCTCCATCTTCTTCAGCCAGGTACTTGTTTCTTCCTCGGTGGTAGCCAAGGGAATGACATTTTTCTCGATCTGGGCTCCTTTTCACCTCTCTAGCCACAGTATCGGCGGACGAATGGTGTTGAAGCTCCCTGGTGTAGTTGGGATTCTGTCCGTTGGCAGCGCTGATGGTATTGCGTCTTTTTTTCCTCCTGCTCCTATTTTCCTCGCCGTAAGGTTTTATATGTTTGATGTTATTTTTCGTCGCTGGGATAGTATTTTTAGATGGAACGGCATTTTTCTCCAGCGGTGGTACTCCTCCTCACTGGTTCCCGGAATATTTCGATGGATTCATCTCCATCTTCTTCAGCCAGGTACTTGTTTCTTCCTCGGTGGTAGCCAAGGGAATGACATTTTTCTCGATCTGGGCTCCTTTTCACCTCTCTAGCCACAGTATCGGCGGACGAATGGTGTTGAAGCTCCCTGGTGTAGTTGGGATTCTGTCCGTTGGCAGCGCTGATGGTATTGCGTCTTTTTTTCCTCCTGCTTCTATTTTCCTCGCCGTAAGGTTTTATATGTTTGATGTTATTTTTCGTCGCTGGGATAGTATTTTTAGATGGAACGGCATTTTTCTCCAGCGGTGGTACTCCTCCTCACTGGTTCCCGGAATATTTCGATGGATTCATCTCCATCTTCTTCAGCCAGGTACTTGTTTCTTCCTCGGTGGTAGCCAAGGGAATGACATTTTTCTCGATCTGGGCTCCTTTTCACCTCTCTAGCCACAGTATCGGCGGACGAATGGTGTTGAAGCTCCCTGGTGTAGTTGGGATTCTGTCCGTTGGCAGCGCTGATGGTATTGCGTCTTTTTTTCCTCCTGCTTCTATTTTCCTCGCCGTAAGGTTTTATATGTTTGATGTTATTTTTCGTCGCTGGGATAGTATTTTTAGATGGAACGGCATTTTTCTCCAGCGGTGGTACTCCTCCTCACTGGTTCCCGGAATATTTCGATGGATTCATCTCCATCTTCTTCAGCCAGGTACTTGTTTCTTCCTCGGTGGTAGCCAAGGGAATGACATTTTTCTCGATCTGGGCTCCTTTTCACCTCTCTAGCCACAGTATCGGCGGACGAATGGTGTTGAAGCTCCCTGGTGTAGTTGGGATTCTGTCCGTTGGCAGCGCTGATGGTATTGCGTCTTTTTTTCCTCCTGCTTCTATTTTCCTCGCCGTAAGGTTTTATATGTTTGATGTTATTTTTCGTCGCTGGGATAGTATTTTTAGATGGAACGGCATTTTTCTCCAGCGGTGGTACTCCTCCTCACTGGTTCCCGGAATATTTCGATGGATTCATCTCCATCTTCTTCAGCCAGGTACTTGTTTCTTCCTCGGTGGTAGCCAAGGGAATGACATTTTTCTCGATCTGGGCTCCTTTTCACCTCTCTAGCCACAGTATCGGCGGACGAATGGTGTTGAAGCTCCCTGGTGTAGTTGGGATTCTGTCCGTTGGCAGCGCTGATGGTATTGCGTCTTTTTTTCCTCCTGCTTCTATTTTCCTCGCCGTAAGGTTTTATATGTTTGATGTTATTTTTCGTCGCTGGGATAGTATTTTTAGATGGAACGGCATTTTTCTCCAGCGGTGGTACTCCTCCTTACTGGTTCCCGGAATATTTCGATGGATTCATCTCCATCTTCTTCAGCCAGGTACTTGTTTCTTCCTCGGTGGTAGCCAAGGGAATGACATTTTTCTCGATCTGGGCTCCTTTTCACCTCTCTAGCCACAGTATCGGCGGACGAATGGTGTTGAAGCTCCCTGGTGTAGTTGGGATTCTGTCCGTTGGCAGCGCTGATGGTATTGCGTCTTTTTTTTTTTTCCTCCTGCTTCTATTTTCCTCGCCGTAAGAAGCAGGAGGAAAAAAAGACGCAATACCATCAGCGCTGCCAACGGACAGAATCCCAACTACACCAGGGAGCTTCAACACCATTCGTCCGCCGATACTGTGGCTAGAGAGGTGAAAAGGAGCCCAGATCGAGAAAAATGTCATTCCCTTGGCTACCACCGAGGAAGAAACAAGTACCTGGCTGAAGAAGATGGAGATGAATCCATCGAAATATTCCGGGAACCAGTGAGGAGGAGTACCACCGCTGGAGAAAAATGCCGTTCCATCTAAAAATACTATCCCAGCGACGAAAAATAACATCAAACATATAAAACCTTACGGCGAGGAAAATAGAAGCAGGAGGAAAAAAAGACGCAATACCATCAGCGCTGCCAACGGACAGAATCCCAACTACACCAGGGAGCTTCAACACCATTCGTCCGCCGATACTGTGGCTAGAGAGGTGAAAAGGAGCCCAGATCGAGAAAAATGTCATTCCCTTGGCTACCACCGAGGAAGAAACAAGTACCTGGCTGAAGAAGATGGAGATGAATCCATCGAAATATTCCGGGAACCAGTGAGGAGGAGTACCACCGCTGGAGAAAAATGCCGTTCCATCTAAAAATACTATCCCAGCGACGAAAAATAACATCAAACATATAAAACCTTACGGCGAGGAAAATAGAAGCAGGAGGAAAAAAAGACGCAATACCATCAGCGCTGCCAACGGACAGAATCCCAACTACACCAGGGAGCTTCAACACCATTCGTCCGCCGATACTGTGGCTAGAGAGGTGAAAAGGAGCCCAGATCGAGAAAAATGTCATTCCCTTGGCTACCACCGAGGAAGAAACAAGTACCTGGCTGAAGAAGATGGAGATGAATCCATCGAAATATTCCGGGAACCAGTGAGGAGGAGTACCACCGCTGGAGAAAAATGCCGTTCCATCTAAAAATACTATCCCAGCGACGAAAAATAACATCAAACATATAAAACCTTACGGCGAGGAAAATAGAAGCAGGAGGAAAAAAAGACGCAATACCATCAGCGCTGCCAACGGACAGAATCCCAACTACACCAGGGAGCTTCAACACCATTCGTCCGCCGATACTGTGGCTAGAGAGGTGAAAAGGAGCCCAGATCGAGAAAAATGTCATTCCCTTGGCTACCACCGAGGAAGAAACAAGTACCTGGCTGAAGAAGATGGAGATGAATCCATCGAAATATTCCGGGAACGAGTGAGGAGGAGTACCACCGCTGGAGAAAAATGCCGTTCCATCTAAAAATACTATCCCAGCGACGAAAAATAACATCAAACATATAAAACCTTACGGCGAGGAAAATAGAAGCAGGAGGAAAAAAAGACGCAATACCATCAGCGCTGCCAACGGACAGAATCCCAACTACACCAGGGAGCTTCAACACCATTCGTCCGCCGATACTGTGGCTAGAGAGGTGAAAAGGAGCCCAGATCGAGAAAAATGTCATTCCCTTGGCTACCACCGAGGAAGAAACAAGTACCTGGCTGAAGAAGATGGAGATGAATCCATCGAAATATTCCGGGAACCAGTGAGGAGGAGTACCACCGCTGGAGAAAAATGCCGTTCCATCTAAAAATACTATCCCAGCGACGAAAAATAACATCAAACATATATATATATATATGTATATATTTATATATATATATATATATATATATATATATATATATATATATATATATATATATATATTTGTCTGTTCGCTCATTTCTGGCTTCCCTAATGGTCCGATTGTGATGAAATTTGGTACAAAAATCCGTCGTCCAATTTGAAAGGTCAAGTTCGTTAACCAGCAAAATCCGCCTACTGGAAGATGGCGTTTGGGGCGAAATTCGCGCAAAAAAAATCGTAACGCTTACGTTTTTGAGTTCATAAGCTTGTAAGTACTCGTTTTATAGGCTTCTTGGGCTAGGAAAACGAATGAAACCATTTTCAAGGCGATAGTTTTAAACATTTTCGACAAAGTTGGAAAAATAGTTTTCGAATACCGTTTCTGGTTTGGGTACTTAGAATCATGGGATTCAGTTGAAACATTTTCTGCATGTTCTACTTTCATTAAAACTAATACGTTGAAATTTTTGTTACGTTTGGAGTTAAGGAAGGGTTAGAATAAAATATTTTATTAACAGACATAAAAAGTTTTAGTAACTTTGTTTACTTTCCTTAATATCTCGAAAAAGGTTGAGAACCTTGCTAAACCGAAGAATACCATTAGAAAGCTTATTAAATGCTCTAGAAAAAAAGGTTCTAATGAAATTTTTGATTAGGCGATGTCAATCGGAGAAATAAGAGCTTAAAACTTTAAAGTAATTGATTTCGCTTATTCGAACTGTTCTTTTTGTCTGTTTTTTATTCCTTGTTATTTTTTAATTGCTTATAGTTGGATAATGTATTTGAAAAGAAAACAGGTTAAGAAAAATAAGAAAAACAATTTAATGTTAGAGGTATGGATTTCCAAGATATAGCTTTTCAACTGCCTAGCGTCCTTCCTAGGGAGGGTTGTTTGTCTTTGATTTTGCTTCTTAGAATTATGGGATACAGTTGAAAAATGTTCTGCATGTTTGAATTTCATCAACACTAATATGTTGAAATTTTTGTTACGTTTAGAGTAAAGGAAGGGTTAGAATCAAATATTTTATTAACAGACAAAAAAAGTTTTGGTAACTTCGTATACTTTCGTTAGTATCTCGAAAACCGTTGACAATCTTGTGAAGCGGAAGATTACCATTCGAAAGCTTACTAAATTCTCTACAAAAAAGGTTCTGAAGAAAGTTTTAATTAGGCGATGTCAATCGGAGAAATAAGTGCTTAAAACTTTAAATTAATTGATTTCGTTTATTCGAAAGGTTCTTTTTGTCTGTTTTATTCCTTGTTATTTTTTTATTGCTTATAGTTGGCTAATGTATTTGACAATAAAACTGGTTAAGTAAAATAACAAAAACAATTTATTGTTAGAAATATAGATTTCCAGGATTCCAAGACCTTGTCACTAGCCGGTCCGTTTCTAGTGTTTCTAGTGTGTTCTAGACCCTTCCAGGTAAGATTGTAAATCATGACCTTTCAAGACTTTACTACACACTGGAATGGCGTTAGTGACCTTAAGGGTTGACACGCCATTATAATAATTAATTAAAAAAAAAAAAAAGACTGGTGGAACCAAAATAACAACTGCTTCTATTTTAATCTTTCCAAATTAGACTAGGGATATGAACGGAACCGCGCTAAGATGACGCAGTTCCTGCGAGTCGGACTTTTTTTATTTAGAACTTGCTGTTTTCCCGGTGTGCCATCTAGAAAATAAATTAGAACCCAAATAAATAATATTTCGTACCCGAGACCTCTAAACTGTGAGTCTTAGGCAATCTTGACCTTGTCTATGATACTCCCCGGATGAAGACCTTCCTGTGTGCCAATTTTGATGAAAATCAATCAAACGGGGTGGATTTGTATACGGAACAGACAGGCAGACAAACACCTAATTTTTATTTATATAGATATATTTATCTTAATAACCTAAAAAATACAAATAAAAGAATATTTTGCAGTTAACGTTTCCACGATTAATATTCGTATTAGTTATTCTTTTGAATAAGGAATCTAAATAGAACCAAACGTATTGTACTTGTAATAGTTTTATTCAAATTAATAATAAGTATGGCCGTAAAATCGAACTCATCTGATGTAGATATGAGCCGAGCTAGCCTTAACAAGGAGTGGTACTCGTTACTGATGAAATAACGGTGATTTCACTATTATAAGTTACTGTTACGAGTATGATTCCTAATGCTAGACCAGGGTCGAAGATAACAGTTCTCAAGAGGAAGCGAACCGACTAGTGAGCTAGCTCCGTACTGTACTGTACACTACATACCGAAGTGTACAAGATTTACACAAACATTCTAAACTCAATGGCATATATATATATAGTTTTTTGAATTTTTTAATTTGGTGTCAACCCTTAACTTTATCATTGCTTTTCCATTGTGTGGTGGTTTTTATTACCATGTTTTTCTTATAATAACTAATATGTATACAGATCGGATAAAATTGGTACTACTAATTGTTTTATTTGCCCAAATTTAATTCAAACGAAAAAGTCCGACTCGCAGGAACTGCATGATCTTAGCGCGGTTCCGTTCTTATTCCTAATGTCATTTGCAAAGGCTGAAATAGAAACAGTTATAATTTTGGTTAGACCTTTCATGAAGTAATTTATGACCTCAAATAGGTCCGCCCAGACCATCACCTCTACCTGACAGAGAAAGGGTCAGGCAGCAAGCACCCTTCATCCGCTCCTAGGGATACTAAACTTACTGTTCAATGATTTGAAAAATATCAAAAGTACATATTCTTGGACTCTTCTATTATAGTACTAATTCTACAAATAATTCCGATTAAGAAAACAACAACCAATTAAAAAGTGAGCTAAACAACTACAAAACCCCGTTTAAAAGAACAAAACAAACACATTTGAAGTTTTAAGAACTTATTTCTCAGATTGGCATCGTCTAATCGAAAATTTCTTCGGAATCTTTTTTGTAGAGCATTTAGTAAGCTTTTGAATGGTTACCTTCCACCTACCAAGATTCGTAACCTTTTTCAAAATTTAAACATCTTTATTTATATGAATTTCAAACATTCAGAAAATATTTTAACTGAATCCCATGATTCTAAGAACCGTAACCAATAACTTTATTCGACAACTATTTTTCCATTCTTCTCGAAAACGGTTAAAGCTATCGCCTTGAAAATGGTTTCATTCGTTTTCCTAGCCCAAGAAGCCTATAAAACGAGTACTTACAAGCTTAGGAAGTCAAAAACGTAAGCGTTACGATTTTGTTTGCGCGAATTTCGCCCCAAACGCCATCTTCCAGTGGGCGGATTCTGCTGGTTAACGAACTTGACCTTTCAAATTGGACGACGGATTTTTGTACCAAATTTAAAAGGTTAAAGATATCGTCTTTAAAATTGTCTCATTTGTTTTCCTAGGCCAAGAGACCTATAAAACGAGTAACTTGCAAGCATATGATGTACGCGTAACGATTTTTTTCGCGTGAATTTCGCTCCAAAAACCATGTTCCGGAGGACGGATTTTACTGGTTAACGAACTTCAAATTAGACGATAGATTTTTGTACAAATTTCATCAAAATCGGACCATTATTCGCTGAGCTAGACCGCGAACAGACAAATATATATATATACATGTGTATATATATATATATATATATATATATACATATATATATATATATATATATATATATATATATATATATATACATACACAAATTTGACCAGCGTTATTTTTGTTCTCTTGGGGTTCTGAAACGCAAATTTTCTAGTCGGCACTTCCGGAATGCGTCATGAGATCATCCTTATAAGCGGAGTTCCTCCCAATGGGGGGGGGGGGGAGGAACCGCGCTAAAACTCATAAGAGATTGTAATGACCTCACAATGTCTATGCACAACAATCTGAGCAAAGAAATTTTTGGGTTATAAACAATGAAAAGAAGGAAAAGGAAGACATCTTATTAATAAACCACACAAAGCTTGAACAGGGTTATCTAATGTGGTACGGAAAACCTGCCAACGCCGCACTTGTGGTACATCCTTGACCGTGAAACACATGCTTCCTGAAAGAAGACAAATTATTGAAGCACTAAATTATAAACAAAAAAAAAACATCCCGGCACACCAGGTCAGTCCTATGCTCTGGCTACCTAATTTCGCTCTTTGCGGGTACCTATTAATAAATTACTTAAAGGCTGGTTGGGCCTAGGGACAATCTGGCACCCTGAATCCAACCCACAAACGAAGATACTAGAAGATAAAATCTTTAGTTCGCTCGAACTTTGAACACAGGTCCTCCAGCACATTAGTCGAGTGCTCTACCACCGAGCTACCACGCCCCCAAACTTCTAAATTATCCAAATATATTAACAGCCATTTTTAGAGACAATAATTAAAATTAGAAAATGTGTTATTAATTTTAAATGAAAATAACACTATTAAAATAATTTGATGTATAAATTATAAACGTATACATTTAAACAGTCTAATTGAAACAAAACAAAACAATATAATAGAATTGAACAATAAATGAATTTGCTGTTATTTTATGGATAATATGTTAGTGATAAGACAAAAACCTTAGACCTAGTCACTATGCCTAATTAATGAGTAGATGGTTGGAGAGCCGCGAGGCGTGGCAGTGGATTCCTCCGCGGACGCTCGGTCGGTGAACTCTCTCCTATCCTGAATGATAATGCTGAGGTCCTGGATTTGATGGATCTTCAGGATGATACGAGACTCAATGGGTTAGCAAGGTAAATACTGGTCGAGCCTTATGAGCAGTAAGTTAAATAGTGGTTAAGCCTTTTGAGCAGTACAGTAAATAGTGGTGGAGCCTTATGAGGAGCAAGGTAAATAGTGGTTGAGCCTTATGAGTATCAAAGTATATAAAGGTCGAGCCCTATGAATAGCAAGGTAAATAATGGTCAAGCCTTATGAGTAGCAAGGTAAATAGTGGTTCAGCCTTATGAGTAGCAAGGTAAATAGTGATGGAGCCTTATGAATAGCAAGGTAAATAGTGGTCGAGCCTTATGAGTAGCAAGGTAAATAGTGGTCGAGCCTTATGAGTTGCAAGGTAAATAGTGTTTGAGCCTTATGAGCAGTAAGGTAAATAGTGGTCGAGCCTTATGAATAGCAGGGTAAATAGTGGTCGAGCCTTATGAATAGCAAGGTAAATAGTGGTCGAGCCTTATGAGTAGCAAGGTAAATAGTGGTTGAGCCTTATGAGTAGCAAGGTAAATAGTGGTTGAGCCTTATGAGCAGTAAGGTAAATAGTGGTCGAGCCTTATGAATAGCAAGGTAAATAGTGGTTGAGCCTTATGAGTAGCAAGGTAAATAGTGGTTGAGCCTGATGAGTAGCAAGGTGGTCGAGCATTGCCTAAGCAAAATAAGTAAAAACGTTATATTTCTTATCCAATTATATTTTTAAATAAAAAGAAATGTTTCGTTCTCCCCTGATGATAGTAGGGAATTCAAAACAAAAGGATCAGAATAAAAAGTATAAAACTTAGTAATTACTAAACCAATTGTCGTAACGGAGTACTCACCATCAATCAAACCTAAAGTAATGTAGGTGCTAGCGTAGGACCTTGCGGGACACCACACCCTTCCTTGTGTTATTAATGGACACTTCAGCGTAACTGTATGTTGTATCTTCAACCTACGCTTAGGAAGGAAGGCGAACTTTCTACACCCAATAGCAAGGATTATTTATTATAGTCTCTTGTTAAAACATTTCCAGTTTGTTAAATTATTATATCAATCGCCGATTTTATTTGCTTCAGCATTATTGTAGGATCTATCACATGCCTTACTTATGTTTTCTCATCTTTATTTATGTTATTTAGATTTCAAATCCTAGTAGACGAATACATGGCTCTACAAATACGTGATGAGAATCAAGAAAACGTTTTGATATTTTTAAACGTTTCATAATTTTCAACTGACAAGAAAAAGGTAACAGATTGATTTATATCTGAACTCAATCTTAACTTTTTACGTAACCTATGGAGATTGTTTTTGGTGAATCGTAAACTAAGTAATTTTTCGGCTCCTAAGAAATACAAAAAGTTCAGTTCTCAGCGTGTTTCCTCGATTGGAAGGAAACTCGCTTATTACATCGACCCGATGGCGCAATATAGAAAAATAACGACAGCTTATTTTTGAAGAAGTAAATTAAAAATAATATTTTATGAACAGACATGAGGAGGGTTTTGGATTCCTTAAGTGTTTCAGAAATTATTGGAAAATCTTGGAAAGAGGAAGAAAACCATTCAGAAACGTAGTCTACTTCCTACTAAAACTAGTCTTATGCATTTAGAAGATATGTTCTTAATCGGAGAAATCGGCACTTAACAGCCGAATGTGGTTCAGTTTCTTTACGGAGTTTTGTTTTGGTTTTTCTTGGATATGTAATTGGAATGGGTGTGTAAATTGTTCTCGAAACATTAAAACAAAATGAAAACTGTGTCTATTCTAAGCTAGAACGAACTAAGATGCTCCCTGTTCCTGCGGGCGGACTTTTATATAATTTCTATAAATGCTGAATTTTACTCTTTCGTCAACCTAAGTTACCATATAATGAAATTTAAGATTAAAGTAAATTTTTCTCAAATTGGAGTAAAATTCATTAAAGTCACATTATTATTGTTAATTAATTTTTTACAGTTTTAAATTAAAATTTGATCAAGTTGCCAGACAATTTCAAGCTGCTTTGAAAATTGTCAATTCTTTCGTTCTATTTGATTATTTTTTGACCAAACAAGCAATTTATTTTTCTTTCGACCATTTATCATATAATATCATTAGTAACTAAGTAATGTTATAAAATCTAATATTTCCTTATTAATATGAAAAAAAAGTTGTTTGATTTTATTTTAGTGTCTTATTTTGACATCACACTCAAGGGATGATACAGTGAAACCTCCCTTAACGGACACCTCCCTACAGCGTACACCTCTATTAACGTAAACTAAGTAAGGTGTCCGCAATATAGAGGTAAAATAAACCTCTATATTGCGGACACCTCTGTACAAAGGACACGGACAGAAAAACCTGATTTTTTACCTCCTTACTACGGACAATTATAGCTAATGTTATTTATAGAAGCGTGTTCCCATGGGTGTAGGTTTCCAGAAAAATGCGTTAACAATAACGAACTCTTTGTAAGAATAAGACATATATACAGAATAGTGACCAATAATATCTTCCTAGGAATTTCACAATAGGAACCCTTCCTTTTCAGCAAAAGCATATGATTTTCCCGCTGGCAGATTACTATTGTTTTGCCTACGCGGCACAATCACGGTTCCGGGAATATTCCAAAACTCTGTTCGGTTCACAATCCTTCCGCAGAACTTCCCTCTCTTCACTTTTCAGTTGGTTTTTAGCTCTTGTTGAGTAAGTATCGTGCATTCTCTTCAATATGTCTAATCGGAAATCTCTGACACTTAAAGAAATAATTGACGTGATAACATTTTCCAATCGCGAAAAATGTGGTGTGCGTAAAGTTGCCGAGTTTTTCAAGATAGGGAAAACACAAGCAGCAGAAATATTGAAAAAGAAAGATGAAATTTTGAAGAAATGGGCGGAAAATTATGACAAAAATGTTGTCCGAGGACTAAGAACTTCTTTATGCTTTAAACTTTTTAGAATAAAAACTTTTTTTAAGTTTATACTTATTGAACTTCTTTCTATATACTTAAAAAAACTTGTTATAGGTAATTATTAAATGGTTAATTAAAACATGAATTAAATGTACAAATTCGGTACGTATACATCTCGACCAAAGCCTCTGTATAGCGGACACCTCCCTATAGAGGACAACATTGATGCTCCCAGAGGTGTCCGTTATAGAGAGGTTTCACTGTACTAATAAATTTTAGGCCAACATATTTTATTCTACTTAACACACATGCACTATCAAGTCTTATATAAATGTAACCAATACAAAGAACGCATACTGTTATTTAATTATTTCATATTTTCATTTAGTATCTTAGATCTTGATTTTTATATCTTCAATATAAAATTGACAAGTCTGGTAAGAGTTACTTCATTGAATGGACCTATTTTTTCCGTGGGTGGAATTATTAGCGCAAAAAATATTTGGACCGTACATTAGGAGATGGTGTGTGGTTTTCTGAATTGGCTTATTACATAAAGTGCACAACGGTCTGGGATTGATTGTGTATCTGTTGGCATTTTTGCTACATGTTCTTAATTGCTTAATTCTTTATGCAATACACCTTCAAGCATCGAAAGTTGCTAATTTCTTTCATTGCGTGTTATTCAATTATTTTTTGTGCAACATGCACTTTTTTTTCAATTAACCATTGAAGCGATATGTTATATGAGAAAGTGAAAAGCTTGAATGCAGTATCGGTGACGTGGGAGTTTTTCCCGGGACTACAATATATATATTTATAGATATATATTGCAAGACGTGGGAACTTGCAAGTGTTTCCGGTGTTGCACCACACCTAAGGGAGTAGAGTGTTTTGTGTACGCCGTATCTACTCTCCAGTACAACAAACTGGTCGTATATGATAAACGAAAAGCTGTGCTTTGGAGAACAGAAAATAATTATGTTTAATAAGTTTTGACATGTTAAAAAGGCTTCGAAAAATGTTGGCGCCTACAAGGCATAGGAAATAAATTAAAAAGTCGCTGTATTATCAGGTGAGTGAATCCATACCTAGTGATCCAAAGATTTCACCATTTCAGAAAAAATGATATTCTTTCCATCAATTATATATAGAATCAGTAGTTCAAAACAATTTTTAATTTTTTTTCAGAATCAACCATTTGAAGATGGCAGCCATCTTCGTTTTCACCACGCATGATTATTAGCGCGGTTCGTCCCCCATAGGGAGGAACCCCGCTTATAAGGTTGATACAATGAAACAATCCGGAAGTGCCGACAAGAAAATTTCGCGTTTCAGAACCCCTAGAGACCGAAAATAACGGTGGTTCAAATTTGTATAAATATATATATGTATATATATATATATATATATATATATATATATATATATTTGTCTGTTCGCTCATTTCTGGCTTCCCTGATGGTCCGATTTTGATGAAATTTGGTACAAAAATCAGTCGTCCAATTTGAAAGGTCAAGTTCGTTAACCAGCAAAATCCGCCCACTGGAAGATGGCGTTTGGGGCGAAATTCGCGCAGATAAAATCGTAACGCTTACGTTTTTGAGTTCATAAGCTTGTAAGTACTCTTTTTATAGGCTTCTTGGGCTAGGAAAACGAATGAAACCATTTTCAAGGCGATAGCTTTAACCGTTTTCGAGAAAATTGGAACAATAGTTTTTGAATACAGTTTTTGGTTTGGGTACTTAGAATCACGGGATTCAGTTGAAACATTATCTGCATGTTCTACTTTCATTAAAACTAATATGTTGAAAGTTATGTTACGTTTGGAGTTAAGGAAGAGTTAGAATAAAATATTTTATGAACAGACATGAAAAGTTTTGGGAACTTTGTATACTTTCCTTAATATCTCGAAAAAGGTTGAGAATCTTGGTAAACGGAAGAATACCATTAGAAAGCTTACTAAATGCTCTACAAAAAAGGTTCTGATAAAAGTTTTGATTAGACGATGTCAATCGGAGAAATAAGTGCTTAAAACTTTAAAGTAATTGATTTCGCTGATTCGAACTGTTCTTTTTGTCTGTTTTTATTCCTTGTTATTTTTTGACTGCTTATAGTTGGATAATGTATTTGATAATAAATCAGGTTAAGAAAAATAAGAAAAACAATTTAATCTTAGAGATATGGATTTCCAAGATATAGTTTTTCAACTGCCTAGCGGGGGTCCTTCCTAGGGCGGGAACCCATGCAGGTAAGATCGTAAATAAGACCTTTCTTGAAAGTAAAGATGGAACTGTCAACTTTGGTCCTCCTCTGCCTCCCGGCACTTTCATTGCTGACGAAGGCTACCAATGAGTAGCCGAAACGTCCTAAATATAGATTTTTTAACAAAAATCGTATTGAGGTTTCTTTAGCCGAATCCCAACCATTCCATCTTTAATTATCACCTCGACGGCTAACTATCTAATCTTCATGCTTTCTAGAAATGTGGACCCAAAATAATAACAGCTTCTATTTTAATCATTTTAAATGAGTCTAGATATAAGAACGGAACCGCGCAAAGATGATGCAGTTCCTGCGAGTCGGACTATTTTTGAGTTTATAAGCTCTTACGGAAAACTCATTTTCAAAGGACTGGTAAATCATAGACACATAGTTCAGACATCATTGTTTTTGTACAGTCTTCTCTATATTTTATGTTGTCTTTACTATTTGAATATTTTGAAGTCCAATACCTGAAAACTGCCACTGACAAACATCTATTGACATTTCTTAAAAGGCCGTTTTTTATGGTAATGTTTTGGCGTAAGGGGATGTGTGTCAAGTTGATTTTTGGCATGAAGATAAAACTAGCTAAGTAGCTTATATTAAAAGTACTCCTAACCCTGATATTTGTTACCTTAATTTTTCATAAATTTTTATACTTCAAATTTTTGATAACTTTAGGCTTTAGTATCTCGGGTCGGGGACTTGGGTTTACTCCTGAGCCAAAGTAGTTATTTACCAATACCAGCCATAATTTTTGTTATATTTCAACGAAACTCGGTATTCGTTGTGGTCAAAGAGACAAATTTCTTATAAAAATAAACTAAATCGGTTGACTAGAAGGGGGGGGGGTTTACTCCGGACAGAAATTACTAATTTCCTTATACCGGTCGTAATTTCTGTTGTATTGTAACGAAACTCTTTATACCTCCTGGTATGGAAGGGGAGGGGGTGTTACTTTGTACTATGTTTGAATTGAATTCTTCCGCCAAACGTATGTTCGCGAAACTCATCAAGATCAATTGATCAAAATGTGAAGCTTTGTGTATTCAGTACGTAGTGTAGTACCACGCATACACAAAACTCTGGAAGGAAATTAATTACAAAATTCATAATTGAAACAGCTGCTCATAAAAAATGCAAAAGAGTAGAACTATTTATGTTTTTATTTTATTTATCTATATAGGTTATTTTAAGCAAATTATTCAGGAATGCATTCGGCACTGCCCAATTCTGAGGAAAGTGCTTAGTTATGCAGCTCCTCCGTGACGGACTTTTTTCCCCTGTTTTCGTGGCTTAAACTTCCTTCTCTTAGGGATTTTATTTTATATTTTTAACGAAAGATAAACCCAATTGTTTCTATTCCTTTACTAATTGCAAAATATCAGTTCACTTTTGAGCGCGAACCGAGCGACATGTACATAAATATATATATATATATATATATATATATATATATATATATATATACATATATATACATATATATATGTATATATATATACATATATATAACAATATTTAAACAACCGTTCTTTTCGTGGTCTATGTTTTCTGAAACGCGACATTTCCTAGTCGGCACATCCGGATGTCATGTGGTCAACCTAATAAGCGGGGGTCCTCCCTAAGAGGGAGGGAGGAAACGCACAAAAACAATAAAGAAAATAGCAATAAAAATGTTGCAATATATTTTCGAACGTTTATCATGTCAAAAGATTTGTCAAATTCAACATACTTTTTCATCAGAATCTGCTACTTAGAACAGTTATCGAGTTTCCTAAACGGTCGTCATGGTGGGCACGATTCATATTTTTGTAAATGAGAGTTTGCAAGGTTTATATTTTGCTCTAGCCTTTAGTGCATATAGGCGAAAAAAAAAACATTAAAAGTTAATGTATGTTAACAACATATACACAACACACCCCATTGTCAAACAAATATTAGATCATATACACTGGTTACAGGAAAACAACATACAAATTAAAAATGCAAGTGTATACAGTGCTGAGCTACAGGCCATTCTGTTAGGTATCAGCAAAATACAGACTACTTATTATAACCAGGTAATGTTATTTACTGATTCGCTCAGTTCCCTATTCTCTCTTAACAACATAAACACAACACACCCCATTGTCAAACAAATATTGGATCATATGAAGGGTAAGGGGAAAGAACAAGAAATGTCCATTTTTATCGAATTTCTAATTATTAGCTCATTATACAGTTTGATAGAGGTACTAAATAACTGACACACAATCACTGCAAATTCTACACAAATCTGAGTTACACACGATGAAAGATTTGGCATACTGGGAAAAAACAAGGAATGTCCAAGCAGAAAGAGGAAAAAACTGGAACTGTCCATATTTTCTCACTTTCCACACTTATCAGCTTTATCCCCTTTTCTTTCTTATCTATCCCCCTCTTCCTTCTAAGCTAACTTTAGTGGTTCAAAGTCTTTAGATGCTTATGAACAGTGAGTGATTGTTGTGTGTTGTATATTAAAGTTATTTCGGCTGACAAAATGAAATCTGACGCGAGTGATGATGAATTTAGGATTGTTGAAGTGTTTGAGAAAAGTAAAAAAAGTCCGATTCGCAGGAACTGCGTCATCTTAGCGCGGTTCCGTTCTTATCTTTAGTGTTTATGAAGGCATAAAATAGAAACAGTTATTACTTTGTTTAGATCAATAGCGAAACACCTATCCAAATGAAATCTCAAACAAACCAGTCTTGAAAGGTCTTGATTTACAATCTTACCTGTATGGGTCAGCTATCCCATAAGTCGGGCAGAAAGGTCTCCACTCAGAGGCATTTGGAAAGCCTTGGGATCTCTCTCTTTGAACGCTACATTTTTAACAATAAATTGATCTTCTTATTTTACTTAATCTGTTTTATTGTCAAATACATTATTCGACTATAAGCAATTTAAAAATAACAAGGAATAAAACAGACAAAAAGAACGGTTCGAATAAACGAAATCAATTACTTTAAAGTTTTAAGCACTTATTTCTCCGATTGACATCGCCTAATTAAAACTTTCTTTAGAACCTTTTTTGTAGAGCATTTAGTAAGCTTTCGAATGGTAACCTTCTGCTTCCCAAGATTGTCAACGGTTTTCGAGATACTAACGAAAGTATACAAAGTTACCAAAACTTTTCTTGTCTGTTAATAAAATATTTTATTCTAACCCTTTCTTTTGTCCAAACGTAACCAAAATTTGAACATATTAGTGTTGATGAAATTCGAACATGCAGAAAATGTTTCAACTGAATCCCATAATTCTAAGTACCAAAATAAAAGACAAAAAGAACAGTTCGAATAAGCGAAATCAATTACTTTAAAGGTTTAAGCACTTATTTCTCCGATTGACATCGCCTAATCAAAACTTTCATTAGAACCATTTTTGTAGAGCATTTAGTAATCTTTCTAATGGTGATCTTACGTTTCTCAAACTTCTTCGAAATATTAAGGAAAGTATACAAAGTTACCAAACTTTTTTATGTCTGTTAATAAAATATTTTATTCTAACCCTTCCTTAACTCCAAACGTAACAAAAATTTCAACATATTAGTTTTAATGAATGTAGAACATGCAGAAAATGTTTCAACTGAATCCATTGATTCTAAGTACCCAAACCAAAAACGGTATTCAAAAATCATTTTTCCAATTTTCTCGAAAACGGTTAAAGCTATCGCCTTGAAAATGGTTTCATTCGTTTTCCTAGCTCAAGAAGCCTATAAAACGAGTACTTACAAGCGTATGAACTCAAAAACGTAAGCGTTACGATTTTTTTAGCGCGAATTTCGCCCCAAACGCCATCTTCCAGTGGGCGGATTCTGCTGGTTAACGAACTTGACCTTTCAAATTGGAAGACGGACTTTTGTACCAAATTTCATCAAAATCGGACCATTAGGGAAGCCAGAAATGAGCGAACAGACAAATATATATATATATATATATATATATATATATTTATATATATATATATATATATATATATATATTTATATATATATATATATATATATATATATATATATATATTTATATATATATATATAAAGTCCGACTCGCAGGAGCTGCAACATCTTAGCGCGGTTCCGTTCATGGCCCTAGTGCCATTTGGTAAGCTTAGAAAAGAAATAAACTTATTTTTTTTATATATCTCGTGAAAATTGTCAAAATCCTCTCGAACATCTCGAATGAAAGTGATATTAAGGCGTCAGGGACACCGACAGTAGCTAACTTTTACACAGAAGCGGAAATTACAGAATCTGGCTCTCATTCTAAAGCAAAGCTCTATAAATCAATACAAAATATGCCTAATAAAGCCTTTCTAGAGGATACAGAAGCATGGGCGTATATGAGGGGGGGGGGGCTGAGGGGGCTGCAGCCCCTCCCGAAATTTTGACTTGATGATAAAAACTTCTCGTAAAACCCTTAAAAATAAATTAAATAATTCATTGAGAGGAGATCGTTGACCGTTGATGATGCAAGGTAGGGATTGTCGGGGTTCGGTCACTGCTACTTAATAAAACTACATTTTATCATAAAAATGGTTTTATTGTGCCGACGTTTCAACGATCTCCTCTCAATGAATTACACGAAGAAAAGGGGCAACAACAACAAAATGGACACTACTACAGTGAGAATGACTACCAGACTCCAAGCCCGACTAGCCATGCAGTCCTCGCTCCCTGCTCAACACAGTAGAACCTCCAGCTCTCCTTCCAACTCCTCCGCAGATTCTCTCACCACATCCATCGCTTCAGGACCTGAACCCACCTTACAACAGAGGAATCAAGCTTCTCAACAAACCGAGGTAGATCATTCCTTTAGCTCCATCAAAACGAAATTCCCTGCCTATAAATTTCTCATCAACAAAATATCCCGGCTTACCCAGGCAAACACGATTGCTCGGGAACAGAGAATTTTCCTTCTCAAATGCCGCAGCAAAAATGTTTTCCCCACATTTATCGAACATTGCTTGAACAAAATCTCCCTCCCGCCACGCTACTCTGAAAAATTAGATGAAGCCAAACATCAATTTAAAAAATCAATTTTGAATTTAAAAATAAAAGAAATTAATAGTAAAATTTACTTTTCGGACTTAAAATTAGAAAACCTCCACCACTCACTCCGGGAAAATATCGATGAAGGAGATTATAGCTCGTTTGTTTCCATCATGGAAACAACCAAAGATTTTACAAAAAAACAAAAAAAGCACACCCTTAAATCCAAACTTGATACAATCCTACTCAAGAAATATAACCATAATTCATTCCCCTCTGGGAAACCAGAATGGGTCCATAATATCTCCTCCATCGATATACCCCCCGAAGTGAACAATATTCTATCACTTGGGCCCAATTTTGCCACCCCTGTCACGAACCTGGGCAAATTGGTCCCAAAGCTTATCACCGATTTAGAATACATTCATAGAGATAAGACACTTATTGTAAATGATGAAGAGAGAGAACTATCCCGAATACGCATTTCCAACGTTATTACAAACCACCTACACCATCCTTCCCTCAAATCCCCCAAAATTTCTCCCCTACTCTACAAAGACATAAGAACCACCCGCTCCTTCCTTAAATCCCATAACGAATTAATCGTTACCCGGGCTGACAAAGGGAACAAAACCGTTATCATGGACAGGACTGAATACACGGAAAAAATGATCACACTCCTTTCTGACAACACCACTTACTTACCGACCCCCCATAACAGAAATCCCACCCCCTCCCTCACACAATCCTTTAACAAACACATACATAAACTACATGACAACAAAGAGATTGACCAACGGACCCGCTCACACCTCATCTCACATAACTCCCAAGCCCCCAGATGCTATGGCCTCCCGAAAATCCATAAAGAAAATAATCCCTTACGTCCCATCATTTCTAATATAAACTCCCCCTCCTCAAAACTAAGCAAATTTCTCCTTACTTCCCTCCAGACCTTAAGTCACAATAACCCCTATGACGTACAGAATGCACACGACCTTAAAAAACAACTACACTCCCTTCTCATCCCCCCTAATTTCATTTTAGCCTCTCTAGATGCCCAGTCCCTCTTCACAAACATTCCCATAGATAAAACCCTCGAAATTATTGACAAGAATTGGACTACCCTCGAACCACACACCAAGCTATCTCGATCTTCCTATCTTGAATCCCTATCCCTCTGCTGCAAATCCGGATACATCCTATTCCAAGATAAATTCTTCAACCAGATCTCTGGCCTCGCCATGGGTAACTGCCTCGCTCCTGACCTTTCCAATATTACCCTTAATGACCTCCTTGACCAAATCCTCCCCATGTTCCCCGACGATATTATTTTCCTTAAAAAATATGTTGACGACCTCTTCCTCATAATTAATCCTGATAAGATTCCAGAAATTCTAACAGCCTTTAACTCCTACCACCCCCGGTTAATATTCACCATCGAGACCGAAACTAACAACTCCCTCCCTTTCCTTGACATACTCCTTATTAGAAATACAGACGGCTCTATATCCACTGATTGGTATACCAAACCCACTTACTCGGGACGACTTCTCCATTACCTTTCCTCACACCCCAAACACCAAATCCTCAATACTGCCAGCAACCTAATAAATCGAGCCCTCTCCCTATCCAACACCAAATTTCACCCTGCCAACAAATCCCGACTCCTCGATATTCTTACTACCAATGGATTTCCTACGAACATTATCACCCGTCTCATAAATTCTTTTAATAACCCTAAACCCATCCCCACTACCCAAGATAATATTGTCCCTCAATTCAGAGGCCTCCCATATATCCCAAACCTCACAGAAAAAATCCAAAAATCCCTACGCGATACTTTCCCCACTCTAAAACTAGGACTATCGACACAGAACAAACTGAAAAACTTACATACGACTCTTAAAGACCCTATCCCACAAAAAGACAGGACCAATGTAGTCTACAGAATCCCCTGCATCACACCCAACTGCAATAGTGCGTACATTGGACAGACTAAAAACCCAGTAAGAAAACGTATCAACAACCACAAAAATGATGTACGGAATAAAGACATAAAGACAGCTTTAACTAGACATGCCATCACAGACGGACATGACTTTGGTTTTGACCAATACTCCATCCTTTCCACTGAATCCAACGAAGAAAAACGCCTCCTTTCCGAATCAATTTTTATCCACCTAGAAAATAATCCAGTTAATGACAAAATTGACAAAGAAGTCATCTCCTCTACCTACTCCAACATCTTCCATTTATTAAAAACTCCATCCTAATCCCCTATACCGCCTGCAATATAGCCCTTTATACCTGCCTCCCTTTCCATTAACACAGCATTTTATGACTTTATGACCCCTTACTGTACTTTGCCGCTCTTTCTTTCATCTTCTATGTTCTCTGTCCATTGGGTGGTCCAGAACCCCCCTCCCCCTCACCAACTCCTTTCTTCCTATATTTCCCTGTATTAACTGTCAGAAATGATCCCGCATTTGTGAGGAATAGTTCTCTATCTTCCCATCGGTAAGCCCATATTGTTATTCTTATATCTAATCTAATGTGTAATCTGTTATTCTTATATCTGTTTTCCTAATAATCCAAACACTATATATTATGTTCACTTCTATATATTATGTTCTAGTATTTTATGTTTTTGTCTTTTTCCACATATGTATGTATGTATATATGTATGTGTATTTATGTTTGTAGGCATATGTATATATATATATATATATATATATATATATATATATATATATATGTGTGTATATTTCAGTACTACATCCGTCCTACTTGTTTTTTACAGCCCTGATGAAGGCTTGAAGTTCAAGCCGAAACGTCGGCACAATAAAACCATTTTTATGATAAAATGTAGTTTTATTAAGTAGCAGTGACCGAACCCCGACAATCCCTACCTTGTATAAATTAAATAAGATCACTTAGTTCATAAAACATATTTTATTTTACGTGTAATAGCGTTTTAGTTGCCTAAAACTATTCCAAGCTCTAAATCTTTAGTATTCCATACCCTGGAAATGGTCTCAGCCTCCCCCGAAATTGTTTTTATATACGCCCATGTACAGAAGGATCAAGAAAAAGTACACAAGATTGAGTAGAATACCCTGCCTAATATAGCCTATATAGAATAATATGCCGAATAAAACCTATCTAGTAAATACACAAAGACAAATAAAAGTCTTGACGAATAACAAGTCAAGAAAAAAAACTTTATTTAACAAAATAAAACAAAGTTTAGTTGCCCAACTACAATAGAATAATATACCTAATTAAGTCTATGGAGTAGACACAAATGGACCAAAAAGATTAGTTTTAATGAAAGTAGAACATGCAGTAAATGTTTCAACTGAATCCCATGATTCTAAGTACCGAAACCAAAAACGGCATTCAAAAATTATTTTTTCACTTTTCTCGAAAACGGTTAAAGCCATCGCCTTGAAAATGGTCCCATTCGTTTTCCTAGCCCAAGAAGCCTATAAAAAGAGTACTTACAAGCTTATGAACTCAAAAACGTAAGCATTACGATTTTTTTTGAGCGAATTTCGCCCCAAACGCCATCTTCCAGTGGGCGGTTTTTGCTGGTTAACGAACTTGACCTTTCAAATTGGACGACAGATTTTTGTACCAAATTTCATCAAAATCGGACCATCAGGGAAGCCAGAAATGAGCGAACAGACAAATATATATATACATATATATACAAATTTGAACCACCGTTATTTTCGGTCTCTAGGGGTTCTGAAACGCGAAATTTTCTTGTCGGCACTTCCGGATTGTTTCATTGCATCAACCTTATAAGCGGGGTTCCTCCCTATGGGGGAGGGAGGAACCGCGCTAAAAGAGGAAAATAACTGGTCGTGTGACAGATGTGATGAAGAAATTACGCCTTCAGTCACATGAAACAGGAGAAGACTCCCAGTGTAAATGTCTACAATGTTTTAAAAACACTACAGCTGAAGAAAGGAGGAATATAATCAGGAGAAGACTCCCAGTGTAAACGTCTACAATGTTTTAAAAACACTACAGCTGAAGAAAGGAGGAATATAATCAGGAGAAGACTCCCAGTGTAAACGTCTACAATGTTTTAAAAACACTACAGCTGAAGAAAGGAGGAATATAATCAGGAGAAGACTCCCAGTGTAAACGTCTACAATGTTTTAAAAACACTACAGCTGAAGAAAGGAGGAATATAATCAGGAGAAGACTCCCAGTGTAAACGTCTACAATGTTTTAAAAACACTACAGCTGAAGAAAGGAGGAATATAATCAGGAGAAGACTCCCAGTGTAAACGTCTACAATGTTTTAAAAACACTACAGCTGAAGAAAGGAGGAATATAATCAGGAGAAGACTCCCAGTGTAAACGTCTACAATGTTCTAAAAACACTACAGCTGAAGAAAGGAGGAATATAATTTCTTCATTTAACAGTTTCATATCCTGAATGTTATTAAAATATGGGCCTAGTAAACCAGAAAGCAAGAATGGAGATGCCAGAAGATTGGGAAGAAAACCTAAGTTGGACCAGAAGAAAACCAAAGCCACTCACTGTAGTCAAGGGAAAACAAAAAAATATTCTTCAAAGGCTTTAAAGTTTAAAAAGATGTTGTCATCCAGACAACCATCGTTTCTATAAAAAATTTCCCCATAAATCGTAGAAGTAAATAGGAGATTCAAATCTGCAAAATGCTGGACATTCCTTGTTCTTTTCTCCTAATAATATTACTTTTGTGGCAAAAATGTCATTAAAAGCTCTATTTTGAGTTATTTATTGTCGATTTTTTTTACATGCACAATAGGACTTATACTTTCTGATTTCTATATATAAATAAAATAAAATAGGTTGCTGTACATATTTTGGTAATTTTAAATACAAAAATAGCTTTTTCTCGAAAAGTAGATTTTGTGACATTCCTTGTTCTTTCCCCTTACCCTTCATATACACCGGTTACAGGAAAACAACTTACAAATTAAAATGATATGGTTACCCGGAAATGAAAATATTTCTGAAAGCACTAACGTAGACGAACTAGCAAAATTAGCGACACGAAGAGATAAAAATGACATAGATCTCTTGACATTACGAGACATTAAAAGACTTACATACACTAAAACTTTAAACAACTGGCAGCGATATTGGCAACTTACACAAGACAACAAACTCAGAGAAATAAAACATACAGTTCAAGCTTGGTCATCAAGCTCACAGGATGTGAGACGAGAAGAAGTCGTCTTATGTCGTTTAAGAATCGGACATACTTTACTCACACACTCGTTTTTAATAACTAAAACTGAAAAACCTACTTGCAGACAGTGTAACTTACCTCTAACAGTTAAACACATATTGACAGAATGTAGAAGACGTGATTACTTACAAATTCCGCACGACATGACTAAACTTTTGAAAGAGAGTAGCCAATCGATAAACACTATTTTTCAACATCTAAAACACACAGCTATAAAACAAGATTTAATTTTAGACTCTAAAGTCACTTCTGATATCTGGTAGCATTGGAGAAAAGATAATTTTCATTATAATTATTTGTTAATTTAAATTAATTTTATTTTCATTTAATCGTGATTTATATGCGTGAGTGTATGAATACGTATGTATGTACATGTGTATAACATGAATTACACATAGTGTATAAAAGCAATGTATATGCATGTGTTGAACACTTGCATATACATCTGTAATGTATATAGTAATGTTTATATATATATATATATATATATATATATATATATATTATAGTGTACATACTTATAACTATTATATTAATTTGTAAAATACTTTTATTGTAAATTAATGTTTTTACTTTATATGAAATATGAATAAGAAAATGTAACAACTGTTTAATTATAAGAATAGTTTTGTAATTATCGAGCGAATCATCTGCGTTATGAGAGTCTTGATAATAAAAAAATACTCTTCAGTTGTAATCTAAGCATAGAAACGAATGATCTAAGAATTCCTTCAGACTTTGAGATTTCCCAAGCTTTTCTTCCTTTAAGAGGAACCTTATTCATTGGGGGGCACCTAGACTGGTCCCGATCCGATCCAGTAGCCACCAACTGTCGGAAGAAAAACAAACACATGCATCTCAATGGAGGTGCCTACATTGGTCCCGATCCGATGACCACCTATTTTCGGCCGTTCAAACTTGTTTGTTTCTACACCGATTTCGGACGAATGAGTAAAATTGCATCGAAACACATATTGAGTTTCAAAAAGGTCTATAGCATTATTCAATGCTTTCAAATAAATTGGTGAAAGACTAATTTCGATATCATATTCTAAACTTCTCTCTCTCTGTGTCAGGGATCGGTCGTTATTTCTTAATAAAACTACATTCTACATGTGAAAATGGTTTTATTGTTTGACAACAACAAAAACAAGCAGGACAGAGTTAATACTAACATAACCGACTTACCGATGAGAAGACTGAGAACCATGCGTTATCAGTCTTCTCCGGCATGGTTCCAGTCTTCTCATCGGTAAGCCTATTTTGTTATTTTTATGTCTGTATCCATGCACCTCTAATTTAATCTATAGCTATAGCATATTGTTTTCTACCTTCGTATTATGTTTTTCTGTTTTTTTAATATTTTTTGCATATATATATATATATATATATATATATATATATATATATATACACGTATATATATCCTGTTTATTGCACCATTAACATATATTTTTTTTTTTTTTTTTTCAATCGAAATAATAATTTCTCAAGGCGTGGCGACATACTTTAGTTCACACGCTTGCGGTGCTAATTAGCGGTAGGTTTTATGTGCACGAATCTTTTGGTAAGTTTCTCAGACGGATTTCATAATGTTTTGTTGGCTGCGTTGAGAAAGTCGGACGAAGGAGCTGGAAGCAGGTGAGTCAGTGTAAGGAGGGCTAGAGGAATGTGGGCCAGGTATTGGTGGGGGAAGGACATGAAGTGGTGAGGGAAGGATACAGGAGGTGGTGGGGGAAGGATACGGGAGGTGGTGGTAGATCCTGAAGGAGAGGGGAGGTGTCCTGCAAGCAGTGTTCAGTCAGTCGGCCTGTCGTGTAGTGTCGTTTCTAGTCTAAGAATCGCTCTGTCACTCACACACTCAGCAAGGGAACATATGATACAAGTTTATATTGGATTGTCATATATATCATAAGGTATGTACTCAAATACTTTTCAATATGTATTTATGGTTTGGGATATTCATTGGAGGGCATAGAATGTCTCTAAGCGGGAGCATATGATTCACGTGGGCACAATATTCTCGGTTGGTCACCTCAACGGGTCCCCACTTTTAGAAGGGTTTTCCAATGAGAAAGGGCATTCTACGGTCCCAAGGCCTCTTCATACCTTTCGTCACTTTTATGATGTCACATCATTTTTCAAGCATTCATATAATAATTACCATTACATTTTCCTATCTCGTTTAGATTCAATGAGAGAGGTTTTTATTGGAATATATATGCCTTACTAAGTTCTAGTTATTCCGTCCACTTTTCCAATCTCGAGGATGGTCCCCTGTGTACCTGAAGCGTATATAGGAAATAATGTCAGGGGAGGGGGAGGTATTGGGATCTGGGGTGTAGGGAGAATTTTAAATATTTTAGTGGAATATGGTAAATTTCCAAGGTTCTCTAGGCAACTAAGAAACCAGGGTACATGTTGAAGACATATTTACATTTTGTCGGCTTTTTTACATTAAATGTTTTCACAAAAACAACCTTTTACACGCCCACGCTGTGTACTTATTATTAATACTAAGTACTAACGGGTAACAAGCAAATTGCTATTGGCAAGTTACCCGTTATTTTTTACCTATTGAACAATAAACATTTTATCCCTCATACAATTATAATATTATTATATAAACATTCTTTTCTGTTAAAAAAAAAAACTTTTTTTTTAAAAAATGGCGCTACGAATTCTTTACACAGTCAGTAGAGGAAAATTAATGCATTATTCTTGAGGAATATTTTTAATTATCAATGATGATGGCATCATTAAATTAGATTTTCAAGTAATTACCATGCTCGTGCGAAATTATGTACTGTTTAAAATTAAAATTTGTTGGGGTATTATAAAAAAAAAATACTGCTCTCAATTATTTTCCACCAATTATTATTATTTATATGAAAAAAGGCGGTTTCGGAGATTTAGGTAAGGACAATTATTATTTAACATTCACGAACAATTTGGCTTCCTACGCACAGATTGCTTCCGGAATAATCATTCTTTCAATTCAATGCTTCGTTTCTATAGCGTTAAAGTCTCCTAGTGACTTTAACGGTAGTAGTAAGGATGGCGTCATAAATGTTCTGCCACATTCATTTCTAAGTACTTGTCAGAGAAATTTTCAAACAAATACTTAATTATATTTTCTTACTTGTTATTTTAATTCTTTAAATTAGATATAAACACTAGAAATAGTTATGTATACAAAAAATACACATACAGCGGTCGACATTTGTTCGAATCATCTACATGTGCTGTTAGTTACCATTTCCATGGCCTCTGAGACGGGGGGGGCGGAAAAATTGTTCAGGGGCCTGTGGTCTCAGAGCGGCTCGGCGTCATTTTTTTTACTACTTCAAATTATACTTTGAAATAACAAAGCTATATACCTACCATTTTATTTCCAGAGAAATGACAGTTTTAAATAATTTCATTAATAATTTTTGGTAATGCTAATGGTGGGAGTAGGTTTAGGGGCTCTTGAAATTATTTGAAAAGGCCCTTAATACCTCTCGGAGGCCCTGATCATGTCTTGTACTCTTGTAAGTTTCTTGCAGGTTTTTTATTATCTATTGCAAATTAAAATCTTGATTTGTATCATCAAGAGGGATATTATTTATTTCGTGATTAATCATTAATATTTAATTAAACTAAGAAGAAACTGAGAATAAGGTTGTTAGAGAACGGTCGGTAATTTGCAACGCTCTAGTTATTATAATGAACAATTTCCCGTTGTCTATTGTGGTAAATATTAATGTAAATGTATTTCTTGAAGGTCTAACGGCATTCCTGAGTTATATTCTTACGAACAACAACCACTCTAAGAATCGCTACATTACAAGGACACACCCCTGATGGCATTCCTTCTTTTAGCGGACAAACATCTGGTCGCTGTTTCCTACCTCCCACTCCTCCAGTATCCATTTTTCTTCATCTCACACACATTCCTCTGGTGTCTTCCTGGCATCTGCTTACTTAGGCTCATCAGCTGCCGAGGTCATCAGTACAAAAACAACACACATTTTATGCTATTCTAACTGAATATAGTGCTATCAATGGTGGAATGGGAAGTTCTTTCAATTTGTCTATCTATGAATAAACGGATTGTCACCCACCCCAGGGTGGAATAAACTCAAATGATCAAAGCCAGTGTTTTTTGACTACCGCAAAACCATTTCATCTATATTTATTGCAATTAAGCTTTTTAAAGATAAATATAATATTTACTGTGTTCTAATTTTTTTTTTTTTTTTTTTTTTTATTTCATTTGATTGTTTTGTTCCGCGACAATGGCGACAAACTCATTTCATGTTAAGTCAAAAAAGCAACGAAAAAAACAAAAACAAATGCTTAATAATTAAATTAAAGTTTAACAAGAACTTGAAGAAGAAGATAAAGTGAAAAAAAAAAACAAATAATGAAACTAAAGTAATTACTAGTTTAAACGTTACAATTTTGAAATAACCGTTTTGAAAGGTTAATGGATTGTGTACAGCTTGGTGTTTAAATGTGTGTTTTTCAAATATTTGAGTACTGCGGCGCTAATGACCTAGATGTAGATGCGCCGTAAAAAAAAAAACAAACAAACATTTGAGTACTGTATGGATGTGTGGGCTACCTTCTGACAGCAAGTCGTGTAAGTCGTGGGGCATATTTAAGTTAATGAGTTGTCTGCAGTTTTTAAGTATATGTTTAACTGTCAGAGTCTCATTGTAGTACTTACAAGTTGGTCTGTCCTTCCTTTCTAGTAAGTAGGAATGAGTAAGTAGAGTGTGTCCAATTCGAAGCCTGGTTATAATAACATCATCTCGTCGAGAGAAGTGTTCATATGACCAGGGTATCGTAGAATTTTTAATTTCTCTCAATTTTTTGTTCTGCTTTAAACCACTCACTGTCCCATTCTTACTGAATGTAATTTAGTAATGTTTTGTACAATTCCGATGAAGTCACAGTATGTAAGTCAAAGGTTGGTCGGTTTGATTTCTTCGTGTCCAGGTAACCATAGCAATATAATGTGTGTATTATTGTTTTAAAGTTTGTATATTTGAGAAAATATGTTATGGATAATGGGATGTGTAATACAAATGTTTTGAATGGAGAGTAACGTACTTAAGGAGTTAGTGCAAACAGTAATTTTTTTTGTTAGTGCTAACAGTGTTCCGTGCAGTGCAGTCATTTCGCCTGGAAGTTTCAGTAGCTAAGTGTTGTTGTCATCAATTGCAGCTGCTTTTCTAATATTTACATTAAAACATGATTTTTTCTTAAAAATCAGGTTGAGGTGTTGAGGTACAACAATGAACCTCATCTTGGTGTGCCCAATTATTACTCGGATGCATTTGCTCCTGTGAAGTCTACCGTTGGTTTGAGGGTAATTCCCCTGGATGGAACCATTGTCTCGGATATAATCGATGAATTAAATAAAAATAAAATGTAAAAATAATAAAAATCAGAAGCATATCGTCCTAACAACTTGAATTTTTTTATCGTGGTTTTCTCATACATTCTTTTTATTGGTTTTCTTATATTTCTACGAAAAGCAAAATTATGAATGGAAAAAAGTAAGTGCTTCATATTCCTATGTCTTGTTTTTGGATTTAAGTTTGACATCGCCTAGGATTTTGACCGCAATAAGAATATTTGGATCAGTATTAAAAAAAAAAAAAAAAAAAAAAAAAAAAAAAAAAAAAAAAAAAAAAAAAACGGATTGGCCTGGAAGGAAAAAAGTCCGACTCGCAGGAACTGCGTCATCTTAGCGCGGTTCCAGATTTTTTTTTTTTTTTTTTTTTTTTTTACGGCACATATACATCTAGGTCATTAGCGCCGACATCCAGGGTGTAGCGAGGAATTTCACCAGCGAGCCGTGGGATGATAAAATTCCTGCCGGAGGTTGGGAATCGAACCCACCATCTCCCGCTTATGAATCCAAGGCGCTAGCCATTAGACCACGAGAGACCCCGGTTCCTGTTCATATCCCTATTCTCATTTGAAAAGCATAGAATAGAAACAGATAATATTTTCCTCGGCCTTTGTTCAAAGGGTTTTATGGCTATACCTGGGGTCAAGACCCTAGAATCCTCTTCTACCGATACTTCATTTCATACGTTTCAATGAATTGGAAAATATCAAATATTTTCACACATTCCTGTGTTCTTTTACTATAGTAATAATTCTACAGATAAAATCAATTAAAAAATAAAATAAAAAAACCAACAGCATAAAGGCAATTGAAAATATTCAAAAGACGTCAACGAATCTTTTTCTCTTGGCAAGCTATATTTCTAACAATGAATTGTTTTTCTTATTTTGCCTAATCTGTTTTATTGTAATATACATTATCCAACTATAAGCAATTAAAAAATAACAAGGAATAAAAACAGACAAAAAGAACAGTTCGAATAAGCAAAATCAATTACCTTAATGTTTTAAGCAGTTATTTCTCCGATTGACATCGCCTAATCAAAACTTTCATCAGAATCTTTTTTGTAGAGCATTTAGTAAGCTTTCTAATGGTATTCTTTCGTTTACCAAGATTCTCAACCTTTTTCGAGATATTAAGGAAAATATACAAAGTTACCAAAACTTTTTAAGTCTGTTAATAAAATATTTTATTCTAACCCTTCCTTAACTCCAAACGTAACCAAAATTTCAACATATTAGTTTTGATGAAAGCAGAACATGCAGAAAATGTTTCAACTGAATCCCATGATTCTAAGTACCCAAACCAAAAACGGTATTCAAAAAATATTTTTCCAATTATCTCGAAAACGGTTAAAGCTATCGCCTTGAAAATGGTTTCATTCGTTTTCCTAGCCCAGGAATCATATAAAACGAGTACTTAAAAGCTTATGAACTCAAAAACGTAAGCGTTACGATTTTTTTTGCGCGAATTTCGCCCCAAACGCCATCTTCCAGTAGGCGGATTTTGCTGGTTAACCTTTCAAATTGGACGAAGGATTTTTGTATTAAATTTCATCAAAATCGGACCATTCGTCTTCTAGCTAGAGAGCGAACAGACAAATATATATATATATATATATATATATATATATATATATATATATATAAATATATACATATATATATATATATATATATATATATATATATATATATACAAATTTGAACCACCGTTATTTTCGGTCTCTAGGGGTTCTGAAACGCGAAATTTTCTAGTCGGCACTTCCAGTTTGTTTCATTGTATCAACCCTATAAGCGGGGTTCCTCCCTATGGGGGAGGGAGGAACCGCGCTAAAAAAAGAGTCTGCATTGGGTTCGTTCAAAATTTACGAAAAAGCAGGGAGGTTACGAAAAAGCATGTCCATCAGGGAGGTTACGAAAAACGTCAGGCGTGTTATAAGTTATTTTGACTCGTGCCCCAATAATCCAGGGCTTTGCTTAGACTTTCTATAGACATCATAATAATTAGTGCCTTTATTAGGATAAATTTTGAGAATTCGGAATCGATTTATTTGAACAAAATTAAAATACTTTTTTAATATTGAACTTTTTTGTATTGTATTGTTGCATAATTTATATTGTAATAATGTTGTTTAAGTGGTATCTACTAATTTAATTACATATTTTAGAACAATAGAATATTCCGTATATTTGTAAAATACATTTTTTTAATTACTTGGAATTTTTTACTTGATCATATTTCCAGATCCTCCTCCTGCTTTGAATGTATATTTACTGATGTTAGATGCAATGATTCTGCGAACAATCAGTGAATTATCTCTTTTCTTTTGATTGCTAGACGTCGTTAAATAATAGCATACAGGTAGGAAGGTTACATGCCCCCGGGCACCGCATATGACGAATAATGCTGTACATGCCCCCGGGGGCATGCACCGCATACAGCGAAAGTATGGCCAAACAACAGCCGCACTTAACCTGTTAATGACCCAATGTTCAGACCTCTGCATGCCAAACTATGAGACCCCCCTATGATGAAATGCCCGTTTCGTAAAGGGATAAAGTTAGAAAGTTACTCAATAATATGTATTTTTGTTCTTATATTTTAGATAGCGGGTTTATATATATGTATAATTAAATGTGTCTGTTCACTCCCCAGCAGGTTAAAAAAAATATCCAATTTTTTTTGAAGAATCTGTCAACAGAACATGATTTTTTAGGCAAAAATCCAAACTAAGATTTTCAGGTTTGGAGTTAGGCAAAAAATATTTTTTTAACGAGCAGTTTTGGAATTTTTATATTTTGTAAATTATCTTGAAAACGGTCAATGGAATGTGGCTTACTAAATTCTCAGGTAATTTTCAATGAGATGATCTCCGTCGCAGATATAAAGCACTTTTAGAAATAAGTGGGTAACCTTTTGACAGCGTTCGATGTTTGGCTTTGAACGGTTCCTTGAGTACCTGTCCTCACTTTTCTATTGCTTCTTGGTTTTCTTACTACTTTAAAATGAATATTCTTATAAATGAGATAACGTAAAATTAGAAACTAGTTTTTGTTGCTAATATAGCTGACGTCATTGAGGCCGAGTACTGTACGTTTTCTGTGCATCATGAAATGTCATTGGAGTCGGTGTTTATATTTTTTAACAATATATTGAATAAATCTATCAAATCATTGAATAAATCTAAATAAACAAATAAAACCAGGGACAATAATAAGATCTCACTAAGATTTTGCTCTTACGGTCATCTGATCAGCTGTTGAGCTGATAACACTATCTCTTATCAGATTTGTGATAACAGTATGTCCAATGAGTAACCTTCTTGTGACCTAGACCCATTTCTAAGGGCCAGACTCAAAGCGGAGAAATTACATGCACGAACAGCCGGTATCCTGTTGTCACGATACAGTTAAACTCATTACTTTTTTACAAAGATATTGTTTTGTCCGGACACCCTTTACAAAAAAACTAAAGAACTAAGTATTCCGTCATCATTCTTCATTGCCTTGCGTGCTCCAAGAAAACATGAGCGAATGTACTAGTCAATAAACCATGTTAAATATGTTAACACATTACTTTTTTATTTCTCTTATAATAATCCTTAAATCAACAAGTAAAATGAGATACTGCATATAGCTTTTTGAATAAAAAGATTGTCAAATTGTTTAACTAAAATATAACTAATTTATTTTATTCTCCAGTAAGTAATTTAATTATTGTCAAGCATTTTCAGAATATGAAGATGTAATAATAATCAAAGTTGTAATTTAGTAGACTTATGTATTTCTATTTCACACACATTGAACATTATTTGTTTTTAATTTTATTTTAGACGTTCATAATATCATTAATGACACCCGATTTGCAAACATTTCTTTCTTTGTATACTTCTTATTTTGATTTTTAAAGTCATTTATTCCAAAATCATTCCTCTGAAACCAAATCTATCAGAAAGTTATACAATATCTGGTGTCCCTTTTTTCTGCTTTTAGCACTTTCCTCCGAAGGAAAGTAGCTATTGAGGTTGGACTTATGATGGAATTTTTGAAAAATTTCTTCAAATCTTTATCGATTCTACCTAGTAGACACCGAAAATGACCCCCGTAAAAATTTATATATATCTATATATATATATATGCGTATATATATATATATACATATATATATATATATATATATATATATATATATATATATATACATATATATATATATATGTGTGTGTGTGTGTGTGTGTGTGTGTGTGTGTGTCTGTTACGATAGCGCCCAGAGTTTTTGTTTTTTCGTCACGAAACTTGGTATATAGCATTCAATTAGCAAACGATTGAACGAGTTCGTTAACCACCAAAGTCGGTCCACCGGAAGGGGGGGGTTTACCCCGAACCCAAAACACTAATTTGACTATGTCAGCCGTAATATTTGTTATATTTCAACGAAACCTGGTATTCGTAGTGGTAATATACAGAGAAAAGTGAGATATAAAAATGAACTAAATCGGTTCATTAGAAGGGGGGGTTTACTCCGGACCCACAATACCAATTCGCCACTACCAGCCGTGATTTTTGGTATATTTCGACGAAACTCGGTATTCGTAGTGGTAATCTATAGGTAAATATGTGTTGTAAAAATAAACTAAATCGGTTCATTAGAAGGGGGGGTTTACTCCGGACCCAAATTCCTAATATACTCATACCGGTCGTAATTTCTGCTGTATTGTAACGAAACGCGGTATACGTCGTGGGTAACTCATGAGAAAGAAGTGTTGTAAAAATGAGCTGAATCGGTCAATCGGAAAGCGGGGGTTTAATTTGTAATATATTTCAATAGAAAAGCCAGCCAGACGTAGGTTCACAAAGCCGCCGCAAGGAGCGCTTTCTACCACTAGAGTGACTGTATCCTATTCCTGCGTTAGATCAAAATACGATAATATGAGGTTTTTTGTATTTATTACGTAGTGTAATAGGTACCATGTGTAAACATAACTCTGGAAGCAAATTAGTAATTGATCAGTTACTCATTACAAATTTAAAAGAGAACTATTCATGTTTTTATTTTATTTATGTAGGATATTTTAAGCAAATTGTTCTGGAAAGCAGTCTACACTACCCAAATTCTGAGGAAAGTGCTTAGTTATACAGCTCCTGCGTGACGGACTTTTATTTCACTAGATTGCAATATTAACAGTATTTTTTGGAATCCCCAAACCCCCTCCTTTAAAAAAAAAATCCCAATAAATGTCCTACTCATATTTTGCTCAGTGTGTTTTGCGGTGGAAATTTGGTTTACCTAGTATTTTTACTAAAGCGAAAAATGTTTAAATAATCCTTTTGTTCACTATCGTGTTAACAAACTTGATATAAATTTATTAAATATATGAAAACATAAATTGCATATAGTCATGTATTGGGGAAATAATTTACAAAAACAATTCGTGGTTTATTTTATTTTAGCAAATTGTTTCACAATATAATTTTGTGAATTCTAAAATCATTTGCGAAAATATATTGTTCTATAATTTAAACAGTGTATACAAATTATTATTGTTTACAATTTACACGAATTTATGTGTCTCAGTATATTTTTTTTAACGTGCGAATCAAAAAAATTATAATAGTACCGCAAACATTTCCCAAAGAATAAAATGCAGAATTATTTAAAAACTTAAGAAATGAGGTAATCGTCGAAGGGGGAGGAGAGAGAAATTGTCAGAAGAAGGTTCTCATGGTTGCTGATTTTCACGGTTCGATGTCTAATCGATTCTAGAAGAACGGCCTACAGGATAGCGGTCACCTCCCAGGATCGAACATTAAATTCGATTCTATTATTCGATTATTCAGTATTACGTGCATACCTCTATCTACTTGGGTTAATAACAACAAATTCCATTTGTTTATGTTTATTTATTTATGTTTATGTTTATGTTTATGTTTATTTATGAATTCATTAGCCTACTATTTGGTCTGATGGTTATTAAATTTGGATTACAAACAAAGTTTAACAATTTGGTAAATGTGAAGACGCGGGGGAAATGTTGCACTATAACGTATTTTGATGCACTTAACACGAATCCGTTAAAAAAAATCTCGCTCTCGACTAGGAAATAAGTTATGAAGCACTAAAGTTCACTGTTGTGCGGATTCTGCGGATTAAAGGTAAAATGTGCGGGTATGGAAATGTCCGTAATAAGGATGTCTAATTGAAATTTACCATAATAGAATTCTATTAATTTTAGCGAGTTGGATTGACTAGAGTTTTGATATCTTCTTGAGCGAGCGTATCGAGCGGAAACGCACAGCACGTATGCCCATAAGCGACATGTTACGACAGGTGAGGACGCCCACCTGATTTGTGAATAAATAGTTTATAAACATTTCAAATAACAGTTCTTTTTATGCCAATCTTACATCTCCGCGCATGCGCACGTTTACAAATGCGTTGTTTACGTAAGCTTTCAGAACCCGCACAACTGTGAACTTTAGTGCTTCATAACTTCTTTCCTTTTGGAGAGCGAGTTTTTTCTTTTTAACGGATTCGTGTTAAGTGCATAAAAATACGTTATAGTGCAACATTTCAAAACGATCGGTGTAGAGACCCCGCGTCTTCACATTTACCAACAATTCTAGTAAATTTTTCCTCCTTGTAACTACAAGGTTATCATTGCCCAAGATTTAGCTTTTTATTTAGATTACTGATTGCATAATCTAGTCTTGTTATAAAAAATATAGTTATGTAATATCATTATGTTACATAAAATTCTTGTAGTATGTTTTTCCACATCCTATGTTTCACCAAATATTTTCGCCTGTTTGAAGAAGAGAAATATTTCTCGAATGTGAAAATGGAATTTAGAACGAATCGCCTTCTATTTCTTTAGGCCTTTCAGATCATATATTATACTTAAACAACAAATGTTTATAGAAACGACATTCCTAGAAAATGTGTTCAATAGTTTATTTATTTTTAAAATTTTTAACTTCCATTTATTACTAACTCAGAATTATCTGAGGTAATTATTAGTTATCTAAAGGTTACCTCCCTTTTCTATCTAGGATAGGGCTGATCCCTTTTCATTTTCCTAAAAAAAAGCCACCATCCCTAGTGTGAATCCAACCCACGACATTGGCACGGAGTGCACACGCCTTAGCAACCCCGGCCGCCGCACAGTGGTATTTTTAACTGATCTAGCTGGACAAAATTATTTTATCCCGGAATCTTATAGGATATGACTTACTGATTACGAATATACCCTATTTTAGAGGTCGGAAATAAACTCTAACCGTCGTTTTCTGTATATTTTAGCAGAAAAACCCGTTTTTTCTACGTTTTATGTGTTAACCAAAAGTTAAATTATTTTTTTTTTTAATTATTTTACTTTTTTATAAATTATTTAACTTTTTTATAGGCAATATTAACAAAAAGCTTCAAAACTAGGTATTACAAATAATAATAATTGAAAACACAACAAATGATATAATCAAAATTAAGTTATTAAAACTAATAAATCATTCTTAGTCAAGGAAGAGTTAATTAATTATTTCACCTTCATATTCATGAAGGAATGAAACTCTTCCTTATGTGGACCAATTTCCGCACTCATTCTAGAAATATACGGATCGCTCGAGTATAGAATTGAATGAAACCACCGGCTAGGTCCTAGGAGGGTTAAGCGCGAGCTGTTTATATGTTTGAAAATCGCATCATTGTATTAAATAACTACCTTATTTTAGAAATTCGTATAGATCGTACGGAATATTTAAACTGTCGCGTTGTCTTCAAGTATAACCTGGGCGGCCAGACTCTCGTTGGAAAAGTTGGTCTGTCCTTTTTAAGAAGTAAGAAAAAATAACGCGAACTATTTGACGCCCAAGTTCTGTATGTAAACAAAAACGTATAAATATAAAGTTTTTTTTTCCTAATGTCGTTCAAATTTGTTTTAGATTGATTGGGCTTCAATATTTTTTGTTTTGTTTTTTTCACGGCATGAAGCCAATTTTATTTATTTTCTGAAAAGTTTCGTATTTGCACTTTTACGAACGAAAAAAACAAAAATACGGCAGTTACAGGGGCGTTATTAATTTGGAATCGGAGTAATCCTCCGATGAACCTATTTGACATATTTTCTTCATACACTTTCATTATTAGTTTTGATCTTTAAAAAGCACATTTCTTTGTAGAAAAGGCAGAACTATGTCCGCCCCTAATCCTACAGGGCCAATTTGGTACTCGGTCTTAAGGTGATTGTTCAATTCAAGTCTCAAGGCAGAGACTGCACAGTTTGGCCTCAGGGTTTGGACTGAACGGATCTAGCACACACACCGTGTATGGCCACCCTTACGTTTTTTATCAGAAAGCCGCATCCCGATTCTTTCTTGTTTCAGGATAATAGAAATTACTCCTAGAGAATCTCCCAGTGGCTAGCACGCTGAATTCTTATAAAGATTCGAGTCCCGCCAGTAACAAGTTGTGTTTTTTAGCGATAGGCAAACTGGGGAAATTCCCTGCCTCGCTGTGGGTTTTAATAAAGTTTGGCAACCCGACCGGAAAAAAATGCTCCAAGTATTGCGTTAACAACACCTATATATATATATATATATATATATATATATATATATATATGTATATATATGTATATGTTATATACATATTGAAATATTTTCTACATCTTGGAAATTAGTCCCAACTAAGATGTTTAAATTTTGGTTATATTTGGATATAAGGAAATATGCGGAAAAAAAAAATTTTCTTAATAGACATGAAAAGTTTTCGGATCTTCGTATATTTTCGTAAATATCTCGAAAACGGTTGGGAAATCGTAGTAAGTGGAAAGTGACCATTCGAATGCTTACTAAATTCTCTACAAAAAAAGGTTCTGAAGCAATATTCGATGGGGCAACGTCAATGAGAGATATAAGCGCTTAAAACTTAAAAAGTGTTTGTTTTGTTGTTTTAAAATGGGTTTCCTCTTTCTTTATCCCACTTTTTAATTGGTTGTTTCTACTTTTAAATTGCATTTATCAGTAAAATTAGTATTGTAGTAAAATAAGCTAAGAAACGGTCTAAAG